>VZRZ01007311.1:885126-904208 GCA_013398175.1 Climacteris rufus
CCCGCCGCCCGACGGGCCCCGGCCGCGGGGGAGGCCCGCACCGGGAGCGCCGCTCCCGCCCCGCCGGCACCCCTCGCACCCCGCCCCGGGGGAGGAAGGTCACGGAGCATCACCTCCTCCTCTGGGCTGCAGGACCCGCCAGCGCCGCAGGCTCCCGGCTGCGCCGGGGTCGCCCAAGCGCCCGTAGAGCCGCCGCCGGTGCCCGCCCGCCGGAGTACCGCAAAGCGCGGCGGCCAGGGATGCTCCTGCCCGCGGGGACCGACCCCGCAGGGCCGGTAGCGATGCGTGGCAAACTTAAGAGCGGATCTTCTGAGTTAAAAAAAGAGCGAATGGTGATTTCCCACCCGGGATATTCTGAGGCAGCAGGGACGGCAAGCACCACGCCCCGGGACCCAGCCGCGCCCGCGGGAAGCGCCCCGGGGAACGCCCGGTACCGCCGGGCCAGGAGAAGACGCTCAGTGCCACCGGCGCGGCTCCGCCAGGCTGGAGCCGGGCTGCGCCCGCAAAACCGCGGCACCCCCGGCCCTTGCGGGAAGGACCGACCCTGCTCGCCAAGCAGAGGCGCGACCCCGGCCCCGTCCCGCCTGGTGGCCCGCAGCCCGAGGCAGGGCGACAGCGGCCACACTAACCGCAAAAAGATGCGGCCAGCGGAAGGACAAGAGACCGTGCGGAAAACCCCGAGCGGCTCCTTGAAGCCTCCAGCGGCTCCCGCTCACTCCCACGTCCACACCAGCAGGACGGTGGAGAGCAGTCCTTCCACCTGGCCCCAACTTTGCATTTCTGAGCTCCATTAGCAAAGCGGAGCCAGGATAAGTTTCTTAGAGGTCATGGCGCAATAATCCCCTTTTTCAGGGAGTTTTTCCCCATCTCTTCCTCCCGCCCCCGCCCCAACCCCAGGCAACTCCTTGCATTCCCGCTACTCACAATTTGTTGCAGTTAATCCCAGATGCCATAAACTGAAGAACAAGAGCAGCAGAGTGAAGCCCCCGAGGGCTCGGGAATCCATCTTCAGCCCCGGAGGGGGAAACCAGCCTCTCGCCTGTCTCCCCTGGTCCCGGTCTCCGAGCGCCTCTCAGCCTCTGTGCGCTCGCTCTGCCAGCGCTCATTTACTCCATACAGCATCCAAGCACTCCGGGTGAAGGGAAGCCAGGGCCGGCCGGGGGACCCTTCTCCGCAGCCCTTGGAGGAGCCGCTCCGGACGCCGGCGGCTGTGCCCGAGCCGAGCCCGCTGCCCCGGCCGCCGCCGCGGCGCTTCACCTTGCGAGCGGCGGCTGGGTGGGAAGCGGCAGCCGCTCGCTGGGCACCTCCTTATAGGCGAGAGCCGCGCTGCACTCCACCTCCTCCCAGCCCCCTGGAAGTTGCTCCTCCTCGCCTTCCAGGGAGGATCCTTACTGCAATCTTCACGCGTTGTTGATAGGCATCAGAGTCACGGAGTAAATCGGATGCCTGGAGAAAAAAAAAAAAAAAAATTATATTACTTTTTTTTTTTTTCCCCCGTTTCTCCCTCCTTTGGGTACCACTGTGTCTGGAACGTTTTAAAGATCCCCCGGCTCAGATGTTTGTTTGCTTATGACTACATATGTTACATGCACATACATAAAATATACATGTATATCCCGGCATATACAGCGCCGACACGGCCCGACGAGCCCCAACCCCGCTGCCAAGGCTCAGTCTCACGTCCAGGAGCCTCGGACGGGACTGATGCTCCATCCGCTCTTCTGTCGAGGCTGGTCCAGAGCCTCCCTGCCTAGCCCTCCTGGAAGGCGATCAAAGGTGGTCACAGGGGCCCCAGAAGAGCCACGGGAATCTCTCGCTGGCGGCCCCGGCCCGAGGAGGGCGGCCCTCGGGGTAGCGGACCCGCATCAGCGTCTGCGCTCCCCTCCCGGCTGGCGAGGGTGATGCTTGTCAAAATTAGATTTCGTGATTGACTGATTGATTGGCCGACTGTTCGGCAGCTGAACAAGCCGGGATTATCTCCCTGGGGGGCGTGCACGAAACTAGAGTTGAACAAGCATCCTGCCCTCCCCCGGCGGCCGGAGCGCCTGGAGGCGGCCCCGCACCCGGACAGGCGGGGGAAGGCACACCTGAGCCCAGGGACTCCGGCTTAATCACTGCTGAGGTCTAACCTTGCTGCTTTGCTGCGGCGTCACACCACATCAATAGAGTGCTGCATCAAAGTCAGGCCAAAATTGCATTAGCGATTCCGCTGTAATCTGCAAGGAGAGTGTGTTTGCATCAGGTTTTGGGGGGTGGGGGGAAAGCCGCTGGTGCTTGAAAGCTGCTGGTGCTCAGCCATAATCCCTCAGAGTGGCAAGGAATAATCAGAAGAAATACACTGTTCACCAAAGTCAACAGAGAGCGGAAGTTTAAATTGCTGGCCTGCTGTAAACCTTGTTTTAAAAGGTAGGGAGGGTGGAGGAAAGACGTCTTGCTTAGGCTGTTAGGCACTAACTATATCAGAGAGGTGTCAAGGGGACATCTTAGCTTTAAAGGAGTAGTCAGCTTGGAAAGCAAAAGTCCACATTTAAAAATTGACCTAATTATTTCACTTTCTGTTGCTACAGGTGACACAAGGTTAAACAGGAAGGATAGCTGCCTAGCACCAAGGCTTTCAGTCGGAGTCAATAAAGGATTTAGTTAGACAAAACTAAGACTTAGGAGGAACTTAAAAGACTAATGAGCTCTACAAGTGTTTAATTTTTTACTTCTAATACATCTGAACACACCAAGGTTTCATCTTTGCTCATGCAAAGACCTGACCTGGTTGCTCTACACTTACCTTTGAGCAGAATGAGATTTTGGAATCTAGGGCTGGCAATCAGACCAAGGCTAATGCATCTACATAAGGTGTCTGCTTCCCCTTACACAGGTCCTGATGAAGGAATTGAACTGATCCAAACCAGGAGAGGTTTGGTTTGTGCAAATTGTGTTTGAGCTGGCCCATTTTTGAAGTGAGCCCTGCTCAGTGGATGGGGAGAGTGAGTCTCCTATTCATGTTTTCTGATCCTAGTCAGAAATATCTCATTTTCTCCATGCTGATCATATACAAGACTGTGGCGTGGAAACTAAGAACTGAGTTGCTTTGCTGCATTAGGCCAGGACGCTGGAGTACTGAGAAAATTATGTTATTAACTTGACTTTTTCAGGTGAGTGATCAACCTTCAGAAGTGCTAGCAGTCCTTCCAGAGCTACTACTTGAACAAAGCTAAGCAGTAAAATATATCAGAAATCTTAAGCCAGAGTGGATTTTCTCTGGAGACATAAGTCTTTGACACACTCACAACCTTGCAGTTATGTATTCTGAAATTAGCAGAGGAGTTCAAAAGAAGGAAATTAAAAATGGGAAGGGGTGTTTCATACTTTCCTTTTAAAAAATAATTAAAAATAAATTGACTGTGTTTCAAATATTTTCAGTGTCTCTTTAAACTCTCTGGCACATTGGTACACTTTTTAACTGACTCACTGAACTAATTAGTAGCTTGTTTATAGGAAAACAGATGTGGAAATGAATTATGCAGACTAATTAAAAGCTATCAGTAAATATGAGACCCATCTTGCAATGCATCCCAGTGGTCACCAATATGGACCTGACTGCAGAATCTGGAGTCCAGATACTGGTTTTCAACCCACCCTTGTGAGGCACACATCTTCCATAATCTCCTTTGTATCATAAACGCCAGGCAGGTGCCTTAAGATTTGTGAATGTTTGGGTGCAGGAGCACTACAACTGAGAAGTTATGACCGGAGTGGAGGGCTACGCAGCTGTTTGTTGCAGGAAATTATGTAAATAATGCCATGTTTAAGGGCTTTTTGCCAACAAGATTTTTATTAGAGTAAATTTATTAATTACTATTAAAAGCTGTTCAGACAAAAACTGTGGCTCATTATCAATTACAGATCTGAGTACCCTGGATCTGGGGAAAATTCAGTTATTTATTTAGTTTTAGTGTATCTGGACTTTATTCAAAATTATGGCAATGGTTGCCACTGAAGGTGTTTCAAAGCCTTGGCAATGAGTGGAGGCTTTGTTACATCCATAGTTATTAGTCCTTTCTAACTCAGCAGCTTTCTAACTCCTTTCTAACTCTTTCATTCACTGTTTTCTCCTCCTCAGTGAAAGCAAAACTGACCTTAATGGTGAGGACCCTGAGATCTTCCTTTCCATGTCTGCCTCTTCTTTGATAAATTTCATTTATAGCTTTTTGCCAGTCACTTGATATTCACTCCCTGTTTGTTAAACAAGGGGAACACACCAGTACCTCATCTTGTTCATGTGGCAGGAGGAGAAGTATCCTAACGTCTGGCACCTGTTCAGAATCTGCAGTCATAGTGATCATAATTTCAGAGACAGTGCAGATCATCATTTGGGTCACATGGGATGGTTGTGTTAGTTCTGGGTGACAAAGCCTGGCATGTGCATTCAGTTTCTCCATTCACCCCGGTGGCATCTGAGTACCCCTGTTAATGCTGCCCAGGACCTGCATGATGGGAAGAGGAAGACAGCCAGCATTACACCAGTAGCTGCTTCTATCACAGCCTTACTGGCTTTACAATGCAAGACACAAATTACTGAAGCTGAGCATTAAAGTTTTTTAGCCCCAGTGTCCTCAAGTCTATTCTAGCAGTCTGGAGCCTTGTTATTTGAGCTGAAGGAATCATTTGTGTGAATTAGGTGAGAGACTATGAATAGGAGAGCACAGAAAAGACATGAACACATAAGGAAGAGCAGGAAAACCTGACTGCCACAGGGAAGTAAGGGTATGCATTTTTGAAGGAGAAAGCTTTTTTATTTAAATGTTTGTCTGGGGAGGTAAGTTTATCTGTGATTAGATAAACTTGTTTTCTTTCCTAGAGTCAGTAAACAGCGTTAGTACTGCTATAACCCATGTTGAGTTTGCCACTAGATGCAATAGCAGTTTAGCCCATGAATGCAAACAATCCAGCTGTTTGGGTAATTGCAGCTGGAAGCTTTATCTCTGACCCTGAATGTATAGCACTCATGGAAGGAGAATAACATTACATATATGCAAACTTAATTGTACATGGCTTTTGGAGCACATATTGCAGTTTCCTGTTGATAAATAGGAACTTGTCTGAAGAATATGTTTCCCATCAACTAACCTAAAGGTCACATAAAAAAACACCTAAAGGTCATTTTATTTCCTTTTCTCTTAGAGTACTCCCCTATAAATAGAAAGGACTCACTCATTAAAGAGAATATGTGGGAAGCTTTCATAAAACACATCGACCCCAACCAGGTGAATGCAACAGCAGGCTGCTCATTATCCTTGAATAGTTCCACAGCATACCTAAGTCCGGAGGACAGGAAAATTTAATGATCTGCTGGGATAATCTGATGGCCAGTAGCATTTTTGAGACACATGCTGAGATTAGGTAAAAGAAATCAGATGTCAAGCTGTGCAGCGATTATTGGAAGACAAAGAACTAAAATCACCACTTCCTCCCCCTTGCCTTTCCCCACATTTTACCACTGTCTGCTGGTATTATGGCTTTCATTACATTATCTTGTCTGCCTATGAAGACACTTGTGTCAATCATGGCCAGATACAGCTACCGGTCTTAAAAGATCAATAACCTGAGTAAATAATAGTACAAATGGCCACAGCTACAAATTACCCAGGGACTGAAATAGGCCTTATTTGGGACACACTCCTCCCCGGTGTGATTTCAATGACATTGTGTGTTGCAGTGCAGGAAAGAGCCAGAGAGGACCCCAGCCATATTCTGCTCTCTTTATCAAAATTTACCAAACACAGTGGTCAGCTCCAGCTGGGCCAGGCATAGTTGTCCCTGAGCAATGCTGCTTTTTTTACTGAAATGCAGCATCATCCTGGTGCATTTATTGTCCCAGAACCAGCTATTCACCAGTGGAAGCATGGACTTCATGGGGTGTTGGCATAAATGCAAACCCCAGTTCTGTGATCTCATCAACCACAAGACGCCCTGAAGAGAGAAGTCAAACACAAACTGAGTAATGCACTTTTTTCCCTTTGTTTTGAAGCCACACAAACTACAATGAAGAAACCCCTAATAGGTCCCTGGACAGTTGGGTGTCAGAGGATGACTGTATTCCTTGGAGTACAGCTGGCTAGCTAATGGGAACATATTGTAATAAGGGCTATGAGTCCCAGGTGAGGTCAAAGCCCAGCATCTGCCTTTTAACATTTAGAAACTTCAAGACAAACAGGACCAAAACAAATTACAGAAGCTGGGGAGGCATTTAGCAAAAATCTCTATTTGATAGACATCCCAGTTCAGACTACAGAGTTGGAAGGGAGAAATGTTTTCTGTATAAATGCCTTTTACATATGTAAAGAGGCAGCTTTACTTGTCACTCATTGGTGGCTATCAAGTCTCCGTTTTGCAGAGATTTAGTCACTCAGTCATGGAATTATATTGTCTGCCATGTCACTGATGTGAGTAATGACATATAATGAATAGACACTGGGACATATTTTCACAAGCAATTAGTGATTTTGCATGAACAACCAAGGTATCCCTTAAGGGACATTTTTTTCAGAATGATTTGGGCCTTTACTTCCTGAATATCAGAGCCATGATCTGCCTGCTCAAAACAGACAGCTAGAAGGAGAGGCATCCAAAATCATTAGCCTCTATTGAACATTTGCACCTCAGTCTACCACTAATCCATAGTCTTATGCTCTAGGAGAGAAACAATCATCTGGGCCTATATACATAACAAACAACTGTTAATGTCTCCGTGATTTTACTGAGGAAGTTTGCAAGGAGTGAAAAAGAGAGCTAATTTCATCAAATAAATCATTCGTGACAAATGGCTCATCCAGTGCTTGCACTCAGAAAATTATTATTAGCAACAGCTGGGCTGGGTATGACAACCTCTATTCAGGCATTCTCTTTACTTTTCTGCCTGTCCTTCACTAATCTCTCGTTGTGGATAGAGGTCAGAGAGGAGTGAAAAGTGGAAAGTTGTGTGGAAGCTAATGCAATCATTAGGTCATTTTTAACCTTGCTGCAATTATCATACAGAAGAAGTCAAATGAGAATAATGAAAGGCAAGATGGTAATTTAGACTCCCTTGAAAAAGAGGAAGAAATGAACACACCTTCTCTCAGAAGCCATCAGGATTTCTAGGTTCAATACTGTGGGGATGAGCAGCTGCTGAGCACTCCTCTGTTGCTCATTTCTCAGCATAGGCACAGGATATTCAGAATCTTGGGCTCATGTTTTTGCAGAAACATGCCTTCCTAAAGGCTGATGCTGTAATTTCTTTGAAGCAGACATTGAAGGACATGGAACAGAAAATGAGATTAATAGAGGTTCTTTAGTCACAGTATCACAGAGCTGCTTCTGGACAAAGTACTTGCCGAGGGCTGGGCTGAAAGTTAATCTGGCCTAAACTATGAAAATTCCCATTTATTTATGTTGTGTATGTGCATGTGTGTATATTTGTATACACACATGCATCTGTACACACATATATATATATATATGTACATATATACAGACACACAGAACTGTATAAAACATGAAATCAAACAAGGTAAACTCACCCCTCACTAGGAGATCCATTTATTTCTTACCTACTGACTAAAAATGTTTATTTCCTCTAGGAAGTGAATGCATTTGCATCAGAATGAAACAATTCCATGTAGACCTACCACTGTCTTTCCAAAGCAAAGTGATTTTAACTCTGTGAGAGAGAGATGATTATACAGTAATGTGTAGGCCTGAGTCAGACACGCTCATCTTGGTTCTGACTGCAGCCAGCTTGATGTATAGGAAGACTCTGCTTTCTGCCAGTCTGGATTGCAGATTGCACTGGAGTTAATGGATCCCTCCTACTCACTAAAGATCTGCTGACAACATGAGAATATTAACATATTGTAACCATGTACAAGGGTGGATATTCAGGGGTTCTTTTGCAATCAATGTATTTTGCTTTAGTTATTAAAAAAAAATCATTAGTGATTTGAGCAACCACTATCAAAATGAACCCAAAATTAAAAGTCCTAGTTGAGGCACCTTTTTTTCTGACCCTTAGGGGCTGTTTTTTGCTTGTTACAAGGATAATTATATTGGATGGTATTGTGAGTTCCAGAGTAAGGAAGAAAATCAAATTTACCATTGAGAATTTTTATGCTCAGAATTTAAACTAGAGCGAGCAAGTCCCATCATGTTCCCAATAAGGAGGGGGATTTCCCAGTCAGCCAAACCTTTTTCATTTCCTAGATGTGTGTGTTGAATCATTGAGGTTCAGGCAGAAAACGTGCAAGAGTACCACAGATTTCACTGAGCCTGCATGAAGGGAGCCTTCTTGGCTGTGTGCAGGGCTGAAGCCCGAGCAGTGAAGTGCAGCAAATGGTGCCCTGGATATCACCAAAACCCCAGACTTTTACCTGTCATCCATACAGTTTTAACATGAGGTAAGTTTGAGCTTGAGGCTGGATTCAAGCTCACTTTCAAAATGAGAGATCTCACTTGCAGAGATGTATCCATCAAAAGACCGGATTAAGCCACAGATAGAGTGTTGCAGACATAGGAGGCTAGCCAAAGTTGTCTTTGCTTTCTTAACTGGATTCATTGTCCTATATTGTCTCTTCTTCAGTCTGAAAATCAGTTTCATAAATGCAACAACTGAAGAGAATTATAGCCATCTGGGGCAAGAGCATACAACTCTAATACTATCTGAATAGGCAGCAAAATACAGCAGAAACACTTTACTTGACTTTGCTCCTCCTTCAAGGGGTTAAGATGTTCATTGACAGCAAATCCAGGCAGCAGAGGATCTCAACAGTGACAGGAAGGTCACAGGCACTCAGCTGTACTCTGTAGAAACCTTTAGTATTGCCTAATATGAAAAATCAAATGTGGAAATGAGTGGTACATATTGATATGTGTGTGTGTTAGTACCACTTATGTAATTGAATTTATTATAAGCAACTTAATTCCCATAGTGCAATTATAACAGATGGATAAACAAGATGCAATATATTGTTCGCTTTATGACAATGATCACATAATTCCAGCTTCAATGCTTTTAACTGTTTGCACGAAACACTGATTAATAAAGCTTTGAAAGGCTGTCAGACAAAGATACATGAGTGAAATTATTCCCCAGTATAAAATCTAGTGAAGCTGTATGAGGGATGAACATGATCTGTTCTATCCACCAGGTTCTCCTTGACAAAGGCTGAGCAGTGACTACAACTAGCTATGATCACTATCCTCCACTTTCATTGTTTTCAAATCTGGCTTTTTGTCCTTTTAGACCATAAGCCTTTGAGGAACACCCACCTTCTTCCCCATCTATATCTATGCATGCTGTAACTCTGATCCCAATGTGAAGATTGTAGAAGCACAATATTACCGTAGGTCAAGGATTACACAAACAATTATAGCACTCTGCCAGCACATCGGTGAGAAGAAGTCACAATACCAAGAAAGGAAATAAGAATCACAAAGAGCTTAGGAGGATGGATAGTTAATTCATTTACCACAAACCCATGTTACTGGAGATGCATTCTGTGGATTAACATTACTGATACATCCATTTTGTTAAGTGGATACAGTGGTCTGCTGACAAAGCTTTGCTTGAGATGATTGTGTTATTGAGGTATCTCACAAAAACTGATACCAATTCACATTAGTGATTTTAGCAAAACTACAGTCCAGCTTTTAAGATTTTGAGTATTTTGAAATTAAGGAATGGACCATGTAACAATAATTTTGGTTCTGAATTAGAAAACGTGTTTCTTAATAATTAAATTATTGTGTCAGGAGAAAAAGGTGTGCTTAACAAAATATCAGATACCTAGCAATGCCTAGGTGAAATCTTTCTTTTTTTATCACCTCAGCAGGGATTGAAATGAAAGGTCAAGGTTAAATCTGTGATGTTGTGTTTGTTAGGTGATATCACAGGACTCTAGTTTATGTTTCTGGTACTCTAGATTGGTTTTTTTTGAGAATTATTGAATTCTCAAATCTGCTGAATATGCTCTATTGCCCTTGGGAACTGCTGTTTTGAAAACTACTGCTTAAACTTTCTGGGTTAAGCATCCCCTGATGGAACTGTATGTAGCTCCACCTAATTTTAATGCTGACTTACATCAGCTGGATGTCATATGGTGCTAAAATGAAATGTAGTAGCCAAATTCTAAAGGTTTTATATAATTTTAAGCTATCTGGAGAAATCAGGAGTGTTTAGCTCTGGGGATCTTTGTGTTACCTTGTGTCACACTGATACAAGGGAAGATAACATCAAATGAAGGGAACACAGAGCAAAACGAAGAGGACATGGAGCAAATGGACTTTTTAAATTCTGTGCTAATCTTCACAGTTGTTTTTCTCTTTTTTTTTTTTTTCCTTTCATAAGTTCTGAAAGTGTAGATGATAGGCTATTTACTGGGAATAATCCTGTTAGGGGAATAGTGCTGTATACATCTATCTCTCTGTAGATACCATTCTACAGGGACACCAACATTTGAAATCAAAAACTTATATCTAGCTATCTAGCCCTATTTTTCTTAGAGAACTCATCTTTATTGCACTCCATAATCTCTATCTGTGAAGTCAAATCATGAAGCATAAACTGTAAAGCAGAGATGAGAAAGACACTTAAAAAAAGGTAAGTTTTGTCTTTTTTATGTCAAGAGATTTAGGGCAAGAGGGCATCATACAACATTCTCAGTAAGCGTTGAACAAGGGATCCCCTGCATGTCAGAGGGGTCTTGAAAGAGCCTGAACTAAACTCCAGCAAAGATGTTGGAAATCATTGCTTTGACTTCAATGGCTTTTCGGATGGCTTATTTAGTGAGCTTTTCTCTCACCCTAAGAATGAAACCAAATTTTCTTACACCAGAATGACAGACAGCAAACATCCCCCAGTTCCAGAATATCCTGAATGCAAGAAAAATCAACATCTAGCCACAGGCTCTCTACTGTCTGACTTTTAGTCTGCTGAAACACTAAACTGCATGCTTTTCTTCTCTATTATATACTTTTCTGAAGATAAGCAGCTATTTTAATGGAACAGGAGATTGCATAATCATTGTGAAGTCCTTGAGCTTTCTGCTGGCTGCAGATTTCTCTGTTAAAGTCCAGATGAGCTGTACAATGTAAAACTGTATTTGGTAAGTTTTTCATTGACATTACTAGGAAGGTGTAATGACTGTTGGTCTGATGTCAGCGGGAGGTGCTGTCAAGAAGGGGAAGGAAAAAAAAACCCTTAAAGCCCCCTGCAGACAATCAAGAAGAAATCTTGTACTCTTGAGTAATTACAATTCTCAAGGAAAAAAACAGACTTGGATAAACCTGGAGGCACCTTTATGTTTTTTCTTTTGAAACCTTCCATCTCCCTGACATGATGCTTTGCTGTTCTGTCATTTCTGTCACTGTGCCATGCTGGGATAGTTCTTTTTTCCAGGGGGGAGAGAATATTTTTGGTCCAAATACCCCACTGTGCCAATATTTAAAACAAAGTCTTTGTTGACACTTTTTAAAAGGTCTTTTAATGAACAAACAGATATATTCTTTGTCTGTTGGAAGAGAAGCTGCAATTCTCCGGGGAATTTCATTTCAAATGGCACGTACATTTTTCATGTGGGTGGTAAGGTAGGCAGGCATCTCAGTGGTAGGTTATAGTCGTGTTTGTTATGTACTTTGAATGTTACTTTTCTGATTTCAGTATGGTACTTTGGTTTTTTTTTCTGAGATGCACAGGAAACCCAGAGCAGTAAAGAGCCTCCCTTCCATGCCATTTTCCCACTTGTAAAGAAATCACAACTGAAATTGCAGTTGTGAAGGTATGCAGTCACAGAAACTGCATCCCAGGGAGGTGTCATGTCTTGCTGCAAGTTATTGCTGTCCCTTTGTCTAGACAGAAAATGGCTGAACTACTCTCTTGTGTTACTCCATTCCTTCCTGTTCTTTCCTGTGTGAATCGTTTTCACTGCTTTCTTTCTCATTCAGTTTCTTTTCACCCCTCTGTCAACATCCTTTGTCTTCTCAAGTAGTTCATGGACCAGTCAGGCCATGTGCCATCAGATTATGCCCTTCCTAATGACCTTTTTGAATCTCATATGGTTATTACAGTCAATGTGTGTTTTGATTTTGCTTTGTTTGGGTTTCATTTGTTTGTTTTGTTGGGTTTTCTTCATGTTTGAAATTGATGTTGCCTTTAACTGCATCTTTCTTCCCTGCAAGTCCATTGTACTGTCTGCACTGTTTCTATCTCTGTTTTCTGACTCTTCCATTAGTGCTCCTCCAGGCTTAGAGAGCTCCAGTGAGAGCTCTGCTATCTTTAGCGTTGCTTCCGGTTCTCCAGTTTGGGAGAAACACTCTTATCCCACTAGTGGCAATTTCCCTATTCACTCTTTTTCATTGCTTTGCATGTTGCTTTGTTATTACTATCTTTACAAACCTATCTTCACCTGTCACTGCCTGCCCTTGATTTAAAAAATGGAGGGCAGGCCGTGTATCTTGCTGCAAGGAGGAAATACTGCTAATAGAAAGCTGCAGGGTTGAAGCCAATGGCTCAAACTTTTCTATGCAAGATTTCCCTACAACTTTGTCTCCTTGATCTATGGCTGTTTTATGACAGTGAAGCAACCCCAGATTAGATTCATCTGGCCTAGTGCTTTCATATTTCATCTCTGTATATGTTGAAATGTATTTGCTATTTGCTGGTTTTGCTATCGCTCCTTTGTATTTGATGAAGTGTTTTTTCCATCTTGCAAAGGCTCTCTGGGTGGGACTCAGCAGTGTAAGCAGGGGCATACAGTATTATTTTAACCATTGTAGGGTTTCCTGTTTGGCCAGTTATTACCTCTCCAGAAGGGTGTGAGGCTTGCACAGGTCATGTGCTCCATGCAGATGGCTTATACTGCTGCGGGATGCTTTACCCTTCTGCAGCTGAGCATTAAATGGCTGCCACTAAACAATGCAGCATCTCTCATCTTATCCTGCCATACTAAGCTTCCTCTGGCAACGTTTCAGTCAGAGGAGTCACACTTGTGCAGAAACCAAGTGGATGGACAAATCATAGCAAATGGGAAACAAACCCATACTACAGCACACTACTTTCCTAGTGCAAATACCCCTGAGTGAAAATGTAGAGTCAGGAATAATAGTGAAAGAGAAAAATAGAAAAAGTTAAAATAGAAGTAAAACAAAATAAAACTTTAAAAGTAGCCTTATCAGAAAGCCTTGTTAAACTCAGCCATTGTGGAGGTCAGACTGGACTGCCACATCCCTCTCCATGGCTTTAGTGAGCTTAACCCTCACCTGGAGATGTACGTGCTCACCACTGACGGTCTGCTGCATAACCTTCTACTGGAAATCCTTTTTTCCCCCTTTTCTCTTAAATGTTTTTCCTGAATCTGGTTGTAGTCCATTTTGGAACAGTGTTGCCATGTGCATTGAAACTGGCATACATTTGTTTATTACTACAGGGGCAAAATTATTTTCACAGTTCCTCTTTCAAAGATCTGAGACCCACTGTAATTCCACTGAATTAAACTCATTAGTATGAGATCCTTACCCATATTTATGTCCCACAAAAAAAACCCCCAAAACCTTATTGCTGGATAAATTAGAATGTGAAATATATATCTCCTTTTTATGGCATATATTTCCTCCTTTCTTTATGGACTTTATATCCCATATGGAAAAGTCAAGACAGACATTTCCACCTATTATTTCTTAAAAATAAACTACCAACAAAATTCTCTGTAATTACAAGGAGTATCAAAATGTTGAATGCAATATTGAAATGTTGACAGGTGTCTAACTTATACTGGCGAGGAATGAGCAATTGAGTTAGGATGAGCTAATAATGTATTTCCAGGGCTAAGTAACAGCTCTCCGTCCTGGATAAAAATGATTATTTTAATAAGGCTTGAAATCATAGGCATGATAAGTGCTGTGATAGTATGTAGGATGAACCAGTATGCAAAACCAAAAACACTAAATGGATCTTGAGCAGGGATCCTCTGAGGGATTATTAAAGACCATAACAATAGTCTGTTAGCCATGGAAATAAGACTTATATGACTTTGCATAAAAAAAAAAATTGCAATCTGAAAAGAAAACCCCACCCGAAAGCAGTTTCCCCTGTCTTTTTCTGTCTTGTAAAAATATTTTGCTTTTTAATTTTTAAAATGTCTTTTCACACTTTATTTTTTTTTTTTGGTATGTTTTCAAGGATTATGAACAACTCAATTCTACTACTACTTAGAGAGTTCAGGATACACCTCAGGCTATTATGTTAATATTGCAGGAAAGTTTTTTTTTTAGGGTGCAGGCTGAGGTTGCTGTTGATATCCTTGTTGCATTTTATCAGCAACAATATTAGACAGAAACTATCCCTGGAAGAGGCTCATGGTCTGTTACAAAGCAGTTCCTGTGGTGAGCCCTCCTGGTAGCCAGCTGTGTTAAGGGTATATCAATTTCTTCACTTTTGTCTCTAATTGTGTCCTCACACCCTCTTTTCTTTGTAAGCTGAAAGGTCTTTTGGGAGAAGCTGACCAAATCTACTGCAGAATGCTTGGCATGACAGGACACAGATCTTGGCTGGAGCTTTTTGGCAATACAGTGATACAGATACTACACTGATAATAAAGGTTTCGCACAGAAAGATCAATAGCTACAAGATGTAAGTGCTTTAAAACCTACTCTCTTTCGTGATTAGTAGGGAACTATTCCTATATAGTCCATCATCCTCATAAGAATTTTGTGAAAATTAATTATAGAACACTTGCACAGTGTTTTGAAGATGCAAAGCCAGATCCCCAGCTTTGTAAGAGTTCAGATAGCACAAGGTAGCCTAACAGAACCAAAGCAAAAAATCACCTACTGGTTTTCTTGGTTACTGGACAGCAGTTGTGGAGGTTATTTCAGCATCTTTTGTAGCCTGGCTGTTAGGGTAAGAAGTTTCCTGCCTCTCTCCAGACTCACCATTCCTCAGGGATGGAGTCAAGACAGCTCCTGGCAGAGAAGCCTGAGTATACTCAGTGCCCCTGAAAGTTCTCCTTCATGTGACCTGAACAGAGCAGGACATTAAAACAAAGCACAAAGCACCATTTTATGTACCAAATCTCACCTAGCTCAAGCATTTTGTTCATGGAGCTTTAATTATTGCAATTCTCTGTCTCCATAGCATGTTGCCATTTGCCACAGTGCTGAAAATAAGTGTTAACAAAAGTGAAAATAAATACATAAAGCAAAGCCTGGCCAAAATAATGGATAAGAAGGTAGCCTTTTTTAATAATGTGCTACTACTAAGGAAAAAAGCTGAAGAATTCTTGCTTTTATTTTATTTTAGAATCATAGAATCATTAAGGCTGTAAAAGATCTTTCAGGTCATCGAGTCCAACTGTTAATCCAGTAGAGCCAAGTCTATCACTAAACCATGTCCCTAAGTACCACATCTACACCTCTTTTAAATACCTCCAGGGATCGTGACTCAACTGCTTCCCTGGGCAGTCTATTCCAAGGCTTGAGAACACTTTCAGCGAAGCAATTTTTCCTGGCGTCCAATATAAACCTCCCCTGGTGCAATTTAAAACCATTTCCTGTTGTTCTATACTTTGTTACTTGAGAGAAGAGACCAACACCCACCTCAGTACAGTTTCCTTTCAGGTAGATGTAGAGAGAGAGAAGGTCTCCCTGAGCCTCATTTTCTCCCTGCTAAATAATCCCGGTTCCCTCAGCTGCTCCTCACAGGACTTATAACAAACTTTTGAAATTTTAGAAACACTTTTGAAACACAACAGAACTGAAGAGCTCATGTTCAGTTCTGCCCATTTAAGCTTTGTAATGGGTCTAGATGGACATCTTTCAAGACTTGCACAGAGTCATAAAAAAAGAAACACCAATTCATGCTTTTCTGAGAGCTCTTTTTTTTTTCTTTTTAAACTGTAAAACAAAAGTATTTCTTAGAAATAGGAGGGAGAACATTTTATGGTACTTTAGAATAAGCAACCTACCTATAGAACTGTACCTGGGGTCTTCTGATTGTATTTGGTGCCTTTATAAACAGAAGAGGTTCAATGCCAAGAGAAGTTACCAGTTTGTCATAAGTCACTTCACAAAATCTACAGCTTGTGTAATGGAAAAGGGTCCTAGAAGCTCGTATTTCTTGACTTAAATATTTATATCCATTAATTTCTTTACAGGAAATCACAGCTCAGCATCAGCATTCACCTCTTTGCAGGGCAGAGCTGGAAACCAGTCTGAATCTTTTCTACCTCTGGAAGCCTGTTCAGCAGTTTTGGTGGGGTAAGCATTGAAGAATCAGTTCATTCACCATTGAGTGATGGGATGCAGTGTACAAAAGTGATGGAAATCAGGGTAGAGAGCAATGATATTTTTTTTCAGAAGCAGAAAAGATACTTTGAAGAGTGGAAACCAAGCATTCAAAACAGCATGTGAGTGCTTTAGATGCTCTGATTTTGACCAAGCATAAAAATGTGAAGAGCTACTTCACAAGCACTTCTTGTCCTCCATTGACTTCCATTAAGAATCACAGTTCTTGTAAGCCTGAATAATATATTTCTGTGTGTGATTGTGTGTATGTATATACATAGGTACAAGCTTTGTCATCAGGGAGGATGGCAAGATCTGAAGGAGCCCTTTTTTCAGAGCACCCACAGAGCATCCCCTGGCTTTCTCTTATTTAAAATCTAAGCACTTCTAGAGAAGCTGTTTCTTCCCAGAAAGTTAAGAGGTTTTATGCTCAAAGAAATCCTCTATGAAACACTAAAAAAATAAAAAGGCAAGCAAACAGAACACTTCTATGAGTAATTGCACAGAAGGCATGAGACTGCCAGAGCAAGACACAGCCCACCTTCACTGTTAACACAGAGTTGTCCTGGGGCTTATGTTAAATAAGCTTTAGTGTCAGGTCTATTCCATTTGCAGTTAGGATTCAAAACAACCTTTCCTATTCTAGATTTCTGTTTAAAATGCACATAGGACTTGCTCTAAAAATAATCAAACCAGAATGTTCCTTCTGCACAAAATGTCATGATTTTCATTGCTTTCCATTTGCAGGAAACAGAAAATTAAAAATTAATTTTTTATATCAACACAGAAATTGGGAAGTTTTAAATTTATTATGTTAATATGGAAACTTCTGAGGATGCTTTCACACAGAGGAGTTCACTATTTCAAAACAATTTTTTTTCCCCATGAACTAATTTTCTGAAACTTTTGAACGCTCTTTTTGAGGGAGTGTGAAGGAAGTAATGTTAGGATATTTTTTGACAGGAAATGCCCCGACAAGTCAGTAAAAGCCTATTAAGATCTACTGCAGATACTGAAGAAGTAATGTGAGTGCAACTGGAAAGGAGAGGATGGCACAAGCTGATCCTGTTTAGGGTCAAGGGCCCGATGGTGCCCCTGGGAGGAGCCAGCAAAGGGGAGAACCCACAGGTCAGAGCAGCACACCGTGGCTTCTGCCCTTGACTCCTGACAGGTGCAATTTTCAAAAACACTGGGGTTGCCACATTCTCATGCCACTTATAGTTGATATAGCTGCAGGTATTCAACAACTGGAGAAATTGCTGTTTTGTTTGGGGTCAGTCTTACAGCTTTTCTGATTAGAAGTTTAACCATTTGTACAACAGAAGTGATGATGATTTGCCTGTTGTGCAGACAGGCAGTAGATGGGACATGCAAATAATTTTGAAGGATTTCATTTTCCTTTGCTGAAAGCTATTCTAGAAGTGGGGAAATTCTGTTCTATTACCATTTTTAAACAGATATTTGAAAGGTCATTTTAAATTGAAATACTGATTTAAAAGGCAGGAGACTAGTTTAATACTGCAAAGTCAGTGGGTGGAAAAAGAAGTTATCCTTTCCTTTTTTATACTGATTGTTTGAGTTGGTTGCATTTTTTGTTCATAGCTATTGTAAAAACAAAATGTAAATTACACAATTAAACATTTGGAACAGCCTCCTTTATCAGTGTATAATTCACAGTGTGTCAGGGACATCTAATAACATCCTATTACGGATCACTTATCAGATAGTTGTTGAGTTAACTGCTATTATCTTCTTTGCCATCCCCCATAATTTGATGTGAATAGTTTCCGTTATTGGCAGGATGGTGATAATCTTCCCACATCGTTATGAAGCCCTTTTTCTCTCATTTTTTAGGCCTCGTCTCCTGTTCTTGTCTGGTTTGTGTCATCACCTGGCAGTAGCACTATATGGATTACACTGCTTCATGCTTGCTCTTTCCTTACACCCTGCAATTGGCCACTGCAGTGGATATTTTTGTTCTGGTTTGATGGGGCTGGTGGTATTTGCAGGTGATCTGTGTGTTTTCCAATGCAGATTTTCCCAGGATGGCGAAGAGCACTAAAGCTCCTGCGTTAGCACTGCCTGCCTGCCTGGACATTGTAGTTGTCTTTGACGCTCCTCCCATCCCATTATTAGGCAGCGGCAGCGGCTGCGGCTGCCTTCAATGCCTGTCACTGACTAATGCTTCACAGATGTGGCTGAGCACCGCTTCTGAGGACTCATTTCCCACTCCCCTTTTACTCCGCTTTCACTGGCAACAAGCGCAGCTTTCTGACTTGTCAAATGCTGGGATCACTCTGCCGCTGCTGCTCCCTAGGACACCCACAGCCTAAAGGGTTGGTGGGGCATGGTGAGAACATCTCTCAGTCCCGAGGCCAGGCAGCCGGAATCCCTGCTCCCTACCAAGAGCAGCTTCTGCTCCCCCGAGCACCCTCCATGGGGCAGTTAGCTCCCAGATTTGCTTGGAGAAGCTGTCTGCAGGCAGCATCCAGCCACATGGGGGGGACATGGAAAGAGGCAGGAGCCACAGGCTCTGTGCTCACCGGCCAGTCTCCAGCTGGCTTTGTGCCTTCTCGCAGCATTTTTCTGGTTTTGAGTAATCAGGCAGAAAAGTTCTGGTCAGGAAACCCAGGTGGTGAGCTTTCTCTCATTCTTGGGAAAGAAGTTTTGTGCCTGTGCAATCTCTAGTAGCAGTCAATGCACGCAGAAAGTTCCAGAAATTTGATCAGGGTCTTGAAAATTATAATGCAAACTTCTTTTTTTTTTTTTTTTGT
>VZRZ01007311.1:904235-962683 GCA_013398175.1 Climacteris rufus
TTTTTTTGTTCCCTCTCAGCTCTGATTTTTAAGCACTCTTTCTCTGGCACTTCTGTAGGCTTTTCAGTATGCTCTAGTGCATATTGTGTCAGTTATGATGTCCAAATATGCACCTTTTGGTTAAAGACATCTTTAATTTTACCAGACTTGTTCTACTGAGAAATTTAATTTTTAATCAAATGGCAAAGCTCACTAAGCAGTGATTTTATAATACTTTCTCACCAATAGAGTTCAAGTTGAAATGCTTAATGCATCATTAGTACTCCTCACTACAGCAGGCCAACCTTAGAGTGTTAATATTCCCAACTAGAAATTCCCAAGACTCAAGGCAGAACTGTTGCCTCCCTCCCTGTGAAATACTCACAAAAAATGCTCGAGAGTATTTGGGAATCATTCATAGCAAAATAACAGAATGCCTTGTGGTGCATATAATTTTTTTTACCCTGTCCAGAAACTAATTCAGCACTCTGTTCAAGTGACCATAAAGTACATGAACGCATTTCCTAATAAAAAGTGAAGTTTCCCTACAGGAGCAGTGAGCTGTCAGCTATCTTTCTGACTCCCTTTATTTATTTTTCTGCCTTTCCCTTTTGCTAGCTCTTGTCACATCTCCCTGGAACATTTTTTCTCTGCTATTTTGCAAGAGCAGAAGAATAGAAAATTAGGGGGAAAAAAACTAGGGGCTTTAAAATTTAAAAAATAAACACAATTTGGGAACTGTAGAAGCAGCTGTTAGTTGCACAGGCCATAATTTATTAGAATACACATGGCTGTAGTCAGCAAAATTAGTGTTTGCTTGGGTTTGCATTTCAGGCAACTCACCACTTTTGGAACTAGCATATAACAAAGACATCAAGGAAAGCAAAGGAAAACGTTTTTTTTGATGTGTGTGGTTGTTTTGTTTTTGTTTTTTTTTTCTAGCAGACTTATTATCTAATAAATTACCATTCTGCAAAAGAATGTGTAATTTCTTTCAATTTATGATCACCATCATTATTCTATGAATATCACCAGTCAGTCAAGTTACCAGCAGCACAGTCTCCTGGAAGCCTGAGTTCAGGATAGGATAGGAGTGACTGTGGATGTGAGAGATTTATGAATTAGGTGAAAAAACCACAGTTATTTGGCTTGACTACATTTCCCTTTCATCAATGTGCATACCTATACATGAGTGTGCATTCCTCCACTCGCTCAGAGCACCCCTTGTGACCTGGCCACTCCATCTGAGGGTCTCTGCAAATCCCACAAACTGTCACTAGGGTAGGACAGTTGCATCTGTAAAACCACAGGTTAGCTCTGGTATTGTAAAGCTGAAAGGCCAATGCACAACTGGACATGGTTATGTTTTATTTATAGAGCTGGAGCAGAAGGGGTAAACGGTATTCCTGATAGAACAGAAACTGCTAAAAAGTTCAGTTCAAAGCAGAATCTAACTTAAAAGAGGTTTTGCCTAGGAATGGATATTTGATATGTTTCCAGTAATGGAAATCCTTATTCTTTAGAGGCCTAAATGCTTAGCATGAGTCCCAAGAGACACAGATGGGTTCCGATGATCTGGTTCAAGTCTCTGCTCTACCGCAAATTTTTATTTAATCTTAGCAAAACTCTGAAGATAAAATTAAGAATCTTAATTAAAAGCTAAAGGAAGTTAGACACCCTAATTACTGCAGTACTTTTGGAAATGTTTACTCTTTGACCTTTTCTATTTTCAAAACATGTTTCAAAGTTCTTCCTTTTAATGTTACCAGCATAAAGCCATTAAAAACTGTGATGCTCACAAGCGAGAAGACTACTAGCGGTATCTCAGTAGCAAAAGGCAAAAAACCCCAAAACAACCCACTGTTATTTTATGGTTGCTACCAGATTCCTTAACAAAATGAGACACAATAAAAGACTATGAAATAAGTGGCCCTCAAACAACTGTCAGCACTGCAAAACTCCTGCCTTCTTGCTTTCACTTCAAAAATCATTGTAGGAGTGAATATTAACCATATTTACCCTTCGAACCACTGTTCATTATGACAGTACATATCAGTACCACACTACCACAGAAATGCTTGATCTAATAGATATTCACAAACAGCACTGACCCCAAATAATAAAAATAATGGGAGGAAACAACAACTAAGATAAATTTTATGATTAAATATTGATGTAGAAATTATTATTTGTTTCCTGACTTTCCTACACTTAGTACTTGTTAGCAGTGTCCCTCAGTCATGAAACATTAATGATCTATTTTTATAGCTTGCTTCTGTTCTTAATCTGAGTTATTTAATGAAACTACTTTTTATGGTGCAAAGGATTCAGATTCTTTCTGCCTATTGAGCTACACCATTATTGTTATCTCAAGTGTAGCAAATTTTTTAAAAACTATTTTAGAAGTAAGGAGAGTATTTGTTACCCGCCACAGATTAACCATTGTGAGAGATTTGAGTTTGCCCATGTTCACAGGCCACAGAACACCCTGCAGACACATTTCATTAGGTGCTGTGCCTCTGTGAGAGAGGTAAATGCTGTCAGACTTGAAGCACTTGAATCAAATGCATGTGATGTCAGCCAGATGAGATCCTAAACACCATGAACATCAGGACAGTCACAGCCAGTCAGACTGTGGTCCAGCACAGCACCCAGTGTCCAAGCAGGGCTTGTGACAGATACTTGTGACAGAAAGAGTAAATAGAGTGCATAATCAAGAAAAGAGTAATGTTTTCTCACTATGTCTTTCCAGATTTCGCCTAATTTGCAGCTTAGAAATTTTCTGAGTCAGAAATAATGTCTTGGTGTTCGATAGTCTTTGTGTAGTTTTTTTATTCATGTATTTGTCAAAAGCATTTTGTGGGTTGCACAGCCTTCTGCAGCATGAGCTGTGCAAACCCATCCTGCAAAATGTTATCTGCTCTTCTTTGTTTGGAACACATCACTTGAAAATTTAATTAGATTTGTCCAAGTTTTGTGTTTTAAAAAAGAGGAGAACAATCATTTCTCACTGAGTAGGCCTGACCTACTCATGATCCTGCATCCAGTGCCTCTTTTTGAGGCCTGAGTCCTGGTTATTTTTGTCACTTTTCAAAGATAAACTGGTCCTTACATTTGATCACCTTTAGAGCACTATGGGTATTTCAGTTTTTCCTCAGAAAAAAAACATGGAACTACTAGCTACGATTTTGTACATTTCACCTCCTTTTCTCTATCAGTTCTGTTAGTACTCCCAACAAAGTCCATGGGGAAATTTAACTTTAAAACAGCTTTAGGATAACTAATCATCAGTAAAGAAATTTGGATTTCTAAAGCCTTGAAAAATTTCTATAAACTCCCTTAAGTTTCATCATGCTTATGTGTAGAAAAAATGCAGCAGTTCAGAGCAGACCTTGTCCTGGTGTAAGTCTAATGGCTCCCACGGCTGGTGTATATTGATGTAGCTCTATTGATTTACAGACTCCTACACTGATTTATATCAAGCAAGGACCTGGGCCTCTATGTCCCAGCAGAACTAAGTGATAAACTTTGTTTTAAAACAAGTTGGGGGGAGTAATTCTGTTGAATCGCATGCCTGTGCCAGGCACACACCTCTAATGAGCAGCTTGTGGCTGCTGCTGGCCTCGGCAGGGCACCGTCGGTGCGAGCAGCAGCAGCGCTGCGGCGTGGCCACACGGTGGCCGTATTTCTGAACGCAGCCTGCCAGCAGTGTTCCAGCGCAGGAAGTGGATTTATCCCTCTCAGATGGAGAAGGCAGCCACCGGCGACAGTGCCATTGTGCTTAAAGCACTTGCTGTGTCCCAGCTGCCTGCCCTATATCACTGAACACAAAAACCTGCGGGAATGGGCAGATGCTGATATGCTTTAACAAAGGGAAGCAGCCTGGCGGTTGGAAGTGTGTGGACTGAATGGGGTTCCTGAAACCCCTCAGGTGACAGACCACACCCTTAATCTGGCTGTGCTGGGCTATTTGTTGGGCTAAAGGCACTCACCATCAAACCTCTGCCTGTCAGGCATAGCAAAACTGTCCCATACAATTTGTGGCACCAAGAACGGGATGATGACATAACACTGATGGTGTTTCACTGGATGCCAAAAACGATGGAGTCAATGCACAACCTGCCCATAGTCTGAGCTTGAGCTTGAAAGCATGATGTGGCCAAAACAGTGCTGATCTGCCCCTGGTTATTGGATCAGCAAATCAATTAGCCACTGAGGCAAGCTGGTCATTGTGAAATCAGTTTGACAAATCATAGCTTTCTGGTATGTACCACACATCTAAGGTTCAGCATTACTGTGGACGAATGCCAATAATTCTTTAGTCTTTAGGGATTTTTTCAATAAAATAATTCCTCCATTTTATAATTGCAAACTGCAAATCACTAATGTCTCAGTGATTAATGTCTGAAGTTTGTTCTTTATCTATTTTATCAGTTCACATTTTATTAAGAATATCAGAGGTTTATGTATCTGTTAATTTACGTATGCATCCACTGACTCATGCAACAGAGGAACAGAGGCAAGAACGAGAATTTGAAAATGTAAGTCTCCTAGAAAGGATTTAACTGACTGTCTTTGTCAACTCCTGCACCCATCCTTCACAACTGAACAGAGAACTTCACCGTCTCTCTGTTTCACAGCATATGGATAAAATGTGCCCGGTTTTGTTCATAGTGTATTAATCTAAAGAAATTCCACTTTGAATTCAGTAGGAATAGGATCAGGGTACAGGAAGCAAGAACAGGGTTGCAGTAACTCTCTTTATTCACAGGACATATTAGATGGTGAACTTTTGACACCTAGTCTATAGTTCTTCAGCCATGTGTCTGCCTTACAAACTTCCATCTGGCTCCAGTTTAAGAGTATTTACTTAACTACATGAGAAGCTCAGGAATGTGACACAACAGGACTACTTATGAGCTTATTTTTATGCATGTTCTCAGGTATTCTGCTAAAACTCCATTCACTCTGAATACATCTTTGAGATATCATCTTTTCGTCTTATTTCCTAAAGTACACTGAAAAGATAAAAAACCCCAAACAAAGCAGGAATCCAAGCAACTGAAACTGAAATGTTAACTTGCAAAGCAACGTCCTAGATCATTACTATTCTTTTATAATTATGACAGAAATTAAGAGATTATCAATGAAATAAGTTGTCTTCATTGCTCATGCCAGTCTCAGTAAGATCATAAAGTCTGCTTTAGGAGAGGTTCTTTGATATAAATGGTTTCATTGATTGAAAAACAGTGATACCAAAATACATATGTGACTTAGAGAGATCTCAGACAAGCATTGAACAAGAAATCATGTAGCAGGAACATACTTCTGAGCTGCTGCTAAGCTTCATCTTCAGCAGCACCTGCCCAGCAGTCTAATTGGCATCCATTTCCCAGAGGTATACTATATATAGGCCCGAGACAAGGAAAATAACAATTTCTCATATTTTAGGAAAATTTTCCATTGTATGTTTCAAACAGCTCTGAAAATCAAATGTTTGCAGGAAGTATTTTTTGTATGTCAGCAGGCTGGTATTATAACACTGTAGAGTTTCCTAATTTAACTGTAGGTAATTGGAGTATAATTTAAAAATGCACATACATTGTAATTTCAATATTTAAAGAGAAGTAGCACAGCAAATATTAAGGTGGCATACACCTATTATTTTCTCTCTGACATTTGAAATGAAGAAGGAAGAAAGCAATTTGCAAATGTAAGTTTGAATTAGATCAAGAGACCAGTGCATAATTTAGCACTGTCTGCCAGAAATACTTTCTAAACAGTCCAGCTGCCACAAAAAAACTACTGGAACATCAAATACAAGCAGCATGTGAAATGCTGGCACTGTTCTTCTGATATTCCCATGGCAAGATCCCAGGTGCACAGAGAATGAATGGTATCGAGCATTTCATGCACTCATGATCATTATGTGGTATTATCACAGTCTTCATAAATTTTAGACTTGAGGCAGGATTTTGTGAACACATTGTAAGAATATGGAACCAAAAAACAGATGTATTCCGATTTCATGAGAAAATTAAAATGAGACAACAAGCGAACAGCAAAACAGAATCTATTTGACAGTAGGATGTCATGGCCTGACAATTTACCTGTTGTCGACATTTTTTGTGTATCAGGCATCTGAAAAATATTTTAACAGATGAACTGACAGAGAACAATGAGTGGCTTTGTGCATTCCTTGGAAAAGATCTCCAAGAAAGCAGTACAGAATGACAGGAACACTCTAAGTGCTTGCTTGAAAATTTATCGAGAAAGGTGGGGACCAGGACACATTAGAATGATTAGTTGACCTCTCCTCAGTTCATAAAAGATATGATATGGAGAAAAGACTGGGAAGGACTTTACAAGAGGGACAACTCCTTCACACTTGAATGTTTGAATGAAACCATTAAAACTGTTAATATGAAAATGACTGCAGTCCTGAATCCTCTTCAGTGAAACAAGTCTGTGATCAGTACAGCAGTTCAATAGATGCTCATTCTGCAAATCATTATGAAGTATTTCTTACTGTCCCTCTGCTGGACACTGAGGTTGCATGACCTTTCCTTAATCTGCTTCAAACAGACTCATTAAGCCATTAAGGAAAATGGATTGAGTTTACCCCACTCATTTCATCTGAAGCGGATTAGGGAATTCTAATCCATTCCCTACAGATTAGAGGTTACTAAGCCTTCCAACATCAGTATAAAATCTGGGAGATCATGTTTATGACCACATTAAAATTAAAAAAAACCCTTGGGCTGGACATATCCTTTAATCAAACAAGTGATTTAGACTTTTACCCAGCCCTAGAACTTGTGACATGTCTTACAACAAGATGTATTAAGGAACTGGAGAACCAGCATAGCTTGTGTGGCACATGCTCCATACAGAAAGGTTTCCAACAGTCCCTAGGACTTTCATCCCTTTCCATAAGGAGGGAAAAGACCAGACAAGAGGCCAGAAAGTTCAACCTTGCCTGCTCAGATTGCAGCACCTGGAAGTTCTTGTGCCAGTGCGGGGAGCAATGTGGGCAGAAAGTCCTGCAATAGGCAGGATTTCCACAGAATTTCACTGAGTGTTGAGCAAACTCCTTAGTCCAGAACAGATTTACAGTGAGACCAGTCCCCTCACCCCCCAGACTGGTTGTTTCAAGCTCTCAGGAGCTTCTGCAAAGACATCTCTTAAACTTGCATGTTTGCAGGCTTCTTCATAAGAATATCTGTCCATTACCATTACAGTTGGAAATGTATTAATACAGCCACACAAAGAATTATAGAGTGATTTGGGTTGGAAGGAACCCTTAAAGGCCATCTAGTCCAACTAGACGTCTAGTTCAACACCCTTCTCACCAAGCAAAGCAAAGCAAAGTAAAGCAGACATTAAGCTGCAGCAATTTTCCTCTCCCCAGTCTCAACATGTCAGTAAACAGCATCTCCTAATGCTCACCTGTGTCTTGGGGCAAACTAAAGTTCCTCTTTGAGCCCGCTTTAGAAAGTAGAAAATGAAGCTGTATTCCCAATGCAGGGAATTGAGACCTCTGCACTACCCTACAGCTCAAGAGAAAAAGACCATGAGAAAAGCACGTCTTCTGGGTCTGGGAAGGATAGGATGGGAATGATGAATGAACTTTGACACCCACCAGTTCTGTCATCTGTCAGCTCTAGAATCTAGAATCATATTATGTGTCTATCAAAAGACAAGCTCAGTCTATCTTTGCATCATTCCAAGATTCAAACCTCTTTGAGGGTTCAGTGGGTTGGAGGACCCCACCCTCCCAACTGCAATGGTGGGACTGCTACACAGCTGAGCCAAGGCAGAGCAGATGGCTGCCCCTCCTGCTAATCCTGTCTCTGTGATTTGTGGGCATCCTCCTCTATCTTATCAGTGTTTATTCCTTCCTGCCACTCCTCCAGTTTGGGCAGAAACGTAGTTGTCTGTACTTTTTGGCATTGTCACATAGTGGTTCTGTCCTGTAAACAAAGATGGTAACCTGGATGTGTGTTGGCATGTTTGGGGCCACCAGATAATGGGCTTTGCTCTGTTTATTGCAGAAAACATGAGAAAATTCAATGTACTATTTTGCATGTTATCTAAGAAGTCTTGAAATTTGTAAAAAAGCAGCTTTGCATGAAAATACCCAGTTTCGGCTGTGATATGGTTCGTATTATCAGACATACATATAGTCTCATTTGGGACAGACTGTGTAACAGCACATGATACAGAAACAAAATTAGTAAATGACTTGTTGAACTTAGTAGAAAAATCTAAGGATCATCCTTCACAGAGGTCAGATAATCTACTAGGGGGAGAAAGATCATTAGATAGCCATCTCCCTCCTTAAAATGAGAACCTGATTATTTGTTCTTGTATTGTATTCTTTGTTATTGTATATGAGTTGGGTTTGAATTGTCTCTTTTGTACAAGTGAGGTGTTATTCTAAGATTTGTTTTAGAGATTGTACTCTGCATTTAAAATCTCCTTTATATGTAATCTGCTATCTCCTTTGTTCTTGTCAAACAGATGAAGGAAGGAACTCCTGCCAAATTTTTTTGTTTCTCATTTGGCATATTGTTATAAATTGTACACACAGACCTTCATAAAAGATTTTATTCACCATCTTTTATTAAGAATCCCTATGCAAGTGTATGTGTCTGTATTTATAATCATCTATATTTGCATAAAATGGAAGAGGCTAGTACCCAGAATAAAACCAAAAAAGAATAAGAATCTTAGCAGTGAGAACTCAGCTATAAAATTGCCACGCTCATTAAAGAATTTGGACTAATTAATGAGAAGTTTTGTCTTTGAAACTTCCTTCCTATGTGCATTTGCTTACACAAGTCTAACAAATCACGTAATATACCAGAATTCTCCAACAATCTTTCCATTTTTTCAAGCAGTTTTCCAAACAGTCTGATATAATGAGATGTTCTGCATTAGAACTGAATGCAGTTCTTCGTAACTATTATGCTGAGCATAGTTATATATGCATAGTGCACTTTAGAAATACAAGGTAGCACTAAGTGCAATGTATTTATTCAGTGTTGTAAATATTCATGGTGCTTCTTATGTCAATAAAAAATAACAGATTATATTGTGCTTTTGGTTACGGTGATACTGATCTCTGATTATTCCCCTGACTCAATAGTGGTTTCTAGACTTTAATAAGTGTAACTAATACAGGGATATGGCCTATGTAAGAAAATATGGAAATCAAAAAAAAAAAAAAAGGCATTGAAATACAAGGCTTTTCTGGCTGCTTCATTCTGCTTTGAGATCTGACCTAAAGATAGATGACAGGCATTTTGTACTCAGACTTGAAACTGAAACTTGGAATATCTACCTTGGGAGAAACTGCAGGCAAGTAGAAAACCTTTTGAATGGTGTTAGTAATTTCTAAGTACCCAGAAAACACTGTTAAAAAGAAACCACTATTTACTAATCTAAGCTTTAAACTTCAGATAATTACTGTGATAATGGATACTGACTGAATTCAAACAAGTAATGTTAATATGAAAAAGATGGAAGAGGAGAAGGGAGTGAAATGAGCAAATTTTTGCCCAAACTCTCCAGACTGTCCAAATTTGTCATTTGCATAACCACACTATGTTCTTTTTCAATATCACTGCATTTAATCTGGAACTCTGCGGAGACTTCATATTTTAGGTGATGGAGCAGTCATCTGGGACGTTAGGAAGTGGCAGATGAATAATGATGAATCTGAGTCTTGGTGCAAATATATATAGCAGGAGAGCAAAGGTTTGAAGTAAAAGCACTCTATAATACCTGTGACTTAGCATTTTTGAAAGCAAATAGCCTGACTATGGCTTTGAGAATAAAGGGTGCAGAGCTAAGGCTTGTTATGATACTCAGGTGATTATGGGAAGCTGGAAGAGCTGAGTTTGGGCACACACTGCAGACATCTGTTCTGGGGTCTTGGCAGGAGGGTAAGATGAAGTTCATTCTTGTTGCCCTCATTTTTTTTGGTGAACAATTTTTTTATAAAATGAGACTAACAAAGGAAAAGATTGTATATATTTTATTCCTTGTTAATTTTGAATGCTGATATGATACCGCACCTACATGTCTTACAAAATCAAGAAAACCATTGAATGAGATTTCAATGCCTACCTTTTAGATGGTTATCTTAACATTCACCAGTACATTAATGATGCTGCCTCTTAATTCCTTGTTATCAAAACTTGTAAAACATCCCAGTTTCTTGATTCTGAATAAAAAATGAAAAGCTGAAACTTAAAGAAATAGTCTACAAATTATGAGATTTGTAATTATGAGCTACACCACTAGATTCTAGTGTAAACGATATTACCTGTGCAATTGGTTTATATTAAATTGGGTGCTCATTTTTTCATAGATTATCTGATTCTTTTTCTTCTCTGAAACTCAGAGGTGTTTTTGTCTACCATAAAATAGGATTGATATACTGAAAAGGCAGACCAACGGTATAAATTTCACAGATGTTTTACAAGTAGTTTATGGACTAATGCAAAATTAAAGGTGACACTTCACCTGGTTGTACCCGATTATAAGCTGACCTGCTGCAGTAAAGTAACAGATCTCTCTGCTGAGCAAAGCCTGTGAGGGAATTTAAGGCTATCTGTGTCAGACACCTGTTTCTCTCATCTTCAAATCTTTTCTTAAATATTATCAATATTGACAATATCATAGAATCACAGAACCATTTAAGCTGGAAAAGACATTGAAGATCACTGTGTCCAACCATTAACCCACCATTAAACAATGTCCGTAAGTGTCACATCTACCTACCAATACTCCAGGGATGGTGACTTAATCACTTCCCTGGGTAGCCTGTTTTCTGATGCTTGAGAACAATTTTGGGGAAGAAATTCTTCATAATATTCAATCTAAACCTTCCCTGGCACAACCTGAGGGCAGTTCTTCTTGTTCTATTGCTTGTTAATTTACTCAGATAGTTGTAGAGATGGATAAGGTCTCTCATGAGTCACCTTTTGCCCAGGCTAAACAACCCCAGTTCCCTCAGCTGCTTCTCACCAGACTTGTGCTCCAGACCCTTTCCCAGCTCCATTGCCTGTTGCTGGATGCACTTCAATGTCTCAATGTCCTTCTTGTCCTGAAGGGTCCAAAACTGAACACAGGATTTGAGGTGCAGCCTCACCAGTTCTGAGTACAGGGGGACAATCTCTGTCCTGGTCCTGCTGGCCACACTATTGCTGATACAGGCCAAATGCCCTTGGCCTTCAGTGTGGCCCTGGTCACACACTGGCTCAGGTTCAGCTGTTGTTGACTAGCACCTGCAAGTGCTTTTCCACTGGGATGTTTTCCAGCCACTCTTCCCCAGCTTGTGGCGCTGCATGGGGTAGTTCTGACCCAAGTGTGGGACCCAGCACTTCACCTTGTTGAACCTCATGCTGTTTACCTTGGCCCATTGATCCAGCCTGTCCAGATCCATTTGCAGAGCCTTCCTGCTTTCCAGCAGATTGACAGTCTCACCCAACTTGGTGTTGTCTACAAACTTACTTAGGTTACTTGGTCCCCTAGTCCAGATCATTGATAAATATATTAAATAGGACTGGTCCCAGTGCTGAGCCCTGAGGAATGCCACTGGTGACCACCCAGACACCACCACTCTCTGGGCCCTGCCATGCAGCCAGCTTTTTGCCTGGCAAACAGTGCACCCATCCAAGCCATAAGCATCCATTTTCTCCAGGAGAATGCTGTAGGAAATGGAATAAAAGGCTTTACAAAAGTCAGGGCAGACAACATCCACAGCATTCCCCTTATTGACTCAGTGGGTCACTTTGTCATAGGAGATCAGGTCACTCAAGCAGGACCTGTCTTCCAACAAACCTACATTGCCTGGGCCTGATCCTCTGGTTGTCCTGTACACGCCACATGATGGCACTCAGAATGATCTGCTCCATGACCATCCCCAGCACCAAAGTCAGGCAGATAGGCCTGTGACTCCCTAGATCCTCCTTCCGGCCCTTTTTGTAAATGGGAATCACATTTGCTAACTTTGAGTAGCTGGAACTTCCCTAGTTAGCCAGGATTGATGGTAAATGATGGAAAGTGGCTCCCTGAGCATTTCTGTCAGCTCCTACAGTACCCTTGGGTGGATCCCATCTGGCCCCATAGACTTATGTGTCTCAGTGGTGTAGTTGGTCTCTGAACATTTCCATTTGGATTCTGGGGACATCATTCTGCTCCCTGTTCCTCTTCCAGTTCAGACCTTAAGAAGAGGCACATGAATTATGGATTTCCTTCTCACAGTCTTTTTCTTCTGTGTTTGTTTTAATGGTCATAAGGCACATGGGCCTTAGTAGTTTTCAGAGCTGTGTCCTGTATTTTTTAGGAAGACAAATAAAGGTTTCTGTGCTTTGTCACTGCCCGCTGGTGAAGCACCTTTGGGATGTAAATACGTGAGCTGTTCTGTGTCATTTTAGGCTTCTTGACCAATAGGGCACCTGTGCATGCTAATTGATTGTGGTTTCAGTGATATGGGGTCCAGAGATCTCAGCCTTTTCAGCTCCTTATGTCCTCTTTTCTTAAAATGTAATCAGAAGCTTATAAAAATGTAAGATGGGTCTGGTTGTTGGGACCAGTCCCCTAAGTCTTTGTTTGCACCTCTTTGGGAAATTAATGATCCCAAGGACAATAAACTGCAGTTTAATTTCACCTTGGTTTAGGCAATTTAAGCTGCCTAAGGGGAATATATCTGGTCATAATTACAGAGTCCAGCATGGTGTGGGTAAACAGAACTGCCAAGGCTGGAGTGGCTTGTAATAAATAAAGGGAGATCCCCCACATTTGCTGGCTCTTCTGCTCACCACCATATTTCTCCTTCTTCAAGGCATTATGTTTATACTGGCCAATTCTGTAAGCAGCAATTTTGTCTTGCCCTCAATATCTCGAGGCAGTGAGCCCCAGAGCGTGCTCTGTGGAGCAGTAATTTATCCCCTGCATTTTACATCTGGACAGAGTAATTTCTTTGTTCTGGGAGAGTAAATAAGAATGTCAGATTTACCTTCCTCAGGTCACATCTCTCTATATTGTGATTTTTCCAACTCTGCTCCTCTATAAACTAAACAATATTAAGCTATTTCAATTTTTTTCTATCATTAGCCATAATGGATTTTCAGACCTAAGAGAGGTGAGAATAAATATGAGAAGAGATCATTGCTTTTTTACAGAAAGATGATCATATAACTTTTGTTTTACACAGCTCTCAGCTGTATACTTATTTACTGATTTAGCAGAGGTGTAGGAACAGACAGTACTGATGGAGACATCTATAGTGAGAGGGTACCATGGCTAAAGTTTGCGGAAGAGATTGGAAAGGAAGAAGAGAAATCATTTATCAAACAGCACAAGGAAGACTGTAGAGCCTGATGAGCATGGAGAAAAGCATGATAATGGTAAAGGAAGGGCATATGGGGCTGAACTGAACCATCTACAGGTGGTAGCCTTGGCTGAAATATTTAATTGACATCATTGAACAAATGACACCATATGTTTTTAATAGGTGAAATGATCAATTAAAAGCTTAGAGACACCGTTAGACATGAATAACAGGCATAAAGAGGTGCATAAGGAAGAGAAACCTAAACATGCAGATTCCCTATGTTTTTCTATAATAACTTATCACTTCTTTATTAAGTGTCTTACGAGTTTTGGGGTTTGTGTTTGTTTGGTGTTTTTTGTTTTTGTTTTGGGGGTCTTATTTTTTTGAGCCTGGATTATTTATTTTTACCATCTACCATGAAGAGCACTGGGGAATTCTGGAATTCTCTGTGCTTTGATAAAGTGTATATTTTATAATCACTAGAGGAGAAGCTGATGTTCTGTCATACCAGCTATATAATCCCTATATTATTGTATTTCCACATCAAAGCTGTCAGGACAATTTCCCCATAGGAGCCCCTGAAGCAACTCCACAACAAATATGACCATATAAAATATCCTACATAGTTTTTTGTTTGAATGAACTAGTTTAAACAGAAAGGCTATGGCAACTAGCTACAAGTTTTGCTGAGAATGAACAAAGCAGACGAAAACTCAGTTTCTGCTCCTTTATGCTGAACTGTGTCAGTGAAATAGAATTAAAAACTATAGCAAAAGGCAAAAACTAGTTGCCAACTCCCATCAGATGGCAGAACAAGTAGCATTTTGGCTGGTCAGGTCACAGAAGCAGTGAATGATTTGGAGTTTCAAGCTTAATGGAGTTAATAGGGCATTTGGAAGAAAAAGAAACCACAATGAGCCTCCTACCTTACTTTGAAGTTACAGTTTTTGAGAGAGGGCTTTTTAGTACCACTTTTGCAGCTCTTCTGGAAGAATTGTGCACAAAGGGATGCTTATTACTGTCATTTAATCTAGATCCTATTAAAATCAAGGAAATACTCAGACATTTAACAGTATATTTTCAATTGTTACATAATCGTAAGAAACGGAGCTGGAAGTAACACACACCAAAGCAGTGTCAGTCACATTGGAAGTAAAACTGGAGATAATTGCATGGATTTGAAGGATGGCTTAAAAACCTGTGAGGAGAGTTCTCTCAAAAATCACATCTTTTTGTCTAGCCTTAAATGACTATTTTAGGAGAAATTACATTATCATCTGAAGCAGACTATAAAACAGAATTTCTGTGTTCTCTGCCTGGTTCTCTTATTCCTCTGCTATAAAGACTCAGTGACTTGGTCTGTTTTCTTCTCCTGTCATCTCTCTGTGCAGCTAAGTTCTGTCTTAAGGGATTTTTTCACACAGTGTTGAGCATACAGAGTCTTATTGCAGTAACGGTTACTACTATATAATTCTTTAACACCAGTGCTCATGAAGATGCAGGGATGTTTTGTGATGTAATTGTCTCATGACCTTTACAAAGAATATTTCAACTGCCTCCTCCCTCCCCACTAAAATGCCATGAAAAACAGGAGGAAAACCTGGATATGTTACCATAAGTTTAAAATTTATCTGTGACAGGGTTCCAGTATTTTTTTCTTGTTGTCTAGAAATCATGCCAGATCATTTCCCTAAATGACAAAGTGGAGTAATTTCACTTAAAATGTCACAGCTACTCTAGGTTTGCATCTACATGAAGGACAGAACAGTCTCCCATTCAGAAAAGTCAAGGTGAGTAGTAGAACCCCAAAATATTTAAAAAACCTACAAACAAACAAACAAACAAACAAAGCAATAAAAATAGTCTACAGAAACGTTCAGTTCAAGCTCTTGATAACATCACTGATATCTGCTTGTTTCCATAGAGCCTATCAACATTTTGCAGAGCTGGAAAGAAAGTGAATACCAGGAGTTCCATTTTCTATACCCATCACAATAAAAACAATGTCTCAAGTATATGAATAAACCAAAAAGCTGGGTCAGTATCAGATGGCAGGATTGCATGCAGCTTATTCTGACCCATTCTGACACAGAGCTTTGTGCAATCTATATGCCCTGATCTGGAATTAGGTGGTGAATGCTCAAACTATCAGCAGTCCCATCAAAACACTTTTGTACTCTGAAAACCATGAGCAATTGATCTTGCTTCACAAAATCTCTTTGCTTAACCCTTTCTACAACATATGGACCTGTTATTTCTTTAATTTATGTGAGCCAGAAAACTCTCCTTTGAAGTAGACTGTCCTGAGTCACCTTGAATTTTAAGTCTGAAATTGAGTTGCCTCAGCATGAAATTTATATAAAAGAAAACATGGTTAATTCCACTGAGCTAAGGCCATGTGCGGAGAACAAATCCCCATGGACTCAAAGCATAAACTTGGCATACACTTTCACATATCCATTAGTTTCTGTGGACACATATGAGCTAGGACTTGGAATCTACTACTCCTTCATAATCTGGGAAAATACATTACAAAGAACAGGCTCATTATTTTTGCAAGAAAGCAAAGAGAAAAGTGCCAAACAAACATTGTGTGTCTGTTCTCAAGTAAACAGGAAAGGTCTGTGGCATTTTCTTCTTCACTTACCTAGGGAAATTCTACAGCTGCTTAATGTGTTTATTTAGGGACTCGTGGGAGAGGTCATGAATCCATGCAGCACTCTACTGCTGATACTAATGTTAATAACTTTCTCCAGAGCAGACAAGCTAAGACAAGGCAGAAAGTGGTAATGAACTGCCAGAAGAAAACCTGGCAGTAGATTTACACTGCAGCACAGTTCTACTGATATTTTGGTAACAGACGATTTAATGATGGAGGGGAATTCCCAGATCACAGAATCACAGAATCAAAGAATAGGTAAGGTTGGAAGGGATCACAGTGGGTCATCTGGTCCAACCTCCCTGCTCAAGCAGGATCATCCCAGAGCACGTGGCACAGGATTGCATCCTGACTGTTCTTGAATATTTCCAGTGACATAAACTTCACAACCTCTGTGGGCAACCTGTTTCAGTGCCCTGTCAGTGCAAAATAAAAAAGTCCTATTGGTAGCTCTGGGTGCCGCAGAGCCTGTAAGACAACTTTGAGCAAGTTCCCAAGAACTTCATTGTTTCTTCTTTGAATTTTAGTTTTTCATTCCAGTTAGCAAATGAGACTCTGATGAGCTTTTCTGTGTTCCCACATATTCTGTGAGTGATGTCCCAGATATTGGCTCTGCTCCCAATAGCTATCACTTAGAGAAATCTTCCCTTACAGAGCAGTGAATGACTGACTAGGTGTTTTCCTGGCTAGATAAACTCTTACAAGAAATATGATGAAGTTTTCTGATTTGGAGCATTACTTAGATCTTAGAACAGCCTCTCCACACATACAGTTTTGTATTAACCCTGACAGCCTCTCAGCTGATCTGTCACCTCAGCTACAGGATTCTGAAAATCTGGAGGGTAGCAATTCAGTCTTTGTGACAGGGATCATTTTACTAAATAAAACTCGGTATCCCAACAGCTGTATTCATCTCACTACACATTTGCTATCTAAATCAGTGACCAGGTCAGTCTAGCTTTCTAGTATTCCTCTATATTCAGTGGAGTGAAGAAGGAGCAAATCAGAAGGTTTTGCTGTACCTACTTTATAATCAGCACATGCACTGGTGTCTGGATGGGAACAATCACTCCCTGAGTGATTAATCTGTGCTCTTCTTTGGCTACAGGGCAAGTTGAGACAAGATGCTGAAGCATTACAGGTCTGAAGTTAGTACACTGAATCCCTCTGAAGGTCTTTGAGGACCAGGAACACAGTCACCTCCACTGTTTTGTTTCTTTGTTCATTCTTCCCTTTTTCTTCAGGAACATGAAAAAATAATGATGTGGTTCCACATTCAAAACAATTATTACAACTCTCAGATTTTGAATGGGATGAAACAAGGTTTCCTGCCTCCAAAATATAATAAAAAATTAAGATATCACATTTGAGCAATCTAAGTGTCTGACCATGGGATTTAAAATTCATTCTTCCTGTGAATAGAGCCAGACTTGCCTGCTGTCTTCACCACAATAACAATATTTTGATTTATTCTGTTAGATTTTCCCATAATTACGCGAAAGAGCAAAACACTTTTCTAGAGCTGTAGAAATCAAATGCTGAACTATGTTTTCCATGTTCTTTGAAATATATCAACCAACTTAATGTTGCAGCTGTTTCCAAAGCATGCTGATTCAAAGGCTGGTACTCATATTCAATAGAAAGCACTGATGGTCTGTGGCAGCAGCCCAGGTGTGCCAGGGATTAGAGAAAGTAGGATGAGACAAACATGCTTCAGCCAGTCTTTGGTATAAAAGAAATCTGATTTACTGCAATAAGCTTTGGTCAGGCTCTTAGTTTATCTTTTCTCCTGCCCATTCACCTCAGAACACAATCACTTAATGGGGCTCAGTGCTGCCCTTTATTGAGCTTAAAGAATAATAGATAAAGGGAAAGTAATGGTGGGGAGGGCTGGAGGGATGTTAGAGCCTCTACTACCAAAGAATCACTGATGTTTTTGCCCACTGCCACCAGAATGGACAAAACATTGACATAGTTCTTTATAGAGGTCGATGATGATAATCACAGGATATTTTAGGACCTCCTTCAGTTTAAATGATGCTCTGGAGTCCAGGTAGTAATGTAAGGTTTCTGTCTTACTGTTGGTCAAACTTTCAGACAAATAATCTCCATTTAAAACTGTAACACAGGCTATTTGCTTTTTGTCTGAGAAGTGAATGATATTGAATCCACTGAAATTCTTTCTTTTGATTTCAATACAAGTATCGTCTGTTTGATCCTCCTCAGAGCCTCAAATTCTGTTAGGAAGCATGCAAATTTTGGTAAGGTTTTTTTTTTTTTTTTAATGTGGGCTTTGGTAAGGAAAAAGAAAGTTAACAAAAAAGAATTTTTACAGGTGGGGAAAATCCAATTTTATTATGGTTGAAAATACTTAATAAGAACTAGCTTTAAGTGAAAATATTTTTATGATTAGAATAATGCTTAAAAAGTACTATCATTCATTCATCCATCCATTGATTTTTTAAATTTGTTTATTTATTTTAATTTTTTAAATAAGGTTTATTATAGGACTCCCTGGAAGTAATAATGTAGTCTTTTATCAATGATTAAATCCTATCTTTAAACATATCACTCCCTTCTGGCTGAATTATTCTGTATTTTGGAATTTTACTTTGATACACAGCTGCCTGATGTGTGACTTGTTATCCAGTATGGTTGTTAGATGGATTTATCTGCAAAGCAGTTGCTTCATAGTATACCTGTAGCACAAGAGGCTTGTTTGTAGCACAAGAGGCTTGTTGGTTGTTTTTTTTTTTTTTTTTAATTTTCCATTTTCAAAGGAAATTCACTTTGTTTTCCTCATTTCAAAAGATAATGCAAGGCTCTGAGTGTATGTAAAACTCTCCTGGCACCTAATGTATGCATAAAAGACAACCTTCAATTTAGCTGGTTGCTTCCCTCATTTCAAGCTACCGCAGACTATTAACTCCAAAGTGAAGCTTTCTTACAGCAAGGTAGTGACCTTGCTTTCTCTCCCAGCAGTCCAACCATAATTTATTTAGTACTTGGTGTTACATAGTACTTTGATCCTGTAGGATAACATGTTGTTACTGGGTACAGTTTCAACTGGCCTTTATATGGCCCAGAAAATGATGCATCAAATACAGATGTTTGAACACAAAACCTGACTTTTCAAACTACTGTTTTCATGCCAAACCCACTATTGCTCAGAATCTGACTGGATACCAAGTCATCCATTCAATGTGCATCACCGTCATGTGGAAACAAGCTGCAATTGCAGGGACAGCACAGAAGTAAAAGCTTATTCAACAAAATATAATGCTTGACTTTGGTATAGGCCAGTTTTTATGTCTGGCCAGGAAAAAAGACAGTGTGCAGTGCTCCTTTCCAAGGACAAGCTATATTGGCCTTGGGACACTGCTGTGCCAATTTCCTTTCTATCTACTACATCAATAATTAGCTAAGGTACTTCTATGCTGTGCTTTCTAAGTCTCAGCCACCTTCCTATTCAAGAGGTGTTTCTCTTGAGCAAGAGAAAAATATTTAATCCTTTTTCACATGCTGTTGTTTTACACATACTCCAGGATGTGTTGGGGTGGAGAAACTCCCACTCCTATTCTCCAGCATTAGATGAGCAATCCCCTCTACACCAGGCAGATCGCTCTATCTTGGCTTTCCAGCTGAAGGACCACATCCTTACTTGAATAGGAAAACTGAGTTCCTGAAGTGAATGTGTAACTTGCTTGTGTGTCACCACATACTTTGGCTGAAAACATTCTTAGGAAAAAGAAAGTCAGTGCTGAGAAGAAATCATTTTCCTGCTGTGAGTGGCAGCATTATTAATCTGTGTGATTAATTCTGTGACTATTACAAAAACTCCAAGGCACTCTCTATTTAGTTAATATCACTAACAATTACACGTCTGTCACTCTAAATACTGTGTACTCAGAAATGTTGTTCTTACAATATTAAATATTTACTATTTATTATGATTGTTACCTTTGTTATTTATTGGCTAGCAGCAGACAAAAACATGCCAGGCAGCCTGGGGAGCAACTAGAAAGACATTTTAAAACCAGCCTGCCTTAAGGTGAGGTGATTAAATGCAACATTAGCTGTTTTGGCTTTGATTAACAGAAGTCCTTGTCACCGAATGTCCGAATCCCACAGGTGAGTGTTAAGCACATGCTGGAGTTATTTGCTGAGGAGGGAAGAAACTAAGAGGAGTTTTGCTGTATGATGCCTGTGGTCCCTGGCTAGAAACACCCTCCTGCCTTTCACTGAACAAGGCCTTTTCCCTTAGCTCTGAAAGTGGGAGCAAAATTTGATGGATATTCACAGATTGTTTTTCTATAGAAACATTTCCAGCAGATGGATCTTGATATTATGTTTATACTTATTTACTACTGTTCTCAGCCTCAGTAGTTAGAAATGCCTGATATAAAACTTCCTCTGTCTGAGCCGCACCAGTGGCCTGCAATCCATTTACATAGACCCCACCAAACCATTAATGCATCTTTTAGACTTCACAGCCCTTGTATCTCTTTGGACCTACAATTCTGAAAGCAGAAATATAGTGAATAAGAAGGAAGCAGCAAACCAGCATACAATAATAATAACTTAGAAGAATGTCTCTGATGTAACACATTAATTTCTGCCCAAAATACGTGCATTGATTTTTAGGTAGCTTTTATTCAACTGCTATTACATTGTGGATGAGTATAACTATAGCAAATACTGCTTCTTATCATTTCATCATCTCCCTTTTCTTATGATTCTGGAGGAGCTGAATGAAGCTATGATAACAATTGCAGTGATGATAAATTTCCATGCCTCAAAAAAAAGCAGAGCTTTGACAGGAGGGACATTTCCCTTCATGATATAAATTGTTTAACTTTTTAGGTTCTTTGCCTTGCCTGTAAATTCTTACTCAGCTGGCACTAAGTATAGATTTTAGAGAAGAAAACAGACTAAGTAGAACTAAATGAACATTCATTCAAGAATTTACTATAAGTAAGGAGTTTGAAAATTGTTAATGATTTGGGGAATGAAATTTCAAATGCAGGAAAAACATGTCTTCTAAGGCATTGTGTTTTGTTGTTTTCTGCCTGGTGTGACTATTTTTATATTGTATTTTTATTTGTATTGCATGTTTTTTATACTTTGCAAAATGAAGTCAAATTGTGTTCTCAAAACATTTCTTTCTCAATGTTTGATAATTGACTATATTTCCATGGACTTCCCTGAACTGCCTTTAGTTGAGATCATTTGTTACAAGATGATATCAGAGCTCAAGACCAATGGCTGCATTTTCTCTTCACAATGTTGCTCCTAGCAAACAATCAAATTGGAGACTTCTCAGAAACATAGAGCCTTTTTTAACTAGAAGTATAACTCACTAGAAAATATAGAAGGTTATAACATCTTAAAATAATTTATGGTACTGTCAGACCTGAAGAAGAAAAGACTTCTCTTGGGAAGAAGTTTCAGCAGCAACTTCAAAAATTGTATATTTGATAAATAGCACCACAACTAACAATGTTCAAAGTGCAGGGATCAAGGGAACTTTAAATTAGGAATTTAGGCTCTCAGGTCCACATAAAACCATTATGGAGGAAGATGCTATGACCAAGCAAAAGACAAACATTTAATGTGTCAATGAAATCAACAAGAGAAGCGTATCTACTGTTCTTTTGGGATCTGGGTTTTGACCTGTCTGTACACCAGGATGTCACTGACAAAAGGTGTGAATTTTTATCCTAAAAGAATAGTATTTTCCTGCCATCTAAAATTTTTGAGAATCTTGAACATTTTTCTATGTCATATTCAAGCCCAAAATTCAGCATAAAAAAGTAAATATAACTATAACTAACTATACCTATAACTAGATAACTATAATTAACTACAAGTATTACTATATAACTATAACTAATGATAACTACTATAAATATAACTATGACTATAAATAAGAAAAATGAAATATTACTGTTATATGATTTTACAGTTCTTATATATTTTTTTCTTTCTGAGCTTCATTTTAGATGATGCCTAAAAGCAGCAAGTTGCTTCATCTGGAATTGTTGGAAATGCTTCTATTTGGAAATCTGTATTTTTTTTGTTTTAAAACAAATTGCATCAAGTCCACAGAAACTCATGAACTGTAGTGCTTCTTACTAATTGGCATTTTCCAATGAAAAACACTTTATTGGAAGATTCCTGACAAGTTCTACTCCTTGGCTTCTGGAATAAAGGCATTAACCAGGACCAGGAGTCACTTGTTTTAAAACCATAGTCCACTTACCCACAGGTTATCTAAGGGTGGATGAATAGATGTGCTTTAAAATTAGTTCCTTGTGACCATAGCAAGTACATAAAGTGTTAAGGTTTGTTAAGGCTCATTTCAGCCACTTTGGACATAATCACTCAGTATCCTGAATTTAGAGGACATCTGCATTAGGCTGTTATCTTGGTTCCTTTGCTAGGACCATATGCTTTGACAAAGATAAGACAGAGAGGATTTGCTCTTGGTGAATGCTCATTATGACTGTAATGAATGAGATAATGTCAATTAACAAAGAAATTAAGAGTTCTGTTCTGTTCTTTGGAGAACAAGGTACTCTACTCCATCAATCCATTTAAGTACTCAGTATTAAACAGGTGAGTTGCTCTACTGATCCTAATTTCTTATAGTTTAAACACCTGCTTTAGTTTTATTAACACATGGACCTTGCAACAATTCCATTTTTCATCAAAATTTTCATTGAAAAATAAAGATTATCAGAAAAAGGAAAAATATGTTTTGACAGATTGAACACAATCTGTTCATACCTTGATGTATCTAAACCGTTGCACAAAATATTTTCTCTATGTCCACACCTTTGTGTATTTGTGCATCACCTGTCAATGTTTTTCTCTCCTTTGAAAGATTTTTTTACTTGATGGTGTTGATAGCAAGCTTTCTAATTTCCCATTTAACTTACTGTTTGAATCATTGCACTGATTTCATGGTATTTCTAATAAGGAACCACTGTTTTGTTACATAGAAAAAAATAATGCAAACAACATGTCTGAGCAATAGATAGCTGGGGAGCAGAGAAGAGAATAGTAGCTTCTTTCATGGCTAAAGAGGTTTCAGTGCTTTTCAGGGAGGAGCCCAAACTTGGTCCACAACCATAGTTTCATACTGAAATGGCTGAAATGACACACAAAATTACGAAATAGGAAAACAAAACAAAACAAAAAGACCACATTCCTGTTATTCCAAATCTTTCAGTTTCAACTAGTAGCCTGTGTAAACACCCAGACACTCACACAAACGTACTCCCCTCCATACACCTGACCTCTCACTTCTATAGTGAGTCCTACAGAGGTGGACACAGTGGTGTTTCACGTGATTTGTGTAAAAACCAGTCTCATTGGGACTGCTGTTCTAATTGTAACACAGAACCCTTGGAATTTGTCTTTCAGCCTCACTCTTAAAAGTGGGTCCAGAAACACATCTGCTGTCTGTCTGTGTCCTGGTATTTCTGCTGAACTGATCACTCAGGACAGTTTTCTCAGATGTGCAAAGGCAAATTACAGTGATGGGAAGTCTGTGTGTTGAGAAGGGAGCAGGCATAACAGCAGTCCTTAGGAGAGAGGTTGTTTAATACGCTCTACGAAGGGGTACTTTATTTTACAAATAAATTGTCCATGACCTGACTTTTTTCAAAGTCTCTTCTTTATCAGTACAACTTCCAAGATGGGGAGAGGGAACAGAAAAAAACAGAAACTGAAAAAAAATAAAGAAGAAAAAAAAGACACCTCTTTGAAATTAATTTAACCAGGTAAAGGTAAGTCCAGAGGGGCTGGGACAACCACTTGTCCCACACAGGGCTCTTTTTTCTTCAAGGTGTTACCTTCCTGGTGCCTCTGTTTGAAAGTCTTGCTCTCTCAACAGTTGAAAACCATCACAGATGTCTAAAAGGTATGCCAAGGCCCACAGTGTGACACATATACAAAAGAGCCATGCAATGCTCAAAAGGCAGCCTGGCCTCTGCACTGTTGCACCTTGCTTATGGCACAATGGATCTTATTTATACCCTAAATTTTAATCTCTTCTCCTATCAGTAATTTTAGGAGAAGTTAGCTGCACTAGGTAAGCTGTGATACAAAATGCAATGTCAGGGAGCTGTTTCACCCAAACTGGAAGAGCAGGCATGTTTAATACGAGCAGGCAAGTTTGTTACCCTCCTGTGCTCCCTCCAGAACCAGGCAGGCTTCACCTGAGAGTCACACTCAGGAGTTTTGCTGATGTGATCCTTTGCCAGCCAAATAATCACCTCTTAAACCAGGCAGGCAGGCAGGCAGGCATCACTGTGAGACGAGCACATTTCATGATCGTAAAGTGCCATCTTCAGAGTACTTGCAGACCCCACACTGTGATTGCTGGCTGCCTGCCCCCCCTCACCCCCTTTAATTAAGAAGTTCTCCTGTGCTCATGCTGGGACTGTTGCAAACATTGAACCTTGGCATTTCCAGATCCATTTCTCTTTTTTAAAGCCTTATTGCTTCTACACAATCTGCAGAGACTGTTGCATTTCAAATACATCTTTAATGCATTCCTTTGTACATAACTTTGCCCCAGAAAAATTCACAGCAGGAATACCAAGCTGCCATCAGCTTGATGTACACATGGCGATCAGACTTAGTCTGATTCCGGGAAAGTAGCCATCGCCTTCAGAAAGTTTCATCAAAAAGATGGCAAAAAGAGAAGATTTTCAGCATATTTATTGTACCCACTTCCCATCTGCAACATTCAGTGTAGGTCCATCAGGCCAGGTATGGGGGAGGCTGTGGCACGTTGAACTTAGTGGAATAATATTTCTACAATATTGCAGTCATTGAACCAGAGATGAGGATGAGACACACATATAAAATGAGATGGAAGAGGAGAAATAGAGACAATCTCAACAGCAGGCTCAGCCTTAAGGGAATCTTCTCCCTCTTCCTCCCCCCTCCCATGGCAAGAAGGTTATCCCACCTTCTCTTTTGAAGTGCTTACATTTACTTCTACTGATGAGAGGACTGAGTGCTTGGAAGATTTTGAATCCAAAGAAAGTCAAAGTCAATCTCAAATAATCTTAATGTAAATTTTCTACTCTTGCGGTAAGATTACCTCATTATTCAGGGATTTCAAGACATGTCTGTAGGTCTTTCTAGCTGGAATAGCTTGACTTTTTAAGGCTGGTCTGTTCAGCTGCCCATGGCCTTAGAAATCAAGAAAACAAATCACATTTTTTTAATAAAGATCAAAATAAGGTATTAATGTACATATTTGTTATCAGATTTTGTCACAGTGGGCATTTTTTTTTTCTTTCAGTCATTCTCCAACAGTTGAATATGTAATGGGAAATTATTTATATATCCCTTTTTGTCTCCTGATACCGTTTTATAAATCCAATTTTAAAAAATGGGGGATTGGTTTGGGGGTTTGTTTTCTTGTTTTTTTGTTTTCATTTTAAACAGTCAAATGTCAGCAGCTGTAGTGGCTTCTACAAAACAAGATACAACCTTAATAATTTATACAGCCTTTGAGAAAAGAGGGGTTTAGTGCAGTGTGTCCTCAACCTAGAAATTACTATTGTTCAGAAAGAATAATAATAATGAAAAAAAGATTAAGTGTTGATATCCAAGCTAGAATTGCTGTTGTAAATGAGGCTGTAGACAGAGGAATTGACCCTCTTAGATAGAACAGCTGAATCTTTCTGTGAATTATGGGACACCCATATAAGTGAACATCTTTCTACAGTCTGTGGTGCTTCATTGTAGCTAGAGAAATGATACGTTGTGATGTGGACCTTGCAGCATATTAGTTCAGAGTGTTAAATCTATCTGAAGTGTCCCAGACAAACTGTAGTCCCAAGGAAGTAATTTTGAAATGCCAGGGCTCCAAATCTATACTTTCTTTCATCTTAGGGAATCAGGGAGGAAGGCCCCACTGCCCCATTCAGTCTATCACCCTTTCACAGCAGTATGTTTTCTGAGATGTATCTTCATCTGCTTTGCTTTGACTTCTAATGATGGAATAATCATTGTTCCCAGATTTTCTCTAGGAAGTCTGAGTTGCTGGGAAATCAGCTGCCTCCAGGAAGCTTTTTTAATAATCCCAGGCTAAGCCTGCTAGAGTCAATGCCTGTAATTCTGGCACGGAAACAGATATGCAGTGAAATGACATTTTTGTAGAATTATCATAAGTCACAGTCCTTGCTTGCTTTGGACAAGCCTGCAAGGCAGGGGTGAGGAAACACTTGCTTTTCTATCCATTATGCAATGGCATTCAGTGAAGTAATCCCTGGAGGCAGGGTGATGACTTGGGACGTGGAAGATTCAGGTTCAGCTCCCTGGTTCACTGCAAAGGCAGTAGATAGGAATAATGTGTGCCTACATTTCATCTGCTCTAGTTCACAGCCATGTATGAGCACAAAGGCACCTTTCTTGCTCAGCCCAGCAGACAGAAGCTGTTAGCTTTAACATGGATCAGTTACCACACCAATGCTCATAGCCTGGCTGCAAAGTTAGGTGCACCTTCAGTGGCTTGTGAGTGTCACGGCCTAAACTGAAAAGCAAAGCATGAGCAAAATATATTCCCACTGAGCTTGCTTGGATGGTGATGTCTGCCTTATTAAGTACTTCATAAGTCTCTTTATTCTTTGATATCTTATTGTGTCTTCAGACCTGTCTGTAAAGCATTGAACATAATTTTAACAGTAGATAAATCATGGGAAAGAATAATAGTTTCTGATCCTTTACACTATATGATATTTTGTTCTAACCTGCCCTTTCTGACAACTCTCCACAGGTTCCAGCCATGGACTTGGATGCTGTTTTCAAATTTATATACTTTTGACTGCTGCCTAGATGTCTCCCACACAGCTAAACAATTATTTGACTATTGGTTCTTTGATGTTAATACCCACCTTTTATTGCTTCATCAATACTGAGCACAGGATGAAATAGAGCCAGCTACAACTTTTTAAGGCATAGAGATTGTGGTCATGAAGATGACAGAATACAATTCAACTTATCTATAGTTTATGGGGTTTTTGCTATTCCTAACACCAGTGACATATTTTTGGCCACAAAAGTGAAATACTAAATTCACTTAATGCACCCAAGGAGAGATACTGCAAGTCCTCCTATTGAATAAACATCAAATGGCCTCAAAACACTTAGGAAACAATGAAATTAAATGTGTAGTTTTTCAATTTTGTGATGGAAAAAGTATTAAGCCTTTCCAACAACACACTCATTTTCATTTTTGTCTTTAGCAGATTAATTATTTTCCTTGTATATAAAATTTTGTAGTATTTCTGTCTGGATTCTCAGCTGAGAAATTTGCAGCTGCAAATAAACAAGATGTTGAAATGTTACAAGGAAAGCAATTTGGTCTCATGTCAGTAACTGTGCATGTGTTTCCTGATCTGGAGATTTAGTTGTCAACTTTTAAAAACAAATAAATGAACTCTGAAGAATAACTTTATTCCTTTAGGAGTACCTAGGATTGTAGATAACTAAAACCTGTTTGTGTGCTTATGTTGTCTATGTTGCTTAAATGAGATATTCATTAATGAAGTAAGAGATCATAATTACATAGTAAAACCAAAAGTACAGCAGAATTGTGGTACAAATCATTTCTGAACCTGGTTTCAATGTAGTTACCTCACAGCTCTTGGGCTACAGCTGTGTATGACCAGCTGAGAACTCAGAAAAATGAGGCAAAAGAGAGGTGAATAAAAGAAAAATATTTTGCATATTTGCCTAGATCAAGCACTGCTCACCTGTCAATCACTGCTCATTTGTCATCCTGCTAGTGCAAAACCATTTACTTAGAATATTTGGGGAAATTGTCAAAACAGACTGAGGCTTCTGTCTCCGAAAAGGTACCTAGACCACAGAATAGATAGATTGGAAAGGACCTCTTGAGATCCTCAGGACTGATTGTCTTGGCTGGTTACACAGAAAACAGTCACACTCCCACAGTATTTAATAAAGTCTGTCACTCAAATGAGAGAATAAGGTAAGAAAGCATAAAACAAACAGGGAAGGGTGGATAAGAAAACATTGAAAACTAATTATGATTCCTGGTAAATGTTTTCTGTTGAAAATATTTGGTGAATAATGGGTTTTGATTAAAACTGACGTTTTTGCAGATAATACTTTCTGCATTTCTTTGCTTTCTTAAGAGAGTTAACCACACGGAAAGGCTTTCTTTTTAATCTGAGAAATTATATTTCTAAAACAAATATATTATTAACACATACATACATATTGATTCATATATTTAAAATATTTAGATATAATATAAAATAGGTAATACTTTCCAAATAACTCTATAATTAAGGATTGACCTGAACCTAGTTGCAATACTTTTTCACACAAATTTCTGTTGCTTATATGTCCCAAATACAGTCACCTTCTGAAGATACAAAAATCCTCAGTCAACATAGGAGTGTGTTTAACCTAGTGGCATGGTCACTGTCCCTTTTTTGGGGTACTGTGTCAGCAGCACAGCTTCCCATGACAAGGACATATGGCAAGGGCAAAAGCAGCCTCCTGTGCCCAGATCCCAATCACTTAGCAATATTGCTAAATATGAGAAAACAGAAACTCCTGAAAATAAATTATAATGCTATTATAGCTTAGGAAAGCCTGAAGAGGATTAAACAGTCTTTCCCACAGGAAAGAGAGATAGTCAGTTCAAAGATAACATTAAAAGCAGTCACAAATGCCATGTCCCCATCCTTATCTATAAAAGCATTCCCCTCAACACATTTTGATGAGCAAAAATGAAGGAGGGGTTTATTTTCCAGAACTTCCTCTTAGTTATTTCTCAGTAACATGAGACATTTCACTGGCCTGTGTCCTGATGCATTTCTCCAGACATGAACATAGCACAGAGCTGGCTCAGCTGGCCCTGTTTCCTACCCACACAGAGTACCTGTCTGAAGGACAGCACTGCAGCAAGACACAGAAGCACTACATGGTTTGGGAACCAAAAGTGAAACCATGGAGAATTAGTTTCAAGGTAAAAGAAACTTAGCAACACAATCATCTGTCTTTTTACATTGTTTACAATGCCAGGGGTTTGTTGATTTGTTCCTGTGCTTCTTTTTGTGATACTCAATTTGATTGGAATGAACCTTCCCTATTATGGGTGCATTGGCAAATCATAAAGTAGAGATACATTGAAGCCTATTATAAAGTCAAAATCTATAAATAAATTTGGAGTTACACAAAACGATGCTAGGCACACTGAGCATTTTATTATTCAATATGTCTTTTTGCTAGTGGCATATCCACTTAATTCTGAGAGACCTGTGTTTTACTAAGCCCAGCAAGCATTTAATAACCAGCACTTTAGAGCAACTTTTGTATAAACAAATATTCAAAGGTGCTTCTCAAAGACCCTAGATCTTTTCTTCAGCAAACAAATGGAAATGTAAATCTCTTTGGAAGGTTATGAACAATTTCTAGCTCACAAATAAAGAAAAAGAAGCTTGTATTGAAACAACTCAATCTGAAACCTATGCCTACTTCTGGTGGAGCAGAATGTTTTTATACAGACAGATCTATAAACTTACATGTGGTTTTGAAAACTAAATGAGATGTTTGTGCTTCCTAATTCAACAACAGAGTTTTTAGTTTACTAAAACTACATTTTTTTCTCTATTTCTTGTATAAATTAGCTCAATCTCAATCAAACCCCCTTAATTTAAATGCTTAACATTGGAGGATGTCTGGGTCTCAGAATTCTCAAAATCAGTGGCTTTCAGAACTTGGTGTGCAATCTTTTCCAGAAGACAATCTATCCAGTGAGACCTATTCTCTTTTAATCCACAGCTATCTGAACACTGGCAATTTAAATTCAAAACCATTTCTCCAATTTAAACAATGTTTTCTTGATTCACATGAAAGCCAAACCACTATAATGAAATGCATCCATTTATACTCTCAGTATACTCAAAGTTAAATATCTAATATTGGAACGGGTCCAGTGTAATATAAGACTTCCTCTGTCACCATAATTTTTTAGCTACTCAATACAAAATTGAAAGGAAGATACTTTATGTAATCTCATAGTTCAAAGATGTTAAAATCAGTTTCAAAAATAAAATGAGGCATCAAAGGTTTAATTTCAAAGATCATTATTTTTACAATTGAGTGTCCTTAGTTAGGGCCTGCTTTTCAAGTGGACTAGCAATAAGCAAATTATTCTGAAACAAAGGGATGGGATCAATGCCCAGTACTTTTGAATGTCTTGGCATTTTCTATAGATCAGGTACAGAGTCCCCAGTGAAGCAACTAATAAGTTCTCTCCTCTGGTGTTATGGGGATGACATTGACATTTGACTGGAGATCAGCAGGAATCAGACACAATCATCCATGTGTCTTTGAGACATCACTCAGTTTAGCAGGAAATCTCTGCTTCTTTTGTGGATGGATAACCAGGTCCCAGTAATTCCATGAGAAAAGGAGAGTGCTGTTTAGCTGCAGAAAATCTGAGGACTGGGGTCAGGCTGTGTCAGCTGAGGTTCTGCCCTGTGGATTTGCCACTGAGTAAGGACAGAAGTTCCCTCAGTCATTAGTGAAGCAGAATTTCTTCTGAAGTCAAACAAGACTTCATCTACATCAACTTGGTAGGAAATTTTTAACATTGCAGTTTATGCAATTATTAACAGAATGTGTAACTGAAGGCATATTAACTTATAATTTCAAAGCCTAGTAAATGCCAGGGGAAAATCAAGTAGAAGTCTCTGTCAAGTTTGAAACAAGATGACCAAATGGTTTCCCAGGTAGAAGAGCAGTTAAATAACTGAATTATACTCATGTTATTAGTATTCCCAGTTAGAACTATCTTGAGCTCAGTAAGATTCACTTTGTGAGCACTTCTAGACCCAAATGGCTGAGCCCTAAAGCTAAATATATAGTTGATCCACAGGTCATGTTAAGCACTAGACTTGAAATTCTTAATTAACTAATTTTGATAATACAGAACAAGTAAAATTATCAGCAAATCATCCACCTCCACAGAGAGTTGTAAATGCCACTGCTCTCCATATTCAACATTTAATGCATTAAAATTTATTTAAAAGTCAAAAAATATATATTATTTGTAATACTTCGGTTAATTGTATTTTCTTTCTATTTATTAAATCCATCTCACAAAATTTCCAACTTGTAAATAAATTACTATAATCCCTTTTCTTCCTTACCCTTGGTATCTTATTAGAGATAAACACAATTCTCTCTTCTCAGAATGCTACCATATGTGGATGTGGTGCTTTCATTGTGTTTACTGTTCTGTATTTAGTGATGCATATTAATTTTTAAATTAAACACACCAAGCCAAATGCCATTAACATACAATCAGATACTGTATGATTTTGAAAGCATCAACCCAGAAGCTGGGCATGGTTTGCTGCAGGAAGACTGGAAAAGACTATTAATATGAACACTGATAATTGCAACTTGATCTCTTCTTTTGTACTCAATTGTCCTATGTGGAAGAAGACAGGAAGGAAAGACTTCCTTTATAACAATGATGCATTCTGTAAAATAAAATAGTATCTACTATCTGTTATATTTTCACTAGAACTCTTTGGTTTTCTGGTACTTTACAGGTCACAACTGCAACCACTTTGGTTGCTCTAGTAATTCATATTGATTTACCAAGCTGCAGTTCCCATTGCCATTGTTATCATTGTGTCTGGATTTGTTGAATGACGTTAAAAAGTCTCAAGAGACTACTAGATTGCACAGAGAGGTTAGTTGGTAGAGTGTAGTTCCATTTTCTGCTTCAGTTAGGGTCGTTCTGAAGACTAGTTTTGCAGCACAAGCTGGGTAGAAGTAATGATAGTCCTTGCTACCAACCAGAGTAATTTGAAAGGAGTTTTTGAATTTACAGAAAGTACTGTTGAATAAAGAGCCTGACATTTCCCTAGAAAACAGCAAAATTTAAATGGTCAGTTTCCAGTCTGAGAGTGCTTTTGTGATAATATTTGAAATCAAATGTACTTGGTTGTGCTTGTGCCAGAATTGGAGTTGCCTTGGTATCCTTTTTTCCCTGAGTCTTGTGATCATTAGATCAGATTAACAAAAGGAACTGTTCAGTGTGCTCACAAGTAAGAATAGCTACAAGATCATGAGAGAAAGAAAACAAAAAAAAGTCATAGGCCAATCCTGTGAGGACTATCTTGCCACTGAATAAATTTTGCTTTACAGTGGGATAAGCACGAAGAAAAGTTTGTACTTTATTTTGAATATCTGTTTACTGTAGTTTTTTTTTTTTTTTTTAGCATAGGCAAAAAAATGAACAATTGTGTTGATTCTGTCATCAGTAAGACAAACTTTCCAGCCACAAGAACCGGCTCAGCAGATTATACAGCCTGTCCCCTCTTCAAAGTACTGTGCTATTGATAATTGGCACCCAAATTTAAAGACATCTGAATTCTCTATTCTAATCCTCAGGCATCAGTGAATTGGGATTTTTTTATGTTGCAAACCATGAGCAAAACACCTCATATATGTTGTGCCTGAAGCCAGAAACTTGCTGAGCAAAGCGTACAAAGAGCTGTTTAACACAGAGATTCTCCATCTCATTCAAGAATGAGATCTAGATCCCTTGTTTTTCACCACAAGAGATATAAAGGACTGGAGCCTTCCCTGGCATGTGACAGGCTGTGTTGCAAAGGTTCACATGTGGCAATGATTTCCAGAAAGAGAAGATGGTCCCCAGAATGCTCACAATCCCTGTGAGCATCACCTGGGTTGCTGCATCGTTAGGCCGAGATCAACTCTCTCCATCATCTAATGATTTTGCAGTCAGTAGTGACAACATATTCTCTCAGTATCCAGTGGGAATCTTGCCATGGACTTGCAATCAAGCCAAGATTTTAAATTGAGTTGTCAGATGGTGAGGAAGGGAGGTACTGCTTTGGCTCTCAGTGAAAATAAGGCAGAGAGAATGTGATCCTGTCTCACGCTGTAACCCCACATGGTGTGAAGTGGCTTCAGAGATGCTCATATACACACAGGAAAAAATTTGGAAATCATGGCAAAGAACTGCTTTCTGAGGTGCAGGGTGTGAGCTCTCAGAGGCTGAGTGTACAGGAGGGCAGGGCAATAAGTGAGGACATTTTGAGGCAGGGCCCTCTCAGGCACCAACCCAGCTCCCTCCCCTGCGTGGGGACAGGACAGCATGAGCTCCACAGCCCCTCGGGTCTGGCTGAGCTGAGCAGAAAGGCCCTCCCTCCCAGCGAGCCCCGGCTGCATTCAGCCTTCCCTTTCCCTCCTCCACCCACTCTGCACCTCCAGGGAGGCTGTGCGGTTATACCCAGAGACAGGAAATGGTTTGTGCACACCTCTGTGGTCGATAGGTTTGCTGTCAGGGACTCAGTGATGTAGAATGACAGGTCTCAGAGAGTGCAAAAAGTCACTGATATCTGAGTGTTTATATTTATGTTTTTTCCTGAAATAGCCAAAATTCATCCCTTTACAGCTTCTACATGATCAGAACATCGTGTTCATTGGCTTATTTAATTGTAAATGGCATGATATTTTTATGTCTAGACCTCTACATTCTTAGCCTAGACTTCCTTTTTGCAATTTGGGTCTAATTTTTTAATTTGTTTGGTTTTGTTTATTCTTTTATTTTGGACTGACATTTAGCTCATTTCATAGTAGGATTTAATTTAATTTCTAATAGGAGTGTGGCTGATAATCTAATGCTTGACAGATAACTCCAAATTGATATGTATCACTGAAAAAATAAGGATTTTAAAGTAGTTCCAATATTAAATACTAATATCAAGAGAGAAACATTACTGCTTTCTGCCTTCAAGGAATCAGGCCTTGTCATCCCAGTATCCTTTCATCATTCTTAGGCACTTTTACTTTTTACGTAAAATTTATTTTTTTAACCATGTAAAAAATGAAAGAAAGTTCATATTGTCCTATTAAGTCAAATCCTTATGTTACATTCTAAAGCTTAGGTCTTGTCTTGGAGAAAAAAGCATTTAATGAGCTTTTGTGTAATGTTAGATATTATTCATGCAGGTACAATAGGAAAAATGGTTTCCTACATAGTTTATAAGCAAAGAAGTTCACTTGTAGGCATGTAATTTCTGAGGAAAACACATTTATTATTCACTCAGTGGAAACCTGAAGGAAAATTGAAAGGAAAAAAAAAAGAGCTAGAATAGAGCTTTTGGGAAATGCTGCTCTCATCCTCTTCTCAGAGGAAATTTAAATCAAATTAGAGCTAGCATATTTTCATACAGCATTTATGAGCATGTCGATTTGGGGGGAAAATTATGATCTGTTTTTACTAATTATCAAAACCACTTTGATTTTTACAACTATTCACAAAATTCAATGCACCCACACTCAGAAGTACCTTTGGGCAACCACCCACCCCCCTCCCAGATGAGCCCACACTACTGCTCTGCATGTCACTGCTTACTGAAGCAATTAATCACTTTTTTGGACCATTTTAATCTTTGACCTGATCAGCTTCTCAAAAATTCTCCAGTGCTAAAGCAAATAGGAAAGGCAGAAAACAGCAACTCAGATTTAAATTGGCTGTTGGTCCCTTCCCCAGAGCAAAGTTGAGCAGGTCACAGGCCTGGCGAGGACTAGAGGAGCTGGGCAGCCCCTGGGGGCAGGGAAGTCTGTCCACTATTAGTGTAAACGTGGGGAAGATAAGCAGATCATCCCAGTGTAGTAGAAGTGGGAAAAATGGAAAATTATATCAGTTTACAGACTGCTTTATGTTGTTTCCATTTTGGAGGAGATTTAAAATATCTAAGGATGAAGAAATGCTGAAATTGAGGCCCCACCTAAAGAATGACCACAGCTAGTGGATGTACATCCTGATTGCTCCATCAGGGAGCCTTAGATTACACTAGAGCATAGAAATTTCTTTCTTCCCAATAATAGTTTAGTCTTTATTTTCTTTAAACTCTGTGCATGAGCTGGTTGGTTCTTACCTTGCTAACTTTAAGTTTTCTGGAAGTCACACCTTTTTAAAGAGGTCAGTGGGCTCCCACTTTAACAGAAGTATTGGAAAGAACAAGAATCCCATGCAACAGCTGGAAAAGGGAAAGATATATGCACCATCACATTGCACTTGTTACATTACATCATTTTATATAAAGATAAACAGGCAAGTTACAGATAGTTGTCAATAAGTGTGTTCTCTCATTCAAAATACATGATGTTAGCTCATTTCTCAAGAAAAAGGAATAATGAAGTTTCTATGGAAACTTCATAATTAATAGCTCACACTAAGTCTTTTTCATTTGCAGATTTCTAAGTATTTTCTAAGTGGCCTTTTACAGTTTGGCCTTTCCTACCTGCAGTCCCTTTGGAAATATTACATGGAAAAAAACCTGACCCATTTCCCTCATGCCTTCATCCCAAATCATTTAGGCTTTAGCTCAATAAGTGGCTTTGGTCCCATTGGATAAATAAACATAGTCAATGACTTTGGTTTCAAATATAACTCGTATGTTAAATGCCAGCAGGTTCTGATGGTTATGGATTAGGGCATCTGCTATTAAAACCTTTAAGGCATAAGTGCTGTATTTTTACCACTTTCATAGCATAGTCTGCTGACACAATAACAAAAGTGGTGTTGGACATTCCTAATTTTTCTATTTATAACTGGAGCATACTTCGATGCATGAACATTTCAGATTTCTATTTCCATAAATTAAGAAGAGAATATTTATACCAAACATCACTGGAAAATTAATTACCTTTTGAGGTCCAATTAAGGTCTAAATTATTCCTTCTTGTCTGTGATATCAATGATCCCCATTTAGGTAGTAAATTTAATTTGTAATATTTAAAGCCATTGTGCTGACATTTTTTTAAACAACATGACTAAATGCAGAAAAAATTATAGATGCCCTGAAAAATTTGCTCATTTATAAAACTAAGCTTATTAACCTTGATTAACTCCATTACTCACATGGTCCATTGTCTCATACTGAGTTCTTATGAGATTTGTGAGAAAGTGTGGGTACGCAGGGGAGAACTGTGAGACTAAACCACACTGAACCCCAAGGAATGGCCACTTCCAGAGGATTGTCCTCATGACAGATGTCAGTAGGATTGTTCACTTATTACCCCCTTATTCCAAGACTAATAATATTTAATAGAAACATGGAAATAACTGCATAAATAATTTATTTGAGTTTATTTTTATTCTCATGAAGCACTTAATAATAGATGTAGAAGAATTCAATCTTATTTTGCAGGGTTTAGTGGAAGGTTTTAGGTTTTTTTGTTTTTCCCTGCATCCAACTAAAGAGTAAGTGATAAGACACAGAATAATTGAGGAAGAGAGGAATATTACGAAGAAAAATGTTGGGCACTTCCAACGGTGGAATACACAAAATAGCATATTTTTCAGTTCTTACATTCTTCTTGCCATGGCAGTTCAAGTAGGCACTACAGTTTCTGTTTCAGAAAATAAACTAAAAGGATTCCAAATCCTTTGAACCACCACTGAAATGCCAGATGGCCTATCCTTGTGAAGACATTTATTCAAGAGATCCCAAATTCACAGCCATATCACTTCCACAATGATATTTTTTGCTTTAATGGTTGCTTCTATACATAAATATATACATCTTTTTAGCATATTTTCAATTTTAATGATTCGTTACCATAATGTGTTATCATCATAAACACTAAACATAGTGTTTATTCTGAAAAAATATTCTCCAAGTCAAACGCAGATTGCAAACCTACACTCTCCAAAGCCAGAGGGTTTTCAAGGACCTTACATTCTGTCAGGCTCACCTACTTAGTTTAATCATGGAAGTAACTAATGGGGTTAGTGTAAGAGGAAAATTCAGGCTGAATATCCAGCAGGGAAAAACAATACTCTGGACAGTCGAGATGTGCTGAGCCATGAAATTAGCCTCCCTGAGGGACATGGAAGAAACAAGAAAATTCTAAAATACCAGAAACTTGCTGTGAGGCAAAGAGCTACATGGATCTGAGATCTCCGACAGGCACCCTCTGCCTGACTCCTGGAGTGATTGAACACATCACTGTACTCGCTCCCCTGCCAGATAGCATCACCTCCAGAGCAGAATCAGAAGGGAAATGGGAGGTTTATCAACTTCAGAACCCAGCTGTACTTTCTAGGTTGAACAGCTGATAAAAATGGGGTTAAGCTCATGGTTCAGGCTGTCAGTCAGTGAATGTGATGTGTAGGCTCCTTCTGGATCGTGTCCTATATAGTGTGGGGGAGGAGAGACAGGGGCAAGCTTCAGAGAAGTAACATTTTAAAACTCCCTGGAAAGGCTTGTCAGAGGACACCTGTCAGAGCTCTGACAGTTTTTGTGGGTTTTTTTCTGCTTTTGACTCCCACAATAGCTTAAAACTACAAAAAGAATAGTGAGGGAAAAAATAGGCTGAAACACACATCTTCAGAAACAGAGAAATAGAAATAGATTTAAATAAGCCAGGGTAAATAAAACTGTTAAAGGCAAATTTACAAAAATTATCTTCCACCCACTTCTGAGTCCCCATATTTAAAGACTTTCTTCCATCCCAAGTGCTCTGGTGATGGCTAGGACAACTACTCTTGGCTTTATTTCCTTCCTTCACATATTTTTTTGGAATAAGAAAAGCTGCCAAAAAGTGGGAGTTTTATGAAAGCAATCATAAAATGTTATGAGTAATGCTAAACAAATTATGTGTTACTCTACGAAAATGGCCCTTTCTTTGGGTAAAAACCAACAGATGCCTGAGAGAGATCAGTTTACCTCTCTCAAAGCAGTGCTAAACCTAGTCAAGGGCTATATATAGCTGGCAACTGGAGGCTGTGAAGGGTCAACATTATCGAAGCTGCTTTCCTGAGAGTCATTTCTGAAAAGCTAATAGTGATTCGATATCTTGATGGCACCATCTGCAACAGGTATTTCCACACATAAATGATGTACTGTGTTCTATCCCAGGATACAGGACACCTCAGTTCATTGTTTTTTATGGTCCCATAGCTGCTGGGACCTGAACTTAGACATTTTCCTCTTGGTCTGTCAAGTTTATTACCGCATTACTAAGCAGGAACTACCCTAACTCCCCTCTCTGTATACTGTCTGACATGATGGGACCAATTATCAGGACCATTACACAGTTACGATAAAAGTTGTCAAAAATATTTGGGCTGCTGGGCATTAGAGTTTTTATTTCCCCCCTGTTTTCCTTGTTGTTGTTTTGTTTCTTGTATGTTATTCATGTGTATTGCAGGCAGTTTATAGCACTATGGAATACAGTTAATCTCTGACAGTCAACATAAGCCCTCCCTACAGCCAGCCTGCCATTCTCCTATACCACATCTGTGATACTACCATAGGCAGTTCTGAACACAATGCAATTTTAGAAATTGAAATGAGACATTTGCAGTATTTAAAGTACCTGGGTGAACAATCTTAAAATTTCCATTTAGCTGACATCAAAATTTGGACGTGACGTGCTTTGGTTGCCTTAAATTCTGTTTCTCCATATGGTAAACTAAAAAATGTTTCTGATCCGCCACACACAAGGAGTATCTAATTCCTCAGCCCTTTGAAGTCCACGCATTGGGCATTTCTCCGTGTACCACACCCGATTCAGCAAATGCTTTTGGGACACACGTACCACACAGCAGTACACACAATAAGGACCCATCTAAAGTACTCTCCAGCTACACCAAGCAGCTGAAAAGGATGGGACTTGGATTTAACTCTTCTTTTTGAGATGCAAATCCACTATTCTGGAGAGTGCAATAACTACTAATCAACTGCCTAATGTGAGTTGGCATTTTCAATTTCTCCTGTACAAACCTGTTCCACATTGCACAAAAGACTGGAGGGAATGGGAAGAGAATGCAGCAGAGCCTGACTCCGTGTTCTCATGATAGGCACTCACCTGGAAACAGAGAAATATGTCTCTCTATCTTCTCTAATAGTACTGTTTATGCATTTAATTCCATGACTATTTAATGCAAAAGATATAAAATTAGGAGTCCGTGAAGCATTAATTAATTTATAACCATTGTTCATGGCTTTCATCCTCTGAGAGTAGAACATTTTGTGCTCTGGAATATGAATGACAAGTGCTGCTTCTCTACTCTTTCTGTTCCCTCTGCTTTCAGCTTCAGCAGATCACAAGCTGTCTTACCTACACTTAGACCTTCAGAGTTCTTCAGTTCTGCCTGTTTCAGTTTACCTTGTGGTAGCCAAATGTGGGGAGCAAATAGTGCAATAACATGGCAGATAAATAAAGGGAACTTCCAAGGGCAATGCTCCTAGCAAGTGGCTTTTTAGAAGCACCATAAAAAAATTAATGGTTCCTCTTAGCAAATAGAGTATCTACCTGTGAAGCTATTAAGCTGCAACAGGGAACACATCTCTGGCATTCCTTTCCTTCAAGATAATCCTTGCCTTTTTTGCAAATTCTAAATTATTGAAATGATAAACATTCACAAATTCTGAAAAAGCAGGATCCACCATGAAATTCCAGAGTGAAGTTGTGCATTATTGGCATGATGTAAAGTGCAGAAATACACATTGTTGTCAGGATAAACAAACAGCTCAATTTTCCCAGCTTGTTCACTTTGCACTTACCCAACCACATTTGTACAGTGTAATAGTCTCTTTTCCTTCTCTGGTAATTCTTTCTGGCCTCTTGTAAGAAGTGAAAATAATTTTATTTTCTTTACTCACTAGTTTGTATGTGTTCTATCATCATTAAGAGGGGTTTAGGATGTTCAACCTCACAGAAGTCACGTTTCAAGACACAGCCCAAGACTTTAAGCCACTTAGTGCCTGTTGATCCTGATTTTTATTTTTGCCTCTAAAAGTTTCTATGTGAAGGTGAGGTGCAAGTGCTCTGTAAGGGACATGAATCCTATAGTTTGCAAATATGAATATGATTTTGCTTTTATTGGAATAAGGAGTACTCCTTATTCCAATACTCCTCCATGCAAGGAGTAGAAAAAGCCGTAAATGAATTAACCTATTTGAAGTGTAGAAGCAAGGAAAAGGCAGGAAATATGATATTTGCTTATAACATTCAGAAAGCCTCTATTTTATAGCATCCCTCTTGTGGTGCCCTTTCTGTTTTCTAAATGCATAGGATAAAGCAGGAGATGGTGTAGGTTCTATTTGTATTTTAACTCTATGAAAGCTATTTTGAAATATTTCTTTTCCTTAGGTTGGTACAGACCGGTCATATTGCTGCTCTTTTTTTTCCTGCTTTGACTAACCTTTAGCAAGCTTGTGAAGGCATCTGGGTAATCAGCTAGTTCTTTAACATCAATGAAAGGCAGATGAAGAGAAAGTTAGGATAGAAAGATAGCTAAAAGTAAGCAAGCATGTGACATACACTTGGGAACACTGAAGCTGACATCACCTGAACAGCACTGTTGAAGACAACTGCTCTACAGTAATTTTTTCAGCTACAGGGTTGTGCTGCTTGTCCCTAATGCGAATATACCAAATTTTTCAACTCTTTCTGGAACCAATGTATTATTTTAAACCACTAAATTTCCTCAAAACAAGAGCTGGAATGAGACATTAAAGATTACTTGTAATGAGATATGTCTGCAAGTCCATGTTTGCTACTCATGTAAATCAAGCTTATAATGTAAGGATCAGTGAGAAGCTTGATCAGAGAGATGTATTAGTCTTGGACATACTGAACTTAACAATAGAAACAATAAATACTGCCCATGGAAATCAGCCTTGTCTAGAAGTCTATAGATTAACCCAGGATCTTGGGTACCTTTTACAGCCCAGGCTAAATGTACGAGCATTTCAACTACACTATTATTACTCTTGTGCTAACATGTGGAAAACCAACTCAAATTCTACCTAACAAGCAGAAGCAACATTACTGAACAGGGATTTATGAGAGTTTTCAGAAATACATTGGAAATGTGGTTAATACAGTCAGCCAGCCAAACAGTTTCCCCCCCTCATACATATTTTGGGTATAATGAAATGCTTGACCTGATGGAAAGCTTTCTTATTCTGAGCATCCATGTATTTAAAAAGTGCAGTTGCAGGAATTTATAAATACGATGTAACTTCAGAGAAACAAAAACATTTGACTTAGAAAGCATTACATAAATTTTAAAAAAAGAAGAAATTTTAACAACGATAAAAGGAAAATGTTGCCCTTTTCCAACTTTTCTTTCCCATTTTTGATTTTCTTTTTTAGACAGGACCAATAAACCAGCCACAGTGCTTCAACGTCAGCAACATTTAAATTCAGAAATTCATGCATATAATCCATAATGACAAAGGACTGTAGCTGAAACTGCTTCTATTAAGAGACATTTCAAACACTAGAACCATATCCACTAAATAATTCTGATTAATATCTTAGGTATCCTGAAGAGACTGTGAACCTGTAACTCGTTTAAACTGAGCTGGTTAAACTCCTCTGACAGCTCTGCCAGTGAAATTGAAAGTCAGAAGCCCAAATTCCTTTGAGGGTCCTGGGCAAAGTTTCCTAATGTTGGAGAAAATCAGATTCAGTTTCTTAAAATGTCATGATTTTAATAATTCAATAAATGTCATAATTTATTTTTTCCAGCATAACAAATACTAAGCAAGAGATATACTGCTCTTCCAGGTCTCTTTTCTACCATAATGAGAAAGAGAACTCAGAATGACAGTACTCTAACTCATACATCATAAATTCTCAAAAAGGAATAAAAAACATACCCCAAAAGCCTAAAAAATATATCATACACAAACAAAGCCATAATATTACTAGCAATATGGGACAAGGGGTGCATATAAAGATTTCCTACCATGAGACTGATATGATCTCTTAAATATTTTAGTCTAATGTCTTTTTTAACATCTTTTTTTTCAAGTTTTTGCAAATTTGTCAAGGCTGAATTTGTTGCATTTTAAGACAGCCTGAGAACATAGCAACTGTGCTTATTTTCTTTGTTCAGTCTTGGCTCTGTTAAAAAACAATCTACTCCCCACTTTCCCCTCTATTAATTTCTCAGCAGCTATGAGCAAACTTGCAATACCTTCACAATGTTTAGTTTACTTGCAGAATTAGTCAAACTTTCTGGGAGGAAATGGAAACATTAATGAAGGCTTGTGACTGTTTCCATAGCCATAATTCGGAACAAATGCATTATTTTGTTACTGAAAAATAAAGGAAACAACTCATAAAGCAGCACATATATTTCCATACATGCATGGGTGTGTGTGTCTAATGTTCTGCCTACCGGATTTCCCCTGCATTTTGAATTTTAAATGCTATTCTCCACTTACTGTCCATACACAAACATGTAATGTGGATATGTTTTTTAAGTGAGTGGTATTTCAATTGAAGCTAAAAGGTCATAGATCTTTATTTTTTAAAATCTCTTTTGTGTAAATAATCAAGCGGTAAAACCTTCATTTCCTTTCCACCATCACTTGTGAGACTGGTGCGGTTTAACACTCTGAGGTCTTCAAACACTTCTGCATTATGTAGGAAAAAAATTTCCATCCAGCGTGGTGAAGGAAAGAAAGTTTTAAGGTAAAAAGCCTTGGTTTAAAAGAGGTTCTGCAAATGGAGAAAATGCTAGTGTAGCCATTCAAAAACCCCACAATGCAGTATGCACTAATACAGACCACCTAAGAACTTTCCAGAGTACTCAGTTGTGAGTCCTGACATCAGAGATTCATGGCAACCATTTTGTGAGCAAAGTTACAAGAATCTTAAGGTAATTCAGTGCTCTAGCACTCTTGTATCTTTCACCTCCCTACTTTTCCTGTCATGGTGGAATCAGATGTTGCAGGGCAAATCTCAGCTGAGAATATAATCAATGGAGACATTCCCAGATCTGATTAACCTACAGTCCAAATAGGTTAATGACAGAAGGAGCTGAATCACTTGTCTCAGTTTATATAGAAAATCAGAGCAAAAGCTGGAAACAAATGTTCATTTAGGTCCAAACCAGTTTGTGTAGGTAGCCATTGGCCATCTTCCCACGTGACGTCTTTGACAGCAGTGCAAGAGAGGAAATTGTGACTCAATCTTCAAGCTATGCCAGAACACTTCAACATGTTTCTTCTTTTATTGCCTCATGTGGCCATTTGTGAGATAGCCCCTGCAAGTGACAAGGGCTGCACAATAGGAAAAACCCAACAGGCTATTGAAACAACTTGCACCTCTGTGTTCCTTATGATGACGAACAAAGAGCCTTGATCCTAAATGGAGCTGAGCAGTGGACTCAGGTGATGACAGTTCTGAGGAGACTGACCAGATATAAGGCGGCTGAGGCCAGTTATTTATTCTACTTAGCAAAGTTGCATTCGTCAGAAGGTAAAGATTTTGAGTTTCTGTATTTCCTCACCATACTGATGTTTCTCAACTACTGGGTGAGAACAGATGATCAGAGTCATAAGGCGTTGGAAATATTATGACTCTGTAACAGAAAGAAAATCTCATTCCCGAAGTATTCGTATCCTTCAGGGCCAAGTGCTCTCTGTAACCTCTCATAAATTGAGTTAGCACTGTTACCATGGACACTTTCTCTCCTCCTTTTAATAAGAAATATGTAAATTTGGAAGTAAGTAGAAACAGAACTACATGATGTTCTTTCCCCTGTTCTTTTGTTCTTTCTGTTGTGTTGTGTTTGTTTGTTTGTTTTTTTAAATTTATTGCCAGCATTTCTAAGTGAACATGAAATACTTTCCCTCCCACCTTTTCTCATCGAATATAAATGAATACTAGTTAAAAAGGGGAAGTATATTAACTTAGTCTCTGTGTTTGGTGAAAGAACAATCTCTTACTCATGTTGAGCAGCCCTAAAATCTCCATATGTAACAGGTTAGAAAGCTGAAGAAACAACAAAGCAAGAGGAAAGGAATCCTGAGGTTGGAAATTCTTCTTCTGCCATGGCAAAAGCCAAGCTATCCAGGCAAAAAAATCATGTTTGTTGCATAAAAGCAACTTATTCATTTATAATGAAGAAGAGAAAAAAAACATAGGAACAAACAACAACAAAACCAATAAACATGCTAATTCCTAACTCTGCCTTCAAAACATATTCAATTTTAAAACCTGTTTATCCTTCAGAATAGCTGAAGAAATAAGAGAGAAGAAGAAAAAGAAAGCGTAATCTGTAGCTTTAGGAAGTGGCTTATGGAAAAAGCTTAAGCTGATGAGACTATTGAGTGAAAAAGATGATTTCATAATACTATTTGTGCCAGTTTGGCAATGAAACTAAACATGTAGAATAAAAACCAAGAACAATCATCCAACAATTCAAGTCACAGCTTATTTATTAATTTTTTAATTGTTTTTTTGCAGGTGCCAGATTTCCTCTAGAAACTAGTTCAATGGAGTGAAGCTGGACAGTGCAGAGTTTTAGTCTGAGAAACATCCACCACTTATCTTCCTGTGGGTGCTGCATTTTTATGGAAGTTTGAAGGAAAAATTTTTCAGGGTGTTTTCAGGAGGAAGCAGTGGACCAGGTTACAGAATGCTTTCCACCTGGGAGCTGCGAAGGGACCTTGGCCATTGCATGAGACACAGGCAGAAAATGAGAAAGGGAGTATAATCTTTACTGAAATAACAAGGTTGTACTTCCTAAAGGCTACAGAGAAAGTTGAAAGACAAAGATTTATTTTGACTGGTGAGTGGGGTGGACCTGCTTTATGATATAGACATGTCCAAAGCATAGAGAGATTCAGTTTTAATTCAGTTGGTTGGTTACTTTTCTTTTGCAAATTCTGAAGTCTGTTGTGGTATGTGGCAAAGGTTTCAGTAGGAATTCACCTCATCTAAGTGCAACTGGTTAATAGGTAGCCACTTTCTGCTGATTAATTGTTTGATTGATTGGAGAGTGAGCTGGGACATGGTGGGAGAATCTTTTCACTGATGACAGACACCTAGTTTAAGATGTGACAATTCATTTTCTGTAATGTCTTTCCACTAACATGAGCTTGTATGACACACTTGGACTGAGCATCTTTCAGGCAAGATGAATCCCCCTACCCTTTGGCTCAGGCTGGATGTGATGCACCATGTCCAGCAGTAGACAGACCTCACTTTGCTTCTCCTTTACTTGTGCCTGCTAAGACTTGCACTTGCTAGAGAAATCTTGCTGGGAGAAGGTGAAACCCAGATGAAGAGAGCTGAGGGAAGAGTGAGTCCAGGCTTCATCACAATTCAGTGGTTTGGTGTTCACACACTGGCTGTAAAAGTGAAAGCTTCCCTCTGGTGCTTTCATCCCTCCTTGTTTTCAGGGTCTTCAAAATGATTTTCAGAATGGAGATTCATACCCTACTGGAGTTGATTGATGAATCCTTGGCCCCAAGGATTGATGCAGAAGAGAGATTGCTATGGCTACAGTCCCAGGGAAGCCCCAGAACTACAGCTATAAGGGTAGATACAATCACAAAACTTGTCTAGATTTTATGTATAGCAGTAGGTCACATCTGGGTAAAATAAGCTGATACTGGAGGTAAATAAATTAATATACTGGTTATTAACAAAGGCACTCAAGTGATGCCACTTAGAATCCTGACTAAGAAAAGGTACAGCTAAAAAAAGTTGAGACCAATCCTTAGCTATAAAGCACCAATACTATGGGGGCAGATAATTTCTGATCTTTTATGGGTATTCCCTGAGGCCAGCATTCCAAATTAAACGGTTTACACTGCACAGAGTATGTAGAGCTGAATGATTTGAAAGGATAGGTAGAGTGACTATCTGCTTCAATATTTTATAATACCTTTTCTATTAAAAGATAAGCAGAGAGGTCTGTGAGAAAGAATACAAAAGTGGAAGTCATACAGTCCTGGAGTTTAAACCTCTTTTCCACTGACTTTTTTTCTTCCTTTGTTTTTGGGCAAATCATTTCTATTGCGTCTCTTCCTTTCCCTAATTATAAACTCTAAAACTCACAAAACAGACAAAAAAGTGTTTTCCTTCTTTTCTTATTGCAAACATCAGTTACTAACTGTACAGTACATTGCACTTAAAATCTTAATTTTATCCTGTCATAAATAGCAGGTCTTAATAATGATTTGCTGAAATGATTACTTTATAGCTGTTATATGTTAGTTTTATTGGCTGACCTTATCTCTCTGATTTCTTGCTTTTGTGTATTCTCTTGTAATGCCTTGGGTTCATTCAGTTAAATTTAAATTAGTTCATTTCTGTTTCTGAAAGCAATTATTCAAAAAGTAGATTATCTTTGAGTTTACTGAATAAATATGTTTAATATACTACTGGCAAGGCTTGACTTTTATATTCTAGTTTTAAAGTTTTTTATCTTATCCTCACAACAATCCATCAAATATAGATTTTTGGGTGTGTTTTGCCAGACAAGGTACTTAAAAAGGGGCTTATACTTAAATCTGCTCTTCAGACTATGAATAGCTTAATGGATTGTTGACAAAGAATGAAGAACTCAAGCAGGATGTGATAATACCAGGTGTTTTCTTACTTTTATAATGTTTATACAACTTTTATTTTAATTTCATGCTTGACTGTCACTTAGAAGAATGCAGCAACAACGATCTTCATGCTAAAGACTAGAATTAAAAGATAAAAACAGAAAGAAATTGTAGAATCAAAACATACATCAGAGGTAATAATAGGCTTCTTGTGGCCTAAGGAGATCAGATGTCTGTAAGCAATTGCAGTATGAAGGAAGTTCAGGTAATGGCTCATACTCCTTCCAGTCCCCAAGCCTGCAAAGAGACTTTTTCTTGTCTATAAGTGAGGATCAACTTCGTTTTAATAACTGAAGTTATTAAGTTTGGAGGTTACCTTATGAAATTTCAGCAGATGCTCTTTACATAAGGAACAGTTACATGACTGGGCTGGACAGAGGCACTCACAGAGAGGTAAACTCTTGTCCTAAATCTGCCAGAGATGTCTTCTGGCTTTTTGGTTTTTTCCTTTGGTTTTGTGTCACTGTTGCTTCAGTAAATCACTTCAGAGGAAAACTCCTAAGCCAGCGGAGCCATCGTTAATCAGGAAAGGTTTATTTTGTGGATGGCTGCTTCTGCATGTGCACCTGCATATTGCATGTCACCACCTTCCAAAGAGTTGCCTTCCCAAGAGCCCCTGTAGGGATATGGTGACTGAAATGCAAAGCTATCCATCCATTCCTAGATTAATGTAGTTTGTCCCCTCAGATGATGCCCAAAGAAAAGGCCTCTAAATTATCTGCAGAGGTCTCTCACAGTTATATTCTATTTCTCTGAATAAAGTAGGAAAAAAAAGAAAAAGGAATAGAGACAATCTGCCAGTCCACCTTCCTATGGCATTTGCTTTCAAAAATGACTTTATAATCTTTCCAGTCATTTCTCCATGCATTTTCCAGATTTGCTCATACTAAATCATAATTACCTGAAATTGCCACAAGAGACACTCTAATACCACTAGAAAAATCATCATCTTACCAAGCAAGAGGAAAATAAAGTGCCACAGTAGTTGTACAGAAGCAGTTTTTCTTTGCTTGCTAATTTGATTTTGGGTAAAGATGGGGGAGCATTTTGACAAATTGATTATTGTTAGTCTTTAAAGTCATGTGAATTTATAGATATATGTATATATTTAGTGGCCATTTTGCATTTATTTACCTCAGGTAACAAACACATGAGAATGTATCTTGTACTCATTGCCTGCAGTTTCTGTTCCTTTGGAATGCCAAACTGACAGCTTACCGCCTGGGCAATCAAACATGTGACTGTCAAACAGGGAACTGCACTCTCTATACACTACCTCTGGCATGCAACAAAATGCATCCAATCCCACAAAGAATCAAAGATGGTTTTGTTACAATATTTATCATGATACTGGGAATTAATGTAATAACAAAAGTTATCTGTCACAGAAAGCTGCAAATCCAGAGCTGGATTCAGAGTTTGATTTAAGAGAAGGAAATTAGCTGGTACTACTAAGTATGCTACTAAGTATGGAGCTTCTCAGACCTGGGATTTCTTGCTTTATCTTTTACTTCAAGTATATTTAGATTCCACAGAGTGGGTTCTACTAAAAGCCAAGTCAAGAAGACACTACAAGCTGCAGGTTTGCAGCTGTTTCAGTTGGAGAAAGGCCCTATTTATCTATTGGCTGTCAAAATGGAATGAAATCTTGAGTCTTTGTACTAAAATTAGTCTGCTGTATGCAAAGTGGTCTTGAGTTGACATCCAGGCCCAATTTCACAACCACTCACAGCTGTGAGCAAAGCCTAAGTTCATCATGCCTGAGGGTCATTTTGGTGGATGGGTGTCCTCTAGTGCCACTACGTCAATACATCGTGCAGTGCAGGCTGCATTGCAGTTTGTATTTAGGAGTCCTTGTTAGCATGGTTGTCCTGGTCCCTTGGGTTTGATTTTAGCTGGTATGACGGTGACAATTTTAACACCAGCCAGCACTGAGAGATACTAAGAATTAAAGCCCATGAGGGCTTACAAGTATCTTTGCAGTCACAGACTGTTCTGTGTAGACACTAAATTTCCTATGATCACATTTCTCACTAAGTTTCAACTAAACCATAACCCCCAACATAAGAAGGATGTGGACCTGTTGAAGCAAGTCCAGAGGAAAGCCACAAAGATGATCAGAGGTCTGGAGCACCTCTGCGTTGAAAAAAGGCTGAGAGAATTTGAGAAGAGGAAGTTCTCCAAGGTGGAGAGGGATGTTTTACAAGGCTCTGTAGTGACAGGACAAGAAAGAATGGCTTTAGGCTGAAAGAGAACAGATTTAGACTAGGTATTAGGATGAAATTTTCACCATGAGGGTGGTGAGGCACTGGAACCGATTGCACAGAGAAGCTGTGGATGCTTCATCACTGGAAGTGTTCAAGGCCAGGTTGGATGGGGCTTTGAGCAGCTGGTGTAGTGAAAGGTGTCCCTGCTCCTGGTGGGTGGGTTTGGAGCAAGATTATCTTTAAGGTTCCTTCCAACCCAAACCATTCTATGATTCTAAATCTAACTTCTATTGATAGTCCTGCCAGCAAGCAGCACTATCTAGATCTATCACTCACAAATATGAGTGAAGATTTCACACAGGAGTGACATAAATTACAGGCAGCAGTTTGTTAGTTTTTCGGAGTTTTTTTAAATTTTGTTAGAAGATCTATGAAAAATTACATTTTCAGTCTTGGATCTTTAGGTTCTTGCAAAGAGACCTGAGAAAAGAGTGGAAAGATGTTGCCCTAATTTTTGCAGTCATGGATGTTTTCATTTTTCTGTAGCTAGTTTCTCACAGTCTTCTCTGTAAACATGGCTATGTTGTTGTAACTGTATCTTATCACTCGCATTCCTTTCTCATGGACACAGAACTTTGATGGACATTTCCTTTGACCACTGTAATTGAGGGAGGAAGAACTGATTTCCTCCAATGAATAGTGATTTCTAAATGGATATAAAAAATAAAGAAGGTGGGTCTTGCCCCCGTTCCTTCCTTCTCTCTAATCCTGGTAACAGGTGTCTCTGGCTCTTCCTTTCATGTTGTTACTGCGACAGAAAGAGGCATCTATAAATTACCCTGTTTTAGGGTAGTGTCTTTGCAGCCTGGAAGTAAGATGAAGACGAGGAAAGAAGGAATTCCAACTTTGCAGATGATTTAGAAGACAGATCAGCTTGTTGGCTTCATGTCAGCAGAAAACGATGCAAGACAAACAACAAATCTATTATTTGCTGGTAAATTCCTCATTTATTAACATTGTCTTAGCCAGTGGGAATCTCTGACTGGGGAAAGCACTTCAGTGATGATCACTTCTATCTATTTATCTATCTATCTATCTATCCATCTATCTATCCACACAGAAATTCATCTTTCCTCCATAAAGATGTTCTGAAATAATTGTAGCAAAAGACAACATGCCCAGAATTTCCAGCTAATATCTATCCTTACTTCTACACCTTGGATGGAGTTAGAGAACTGAGATGCAACAGATACTATTCGAACATAGGTGGAATACAATAAAGGTCATGAAATCTCATACTTTAGAGATTTCAGGTATGCAATCTGTGTTGTCAGAAAGCAACTCTCTTTCTAATGCCAAAGTACTTCTGACTATATTTCCCTGTATTTCCTGATATTTGTCAAGTACTGCCAAATTTCCTTTTTTTTTTTTTTGCCTTCATCCGTGTGCAAGACTCCATGAGACCTCATGGAGCAGATGTGGTATTTGAGATTTTGTTCTGAACAATCTGGCTGTTTTGAAAATATTCACGGGAAAGCCAGTTACAACACCAGATGTGAAAGTAGTAAAGCAGCATCTTGTGTTTACATTTTAATTTCTCCAGCTAGGAAGGCTGGAGTGTTTATGCACTGGAAACTCATAATACAGGCTGCATGCCCTAATAATCTATTACTTTTGTATGGTGTCGTTCACCTCACAGATCTCTGCAAGTTTTCTGTGCAGAGGACCCACCCACTACAAAATGGAGCCCCCCACAGGTCTGTGATACAGCAGCTGGATATTAATTCTTAATAGTAATAACCTTAGTGTAGGAGTAAAGGGTAAACGAGAGCTGCATCTAACAGCAGCTGCTGAGAGGGGTTTAAGTTGGCAGGTCTCTAGGTGCTTGTGTGTGTGTGTGTGTGTGATTTTTACAGCTTTTGAACATCTGTAAGACTCACTGACTTTATAGTGCTACTACAAACACCTCTAAATAATCAGGTCCCAGGAATCTAAATTCAAGGCACATAGAGTGGAAATCCCAGCTCATCTTTTGCAAGAGGTATTTTTCTGTTGTACATGTTTGAGGGAGCCAAGTAATACCAAAGCAAGAAAAAAAAAACCATCTGGCATTGTGGCAGTCCATTTAGCTCACTGCAGGCAGTAGTCAGGTAAAGAACCCTAATCTGAAATTCATGCCGGGTTTGAAGTAACGCAGAAATGCTGCTCTCTGTCACAGAAGGAAGGGATGACATTGCACAGAGCTCAAATCTCTGTATTTCCTGACAGTGGTTTCAGGGTAGTGCTCAGTGTCTTCAGCACAAAAGTAGGAGGTAAAAACAGAAAACTCAAGCTGCTGTTAATGGGATGTGGTAAAGGCAGAGCTATGTGCTAATGGACAAAGGATCCAGGAAACAAGGTTATATGCCCTCCAGGAGGTCTCCACAAGTCACCACGTTTGTCCTTTTATGTTTGTGCAATTAGATGGGAGAGGGTTCAGCTTTGGGGTTTTATAATCAGCGTGTGGCTGTAAAGCCAACAACAGTACAGTCAAAGATACAGAGAGCTATTTATTACTAAAGACCTTCTGTTAGCTGTAATACAGACCTGGACATGGCAGCTCCTGCCATGAAACCCAAACTTACCACCAGGCTGGGAGAGGAATGCAGCCTTCAGCACAGGAATGAGCTATAGGAAAGAACAGGGATGGAACTGCAAAGGCAGGTTCCTTGCAATGCCAGTCCCTTAAATGCTGAGAAGGCCACCAATATCCTCATTTCATCCTGCTCTGTTCTGCCTGTCTTGAGACCAAATTTTTCCCTTTTTGTCAAGACCTTTAATGACAATAAGGAGTAAATTGAAAAACTTTCATTCTGATTAAATCAATGAATTCTCACTGTGGCTGTTAAAATAAATGTTCAAGGAGCCATAGAGCACTACGTCATTGAAAATGGGCTGAGTTTACATGGAATTGATTTGAGCCTAGTATTTTATGACTCCCGTGTGAACTTGATGTGGCCAAATTGGCTCTTTCTGAGGACACTTTACCAGGGAGTTATATCTGTTGTCTAATTAATGTGACTCAGCACTAAAAGACCTGACTGTATAGAGGATTTAATGTGCAGGCTGCAGTGGCAGAGGAACACTTTACAGTGTGCTACTGCTACTCGAGCAAGAGGCAGTGGTGATTTTAAGAAAACCGCTCAGGGGAAAAAAAAGAAAAAACATCCTATCCTGTTTTTCCCGACATCATATCTATGTTTGGAAACTTCCCCCCTAAATCTTTAATGAAGGCAGAATGGGGTTTGAAAAACAGCTGGAGGACATTGATCTACACATTCCAATTTGTTTATGTATAAAACATGCATAAAGGATTAAATGCTGCTTAGCAGTTTGTCTGCTTTCAGCTGCTTTCATGCCTCTGCTTTGCTATAGCACCAGTCCATGTCAAAAGATACCCTGGGGGGCTTTTAAATAATAAATAGGTTTCTTTGGAGGATGTCTTTTTTTTTAATCTAATATTAATTGGCACACAAAATGGTAATTATACCTGCTCTGGAAATACACTGTGCCACTAATTCTTCCCTGGTCAATGGCATTTGCCCTGTCTCACAGTAGCTATAGGACCATGGGAGACCAGAACTGAGGCTGAAGAGTGACATCAGATTAAATTAAGAGCTCATGCATTTATGTATCAGCATAAAGCGATGCAAATTCATTTGTAAGGAATGAATGATTTATCAGGAAGTCATTTTGATGCCTTTCTGTTGCATGTGACTAATATGGTGAACAAGTCAGTTCATTGATTCAAGTTCAGGATCCTGGTTCATCTGTCATTATGAAGGGGCTATTTCAAAATCCTGAATTTTAAGCACTTTTTTTTTTTACCCTATAGATGTTGGTTCACCTCTATCAGTCTGAATGATTTGTTAAGCAAGAAATATGACTGGCTCTGCTTACAAGCTAAATGCTGAAAATGATCTCTTCAAAATAATACATTGCATTTCCCACTCATCTAATCCTATTTTACACAGAAGCACACAAAATAGACTGGAGAGGCTGGTAATTTTAAAAGATAGGCAGGTGTCCATGCTATGGGAGGTCACAGACACAATCTGTCTACAAAGAATCAAATAAGTTACCTGTCAATCTGCTCAGCAGGGGCAAAATTCTACTTTGTGATGGCCTAAAATCCAAATTTCCAGCTGTTCTGCAGATACGCCGCTGATAACTGACAGCTCTGTGGCATGGCATGGGGATAAGTTTGTAGATAAGATTAAAACTGTTCTAGCAGAGATATGAGCTTCAGTCTTGTGTTGGATATGTGAAATTTGTTATCTCCCAGCGATATATCTGTCTCCAGCATTCTCGGTTCACAAAGTGAGCCATGCCAAGTTACACAATTGTATCCTTTAACATAGAAAAGCACCATATGGTCACATTCTTTCTTCTTATTCTAACTGTCACCATGACTCCAGGGTCTTTTATGATCCAGTATCAGGCAGTAGATCAGCAGAGTTAAAACTGAGCAATCTAATATCTCTAATAGGATATGTTCTGGCAGCACAGGTAGCCCAGGCTCTCGTCATAATGATCCATCATAACTAGTACCAGCACACTCATAGAGAAACTTCCACGGAATCAGGAGCACAAAGAGTTAAAAATCCATTTGTTTAACATCCTGTGTTATCTTGCTAATGAGGGCAGACAAAATCTCCTGTAGTTTATAGCTAGAAAAAGTCACAGAATACTTTAAGAAAAAACCTCAGGCCTTCTGGGAGATATTCCCCCAGGTGTAAATGTAAGAGTGGAGAACTGGTGAAAACCATGGACTGCAAGAAAGATTTACTGAAGAAATCCCCAGAAAATCCCAGCACAGACCAGACTTCACTTAACTCAAGGCTAAACGAACTTAACTGATCAGATGTGCTGTCAAGCATTCAAGTTACCCACACAATGGAAACAAATGCTTACCACTGATCAAGTGACTGTAGCTTACAGTACAAATCTTGTCTCTTCAACCCTTTTTCTTATTTCCAGTTGAATGTCATTCCTGGATGGTTTAAGCCAAAATTGTCTTTTTAAAAATTAATTAGCAGAAGACACAAACGACCCTCCTGCAAAACACTCTGATCAAAAAATAGATTTATGGGGCATAAATGAAGAAAAAGAAAAATCTTAAACTCTAAAGGGACAAGAATTCACTTGGTAAATATAAATTGGTATATTAACTTCACTAGAATTACAGGGCATATTCAAGAATTATGTTGGTTCAACCTATGCCTCTTTCAAAGTGTTACTGGGCTTTTCTCCTCCCTCTACCAAATGCCATCTAACAAATTAGGCACAGAGAAGTGAAACTATTTATCCCATGTCAGCAGAAAGTTTGCAGAGGAACTCGGAGCTCAGGTCTTCCCACGCCCACAGTCCATCACCAAGTTATATAAAGGCATTGCCTATCCAGAAAATAGCTCACAGTATTATGTCTGGGTCAGAAAAGCACGTGGGTATTTTGGTTTTCATTTGCTACAAAATTATTAATTGAAAATGAGTGCTAGCTCCTTTCCCATGGTAAAGAGATGACAGGTGTGATTGCTTTCCTATTTACATAAAGAGATTATAGCTTCCTTAGTTTTAGTCCTATATCCATAATTAAGCTACAAAGAGAGATTTTGGGAGACAGGGTGCATGCTTCCTCACCCTTCTAACCTTCTGTACCCAACTCTTTCCAGATTCAAGCCCCAGCTCCATCCCTGCCTAAGAATCCTTCAACTCTGTAGTCTTCTCATCTCCACCCATTTATCAAGCCTTACTTGCACAGTACCTGAAGCAAAGCCTTTGCACACAACATAAAATAGCTACTCCTTGGCTGCACCCACATTACTCCTGTATTACCGCGATGCCCCGNGTCTTTTGTTGTACCTGCCAACCTTCAGCATATGCTAAGGGCACCCAGAACCTGAATCCTTCATACGAAAGGAATTCCTAAGAGAATCTTAGGATCATTTTGTCAATATTATCATTTGAGGAATATCAGGCGACTACACAAAAATCTTTGCGTATCTCATCCTGAGGTCTGTCCCAGCCCAAGTTTTCTACTCTGGCAGGCTTTGGATCTTATCCTAGGTTCATTTGAAAAAGAAAACAAAATCGTTATCTTTTTTTCTCCTTCTTTTCAATATACTAAATATAGATATATAAACAAAATCCTCAGCTAGATAAAGATAGCAGCACACAGATGGTATAAAAAACAAAGCACTTAGCAAGCTCTGAGACAGGCTGTACCCATATACGCTTTGCATTACAGTTTGTTGCCAGCTAATATATTTCCACAACAGTTAAAATCTCACTCAACCTTATAAATTGTCTCACTTTATTAGTGAATAAGTATTACAAATAGGTGTCTGTGACTCCTCTATGAAATCTGAGCAGGGTTTTTTTCTGTCCTAAAATATTTACATTTTATTTTTGTGGGCAAGTGGTTTCCCTCTATCAAAACACTTTGCTGGATGCTTCCCCTTCCTGACGCATGCATCCATCCAGCATCCACACTTGTTAGTCCCAGGAATGTGGGGGCTAGGGGTGCTGAGGTAGCAGATGTTCTCAGTCTCTTCTGCCAGGCAAATATTGTTATCCAGAGTATATTTGGCATTAGATGAGGGAAAGAGCATTCCTTCCAGGCTTTCCAGAACTGCTGAGCTGAATTCTCCTATTCACCATCTAAACTAGTTATGCTTTTCTTCATCCAAGGCAGACAAAAATGGTTTACAGAGAAAGGTCTAGTTCTCTAAGTCTGTATTTTAAAAAATCTTGACATTTTAATGTCAATTTTTAAATTAAATAGTTTATATTCACATTGTGAATGTCAGTAACTTTCCATATTTTAATTAATGGAATTTAAAAGCAAAATCTTCTAGATCTTTATAGTGAAAAATAAATACCTATCTGATATTTTTTAATATACATACTATGGGCTTAGCTGTTTCTTGCTTATCCTTTTAACAGCCTATTCTCTACAGTGAATTGGGAAACATTTCAGAAAAATAGGAAGGAAAAAAAGCAGGAAATTGGCAAGAAGAACAGGAAACCAAAGAGGGAAAGAGACAAAAACTGGACATATCCTCAGTGTATTTGATACCTAAAAATATGAACATTTATTTTTTTAAAAGTTAGGAAAAAAATCCTGAGAACATGTGATATATTCATACTTTGTAACCATACCTAATATACCTTTTTTGTTGTTGTTGTTCTTCTTCCTCAGAAAGCTTCAGGAGCTTAGAAAAAGCTGGTAGGATGGCATTACTTTAAAAATGCAAATGGCTTTACTTGCATAATTACAGGTCTGTCAGGTTCACATTGATCCTGGACAAATTACTAGAACACTGGTACGAGACTCCATAAAGAATTAACAAAAATTGAAATACTTAATGACAATGAACATTTCTTTGAGTTTTTGTGGCACTGAAATGAATGTGAGGTATCAATGAAGTGCCATGGCCAAAAGGTAAGTCAAGATCTGAAACAAAAGAGAGAACATGAGCTGAGAAAAGGTAGGGTATCCATACTATGCTGTAATTGCCTGTGAAAAACTTGGAGCTGAAATTCAAGACGGATATTGAAAAATTGAAGAATGAGTTCACTGGAAGATGAACCTTACAGAGAAAAATGGAAAGAGAGCAGTAGTATATTTAAGTCCAGATTGGATACTTTTTTCCCCTGAAAGTTATATTCTCCCACGGATATGAGTTAAATCTGGGTGCCTTGTCAATGTTAAAGAAAGATAAACTCAGTTTGTCAATGAGAATGTTTTATGAAACAGATATAGGCATTTAGAAATCAAGTCTACACTTTTAAAAATTCTATTACGTCTCTTCACTGTGTTCTGATGATTGGCTGATAGCCTGCAGCAGAAAGGAAAAGAGTCAAAAGAAAAGTAATGGAGGTGATGTTTTAAAATGGAAAGTGGGCCAGAAGGGAACAGAAAGGGAAGAAGCTGAACTTTTTTTCCCCCCAGATCTTACTAAAGTGTACAATTGTATACTTTTTGGTTTTTTTGACATGTAACAGTTAAAGACATTTACCTTCCTCCCCTTCTGGCAAGACCTAACTTTCACAAACACACACATTCACTGCCTTCTTCAGGACTAAAACCCCTCATTAATCTCTCGTTTTTTGGAGGTTATCGCTTTATCTTTTTCTTGCTTATCTTCATTCTGGAACTCAATTATAATGACCACATTGGCATGCCATGAATCACACAGGCAGAACACAAATCGATGTAACTGGTATGCTGTTATAGTGGATGTTTCAGAGAACAGAACTAGAGAAAAATCCATGAACAATTTCTGAAAAGGGGGTTGGGAGAAGAAAGAGAGAGAGCCACATTTTCATTCTAGAGTTAGTTTTTCCAGTATGGGATATTGCTACAATAACCTTTTCTCAGACTTGAGAATAAACTGTAGTTCTTTACAGTGCATTGCCTAGGGATGGCTTCTGATGCAAAATAGAGAATAATTGTAATAACAACAACAACACTTAGTTAATTATTGGATGGTATTCATTTCAGATGACATAAGAGAATTCCAGTCCCAAATCAACACTGTCCTTGAAGCACTGCTCAAGACAAAGTACACCTATAGTCCCTTTGGACAGCACTGATGACACCACACAGATGATTTAAGTTACAAAAGCCTTTCAGCAACAATTACTACTGGATAGAGATGAACTCAAAGGATGACTTAACACTAAGATCAGACTTTGTCCCTTCGCTAGAATTGCTCTGAACAACCTCAGTCAAATTGATAATATAATTCTCCAGCATAAGACCACACTTTATTACTTTGCTGAGTGAGTTACTGACAGAAATAGTGGAACAAAAGTATGCCTTTCAAAAGGAAATCTGAGTTGATAAAACAGATAAATTATTTCCCTTCTTAATCTCTCACATGCCGTAACAGTGGGAGAATTTTTGATCCAAAATTGTTGTCATTTTTTCTTTTACCTGTGAAAAGTGAATTTTAAATATTTTTATTTCGGTAAGAATATTTCAGATAAGAATAAATTTCTGCATGAGTAGAAGCCCCACTTAACTTTTCCAAGAATCAGTTTTATTACATTCCTTCAGTTTCCTTTAAAAAAATTGATTAGACAATAAATATAAAAAGTACATTAATTATAACGTGAGGAAAATTTTACCTCAACCTCCAATCTGACATATTTTTCTTCCACAAAGTCTGCTAAATTGCTGTGAAACAATTTGATGCTTCTTGTAAAATTTTTTTAAACCTAAGTTATGTAGATATGAAATGACAAATTTAACTGCATTTATATTAAAGCAATTTTCTGCCCATCAGAGAGATGAGAGAATTAATATGTAAACCATTAACTTATAGTCAGAAACACTGTGCACTGCAAATGAAAGAAGGATTTTTTATGTCATCACTTATATTTTATTGCTTTCTCAGAATGAAAATACCAAAAACTACAACCACTGCATCTAAAAGAGGCTTATTAGAAGAATATATACTTTGAGAGAAAGTATTAATGAATTATGTACCAGTCATGACCCTTAGTCTGTTTTTTTGTTTTTGAATTTGTTTCACTAGCCTGAAAGCAAATCAGTGCATTTCCAGGTCAGCAGTCAGCAGGCACTGGTACACAGTGTGGTGTTAATGCTCTGCAATGAGCCTTGCTGCTGACCAAAATAAAGCTGATATGGAGAAATTAAACATATTATTTTAGAAGCCTTATTTATTCACCCTTTCTGTACCAAAAAAAAAAAAAAATAAACA
>VZRZ01007311.1:962706-1198614 GCA_013398175.1 Climacteris rufus
TGTACCAAAAAAAAAAAAAAAAATAAACAGGTTTGTTCCTTCTCTGTGTGAACTGTCCCTCAGCCTTCATCCCCTCTCCATGCTGTGGCATTCTTGTTGGCCTTAGGTTTCTCTTGGGTCTCACTCATGCAGCATCACCTTCCTTAGGAGCTTGACATGACTCTGAATGAATCAGAAGCTCCTTGCCCTGAGCATCCACCAGTTTAGCTTTGGTCTCTCAGCTGCACCTGTAGGGTTTTCTCATCCTGTTTCAGTTTAAAGGGGAAATTTGTTCTTTCCTGGCCTTGCTCACTGTGCACTTGCCTTTCTTCCAATTTTTGTTGTACTTCAGTGTGATGGGCATGAAGCAGGCACTCATCTGAGAGTAGACAGGCTACTCCATCCTTCCCAGGAACCAATTTTGAGCTGGTTTCATGTGTATTAAAGCTAAGGCTAGATCTACTGCAACTACTTTAATCAGAAGTCTAGAGCCAGAATGATGTTCCTGAGCTCTGGCTATCTTCTCTGTGAAGATAATTTTTTATCCTCATGTCCTTTCACCCTGCTGCCCTCTCTGCTAGTGGTGACTTTTTTACCTGTTTTGTGGAAAATCCACCTCACCTGCACAACTGCTGTCTTATCTGTCCAAATCAGAATGGAAAATGATGTTTCAAAATCTTTGGGATCACTGCTCTGTTACAAAGTGTGCTTGCTGACTTAGCCAGTATGAATGTCTTCATTGCCAGGTGTCTTCCCTTCTCCACCTCAACTTGGTTTATTCCAGATACTACTCCTTGTCTTTTAATACAAGCCCCCCAGGACAGGAGCAGTCACAAACTACAGAACAGATGGGACTATGGGACAATGTGTCACTGAATAGCTTCAAAGTTCTAAGAACTCCCTCTCAGCTGCCCCTCAGGACGTTGTTGCTCCTTTGTGCAAAAGGCTATTTTCCTTCAATACAGCACCCAGGTGTTCTGCACAGCAGGTGTTCATAGAATCACAGAATTATTTGGATCAGAAAAGGCGTTTAAAGATCAGCTAGTTCAACTCTTCTGCATTGCCAGGGACATCTTTCAGAACTACAGGTTGCTCAAAGACTCATCCAACCTGACCTTGAACAATTCCAATGATGGGGCATCCACGACTTCCCTGGGCAACCTTTTTCAGTGCCTTATCACCCTCACAGTGAAGAATTTCTTACTTACATCCAATCTAAGTCTACCCTCTTTCATTCTAAAACCTTTTCCATTTGTCCTGTCACTGCAGACCCTGATAAAAAGTCTTTCTCCATCTTTCTTATAAACCTCCTTTATATATTGAAAGGCTGTAATAAGATCTCCAAGGACTAGGCCCTCATGGCCTAGTCAATTTTTCTGCAACTGACAGACACAGAAAATAGACAGCATACAGATAAAACCCTCTCCTCTCCATCCTCATGGCTCAGATTTGAGATCATTCTGTACAGGTAAGCCTTTTTACGTGAAACAACAAGACTAGGCTTGAATAAGGTCAATAGGTGGAAAGCTAGGCACTATCACACAATAACAGCTCGATTTCTTGAAGACTTATCTCACATCTGGGTATTTTTTCTTTTCTTGCAATAATACGTAACTTCTATCTCAATCTGGGGAATCAGACTAAGGAATAGTATTGTAAAGCAAGTTAAAGTTGTGTTCTCTTCCTTAGCCTTACACCGTTTACATAGTGCTTTCTTAACTAGTAAAATATGCAGAATATACAACATTTTACCAACAAGCTTTAGTTCTAAAACATACAGCCACAGGCTGTCTCACCTTCTAGTTTTTTGAAGCCTAATTAATGAACTCCATGTTTTCCATTTACAGATTAAAAAGCCACTGCATTCTTTATTGAAGTGTACATTGTGTATATATATATATATACATATACATAGATATATATATTTGGATCTGTCACAAAGACCACTTTGGCCCACTCATTTTCTCACAAAAATACATCTTGGCACAAAGATAAATTATCAAGTGCAGAAAAGCCTTTGGGAAATGTTTCTTACACTGACAGTTGGGGCATTGATCTGCCTTGGGGTGAGTGGTATGGGAATTCCAGCAGGACTAAGTGAAACTGATTTTTTATTTTTTTTCCGGAAGGACTGGGCAGGATAAGATGAATAGAGAAAAAATTATACACATGTATTTTCCTGTTCCTCAAGACTGTGAAATACTGCAGCTGTGTCCAAATTCTGTTGCAACACATGGACATTGAAAAGTACAAACCTGAAAGGTCGTTTTAAAAATTTTTCTAGTTCTTGGACTAGCTGTCAGAGAAGTGGCAAACTCCTGGGATGCACATGTTTTTCCCATGGGTTTTCCCCGTGTCCATGAGGAACAGAGCCATAGTTTGCAGGTACACAACATTATCTATGCCTTTGAGGTTCTCTTAGCTTTATTTCAATGCTCTTAAAATAAAAACAGTGGGGTTTACTCATGTTTCACTGCTATGGCTGCACCTGACTCAAGTGAAGGGTTGTATTCTCATTGTCTCAATTGAATACACTATTAAAGAATGAGGAAACACTAACAGAAGTGATTTCATATCAGTTAAATGCCATTGTTTGAGTTGAATTACAACATGCTGGTCTGATGATCTTGACTCTCCTCCCTCAGTTACCAACTTCAGCCATCCTGGAAGTTCTTTCTCTGACTTTTTCAAGTCCAGTTATTGGATTATTCAATTTTTATAATTTTTTTTCCATTCAAGGCTGTTTTCAACTGAAAAAAAATCACACCACTTGTTGCAAATTCATTAACTAAAATAATAGATCAGAAAATACTTAGTTTTTCATAGTGAAGGCCTGTGTGGTTCCCACACACATTTTGCCAATGGTGGGGTTCTGTCTGCAAATGCACCAATATCCTCTTTTATCTGCTGGGGAGTCTTATCTCCTAGGGCCACTGTTGTCAAGGTCTTATCAATGTTACCTCAATATAAAACTTCGTAGAATTGTCAGAGAGTGAGAAATTACAGTAGCTGGTGGAATAAATACTCACTGCAGAGCAAACACAAGAAAAGCCTCACTAATATCACCCTTTCCTCCACCAGTTGGATGTGGAATGCTTGACTGGAAGAGAGAAGAAAGGACCAGTCCCTTAGCAGGCCCCTATCAACAATATGTCTGTTATTCCCTGCATACTTAATCAGGTCCTGTGGCAATTCTTTACCTACCTGCAAACATGATCCCCACAAGCAGCAATTCAGTGTGTGAGGTAGCTGCAAACTATCCCACTATTTACATTGAACTGCAGCACTGAGAAGCAGAGCAGAGGAGCTTGACACAGGAGATAGATGAGATATACGAATATGATTTCTCCCACACACAAATGAAGGCAGCAAATTCAGCTGCAATATGCGGCATCAGGATATTTATTGCTTGCAGGTGTTCATGAAAATATATGAGAATCCCATGAGGTTCACAGATTTTAGAAGGAATTATTGTGCACCTGGAAATTTGTTCTGCAAAGTGTGGTATTTGTTTCCTGTTGTTATTTGCTGTCCATTCTTTCCTAGTCACCATGCATTATTCATGGTTGTACTTGTAGGAGAGCCAAATTCTACAGATAGTCTTCATCAACAAGAGGGAACAATTCAGACAGAAAATCCTCCTCGGGAAAGAATGACTTGTTTGTTTAAGAGATCCAGTACAAAGTGAATTTACCTTCTTGAGCTTTTCTTTTAATATTAAATTTCTGTAACCTATCTCCAGAAGGAGAAAACAAAAGAAGGGGGAAAAAAAAAAAAAAGGCTGGCAAAACTACAATCTTTAATTTATCTTAAATATATTTGCCACATGGAACATAAAGCTGCTAAGGCAAACCTTTTATAAAGACTTCAGGAAGCTGTGTACAATTCCCTTTCCTTGAATTTTTTTATTGCAAACTGTGGGCATCCCTCTCATTGCTGAGAAAGTAGAAACACACCCATGGTGAGCCCATCCTCACACATCAAGAATCCATACAGCTCACCAGCACCACACAGGCCAGTTCTCTCAGCACAATGCACCATATGATACTTCACAAGCCTTGTCATAAGACCATTAAATAACAAAAACTGTGGTAACAAATATGACAGAGCATACAGATCTAACATGGCTTTTTGGCAGAGGACAAGATTCAAAGCAGACCCTCAGAATTGTGCAAGTGCAGCCATTAATGTAGTCAGATGGATGCCTGTCTGCATTTTGGCTGTAATCTGGCATGCATCAACTCCCGTCAGCCTTCAGGAAAAGAGGTGATGATGCTCCTGGAGTTGGTTGGCCAGACAGAATAGTAGCATTTTTTTTAATATTTAAAAATCACACCACCTTTCCTAAAAGTAGGATGAATGAAAAAAGTAGTTGCAAATAGGAGGAAAATCAAATCAGATACCATCCCATAGATTGCTGATGTCATCAAATTACTGATACTGACATGATTTTTGTCAAGTAACATTTACAGAGAATAAAAGATTAAGCCTCAAAATATTAATAAAACATTTCAGGTTTTCACTTTTTCTTTCCCAGTACTATTCCTTATTGAAATATCAGCTTTTAAAATTTAACTAAAAATTGAAAAAAATGTATGAAATAATGTGCTTTTACTTGGTGTTTCTGTAAAATGTATTTCTGCTCTCTCCAATCGTGTCCAATAGCTCATTGTATTGGGTTTACATGGCAAAGTTTTGGTAGCAGGAGGGGTACAGACATGGCCCACACTGGAGCAGGGGAAGTGCAAGGGCCCTGCCCCTGAGGAGGATGGAGCAGCAGTGTGTGATAAACTGGACACAGCTCCTGTTCCCCATCCTGCTGCACTGATGGGGGAGAGGGAGAGAAAATAGTGAATGAAGCTGTGCCTGGGAAGAAGGCAGGAGTGGGAGAAAGGTATTTTAAGATTTTATTTTATTTCTCATTATCCTACTCTGATTTGATTAGCAATAAATTCAATTAACTTTCCCCAAGTCAGGTCTGTTTTGTGGTAACCAGTGGATCTCTCCTTACCTTTATCTCAACCCACAAACCTTTTGTTAAATTTCCTCTCCCCTGACCAGCCACAGTCAACCTACCTCAATTGTTAATAGATTAGTCAACTGTCTAGTCATGGCTAAAATCATACTGTAGAAGAATGAGAAAATTCTGTGTTGCTAACAAAACATTTGCTTCTTATATTAGTAAGATTATTATAATTACAAAATTGAGCTCTTTTACCCTCTTACAGCACAAGAGGAACAAGACAGCATGACATAATGGAGGCAAATTATTAATGAAGGAATATAAAGAACATTTTGCATGCTGGCCTTTCCCAGGGAACAGTGGGGAGTCAAATGCAAAATAGCATTGCATTAGAGGAAGCAAAGTCCTCTGTTAAGCCTCTGTGTTTTTATTCCATTTTATATACCAAACCATTTTATTTGAAGGTCTATCTTGTTAACTGTTCAGTCTTCATCTGAATAAGTCTCAGATCCATAAAGGAGATGGTAAGAAATCCTGTCAGCTTGTCTAGAGCTCAACAACATAGTTCAGCCTGTTCTTCTGTTTCTCTTCCTATTATCATCCTAGGTTCTTCTCTTTTCATTTTGAATTAGGGGGACAGAGTCTGCAGCAGTCTCACTTATCTTCTCCTGGATGAGGAAAGCATATCCAGTCACTGGAATTCAACTCCCACTTTTACACACCAGTTTCATAACTCATGAGAAAAACAATTTTTCTGTAACAACATTCATGTTGCTAGCACAGCAAAATAGGCTGAAGGCATGTTCAATTTGGTTTTCAGTCTGTTTGGGAAGGAAAAGTAAGACTGCTTCAATCTGAGAACACATGACAAAGTGACAGCTTTAATTTTAAACACTTTACACCTCTAGTAGCAGTGCCTTATCAGTTCTCAGAAAATAGTTATCTGATATGTGTTTCTTCTCGTGTTCAAACACATCCTTTAATACCAGACCCCAAATTTGCCTCCTGGAACTTCTGCTCCCTGATAAATGACCATCAGGAACTATAAAAACTCTGCTTCTCTCTACTGTTATTCTTACAATTTAGACAGGGTGATAACAGTCTCTCCAGATAGCTTTGCTTTTCTGTCTGGAGAAACAAGTCCAGGCCTCCATACTCCAAAACAAATAATGTTTGGACTAAGGCAGCCTTGAAACACACTAGAGTAATTAGATTAATTAGAAAGTCAACAGACTTTGAAAAGCTTGCAGTAGAAACCTTTGTCTCCATCCCAAGACAAAACCCACGATACACCTAGAAGCTTTGCTGCATTTGAATGTGAATTTATTAGTAGCAATAGGGTGTTTCTTCAGCATGCAAACTGAAATTAGGTCTGCACTGGGTTAGGTGTAAATATATTGACAACAGATTGTGCTGAAGATTTTCTAATTTAAATAGAAAAAAGGTGAAAAATAAACCAGAATTCAGAAGCATAGAGATCATCTTAGAACACAGGTCAGAAAAAGAGCTAGAAAATCTCTGATGTTTTGACCACCAATCTAGTTATTCTTTGAATCTTTATTTCTCCCTTAATCTTTCATACAGAAATAATAACAATAATAATTTTCTTACTCATTGGGGAAAAAACCCACAACCTCACATAATTTTTTATTCCATTTGCTTGCATGGCTGATATTTGCATAGCTAAAACTCTCTTCCTCATAAACGCTATTTCACATGCCTAACTAAGAATTATTTTGTGATAAAATTGTCTAAACTTCCTCATCATTAACTTCTTTAAATTATACTGTCTGAAGATGTTTATGGATTTGCTAAGTAATCTACTGTGCAGCACAAACTGCAAACCAAAGTGAAATTGAGTTCCCAAGTGACTGAGAAGGTAATTAATGATTTAACTGCACAACTGTTAGCAGATCTATAATGCAACTTAAAAGCTAATTGAGAACTGTACAGGCAAAGGAAAGAGGAAAGCCTAGTGCAGCCACAGTACTCCTTTGAGTAGTATTTGGTCAGCCTGCTGTCAGAGAAAGTGGAAAAATAGCTATCCCCAGCCCCTATAAAAATAAAGATACTATACAAAAATATGTGTTAGCTTTGGGGAATTGGCATTTTATGATCACCTCATTAAGAGGGCAAGTTTCTAGCAGAGCACTGAATTCCACAACTTCCCCTTCTCCCTGGCCAGTAGCATTAACATGTTCCATTTCTCTCACTGCTCATAATGCATCAAAATCCACCCCAGCAAACCAGCTACCCAGAAGAGCCAGGAAATGCTTTTCACTGCCATTTTATAGCCCAGTTATCTTAATTAGTCCCAGCTGACTGAGGAAGCCCAGCAATAAGGCAGTAGATTGGGTTGTGCTTTTACCTGGAGGAACTTTTCCAGATTTGTGGCAGCTGCTACAGAATCTTTAATAACCAACAGCACTTTTGCCACCTTACTTCTGAACAAGTGTTAGTGTTTTCACAGTATGTGTAGTATTTAGCATCCTACCACAGCCAAGAAAGTGAATAGTGATTTAAACTGGGGGTTTGATCCACTCTAACAATCAGCAATCTGGAAGGAAGGACATAGATTAGATTTACCAGAGGAAGTAAGTGCATGCCTAAATCTCACTGTCATAGCCCTTAAGCCCGAATTCATGCATAGAATTCATACATCCTGAATCTTTAGAGTAATAAGTATTAGTAAAGGTGCTAAGGCCAACTGTGTAAAACTTGGAAGTATTGAAGCCCTATGTGTTTTTCAGTGAGAGGTACTCGTTTCATCTGCAAGTCAGGCTAACACTCATTTTCCACACCTATTTAGTAGTTTGGAGGTCAGTATACAAAGTATTTAAGAGGGACATGTCACTGTTCCCTTTTGTCATACAGTTATGTAGCTAAAGGGTCACCCAGAGGTGACAGAGATCCTTGGTTCCCTCTCTGAAAGGACACAAACTGAACCATCAGCTACTGACCATGCACCTGCAATAACCTGTACCTCACAAGTGGTTCTAAGACTTAATCTGGGAAAGTGAGAATACGTATGTACTAACACTTCCTCCTGTAGAAAAAGAATTTCAGCTTGAACCAACACACTCCTGGCAGCTGCATTACCCAGCCCTCCAGTGCAATCACTGCAGCTCTCTCTAGTCATGTTGCATAGGCCAGAGTGCATACATGTGTGTTAATACATGAAATGAACCACAGACCTGGTCCCTGTTTGAATGCTGCTGTCTCCCCACAGATCAGAATAAGACACGTGATGGGTTATGTCTCAGAATATTCACTCCTCAGCATCTACTCTTGTCTACTTTTGGTGCCTTCCCACTCCCTGTGTTGGCACTGATGGAAATGTCCCTTAGCAGAGGCTGCTCCTACACATTTATAGATGACATTCATTGTATTCTATTAAGCAACTAAGCCTCTAAGGGTGAGGTCCATCAAGAAGTGTGGACCTAGCTGTATTTATTTTCTTTTCTTTTACCATTAGCAGTAAGTTGTTCTCTTCATCATAGACTTCTCCCAGTTTGAAAAATCCATTAAAGACTCCTATGGAAGTGTTGCATGTGTCAAAACAAAGACACAAGGAAGTCTGTATATAGTGGCGCACAGTGTCCAGTATTTACTTGTTTACTGGTTTCTTTTGAAACAGATAAAGGATGGAACTGGCTTTCTGCAATTAGGAGCAGTATTTAAAGATTTATCCTCTAGTCAGGTGACAGCTTCTGTGAATTTGTAGGAGAAAGAACTGTCTGCCTGACCTATTTGTTTGAAATTTATCATTAGTTAAAAATTATAGGAGTAATGATTTATTAAAAAACAAAACAAAACAAAACAAAACAAAACAACAAAACTGTATGAAGAGCCTTTTAATATCTAAGCTAAAACATTAAGTGAAACCCATGCTGGATCAAAATATTGGCCTTGCTAAAGTCAAAAGTGATTATATTTCAGTGTTGACAGTGTTTCACCTTACATGTTCTATGAGCTAACCTATGGAATTGTATATCAAAAAGACAGCTGTTTGTTTTGGTAATAAAATAGAAAGGAGATACTAGTAAATCCATCAGTGTTCTTCCCCTCCCTGATGAATATATTCTCCACAGTCCCAGCCTCTGAAAGGTTAGTTGTCTCCTAAAGGCCGGAGAAATGAAATCACAGCATGCAGCTTCCTGCCTTTCTGTTTCACCTAAAACTGTCTTACTTGGAGGAAAAAATCCTAAATTTTCTAATATCAGCACTTCATTGTGTATTTGAGCCCCATGGTTATAAGGTAATAACAATGGATCTTTGATTCAACCCTGAGGTTTTCAAGCCCTGTCTTTTTGGTTCTATGTCAATACATGTGCATTAGATAATCAAGCTTCCATGCTCTAACACTATGCATAAATAGTTATCTCCCATACAGGTCAGTTTGAAGAATCAGACCAATAGCTGTTTTCTTTTTAACTTGCTCCAATCCATTTTGCAAGCTAGAATTATATATCTGGATAGAATGCAGAGAGACACTGTGAACAGACAGATTGGCTAAAGGTACAAGTTGTTAATCCCCTGCAAATGGCCTGTTATCACAGTTAAATCCCTCTCTTCAGGATAAAAAATAGAAAATGAAAGAACTCCTGTGCTTATATGTGTATTAATTTTTTTTGTTGTTTAATTGTCATCCTGCAATATAAGTATTGCTTTCTACCCAAGGTATTCTCAGGAGATAAAAAAGGCTCTTCACTTCCCCCAGTCCCTTATTATCTGTGTCCTGACCAGAACTGTTGAAATGGAACAGGTTTTTAAAAGAAACAGTTTTAATTTTAATGCAGTGTGTTCAAAGCTTAGAATTATTGTTGCTGCTGCAGAAGTGGAAGGAGAGCTAAGGAAGATACAATCTAATCAGGAATATTCCCTTTTGTGCTTTCCCTGTTGGCAGTGTGGTTTTTAAATAAAAGAAATCTTGCTTGCTCTGTTTGGAGCAAGGCGTTTGAAGAGAAATAGAAATGTTCTTCAGATCACTCTCAAGAGAATAAGAAACAGTTTCATGATCTGCAGAATTCTGAGTCCCTCTAAACAGTAAAGGTGAGGGTCTGCAGTAACAATCAAGGCATGTTACAGGTATCTTAGTGCTACTAGCACATATGTAGGAATGTAACAATACCTGTAGAAAATACCAGAGATGCCTAGACAGTACAGTAGTTATAAAAATGCTACTGATGTGTCAGACTGTTCATTAACTGCGTACTAAAATGTCTATTCTGAATTTAAGATTTCACTACTTACAACCCAATGGGAAGTGTGGAGGGACAGTATGCATAAATGTCATCTATACAGTGACTATGTATAATCAACAGAATCAAGATGATGTTCACAGTGAGTTGGGATTTCAGTGTATGAAATATTCAGCCTTATTGGATTTCTTACAGACATACTTTAGATCACAGCTCAGTAACTGAAATTGTCTTCCACATCCTGACAAGTCCTGGCTCTTATTTACAATCTTTCATGTACTCAAATATCAACACAGTGTTGTAGTAGTTACTCTAGGAAAGCTATGTGTAACACTTGGTCATGCTGGGTTAGAGAATGTTATTAAACAATCAGAACCAAAACACTGGCATAAGAATACTGACTTTCTCATGTGCTGCTAATGCCTCAGCCCAGTAGCAAACCAGTTAAAATGTCTATTTCAATTAAATCAGATATGTACGTAACATATCATTACTTCACTAAAGAGGAATAAATACAGGCACGTTCCTTGGAACTTTGCTGAATCTAGGCCTGATATAGCATTTCTCCTTTTAAGTAGGCATTGGGAACAATATGTTCCTATGATATTAATATAACCCATCTGCCAGTTGCATAAAGGCTGGCAAATTACCTCATCGTTTTTCATCCTACATTACAAGAAAAAAAAGAGAAAAAGAAACCCACCCCCAGTATTACTGGGATGCTGCAAAGCTGTGGAGGAAAACTTGATGGGTTCAAAGCAACCCTTGCTTTGAGCATAGATCTGCACTTCTAATTAAATGCACAAATAACCCTGAATATTAAAATTTCAGGACAAACAAATCAGTGAGTCATTAATGGCGACAGTCACAACCACACTCTTTCTGTGCCTGACTGTGCTTTTGGAAACTTGAGCAGAGATTCCTCTTGGTCCTAACAGTGACCTGCAGTTTACATTGTCCAAGGAGCGAGGACAATCCAAAACTGTGATAGCCCCAGCAAAGCACACCTTCTTCCCAGACAGGTTTCCTAGAAAGGCTACTTAACCCCCATTCAGCTGTGAGGGCACTATTGATAGAGCTGTGCTGTTAAATGGGTATAAAACAGAAAGTCCTACTTTTGTAATCCTAAGGCTATGAGTGTAAGAAGAATCCATTCAAACCCATGTACAGGACAACTGCACCCTCAGGGCTTAGCAGGACAGGCGCAGCACTGCACTAGTAAGCTGGGTTTAGAGTCAAACGTAATTTCATATGAACTGACTTAGGTGCTCTGCTCTGCTAAGTCCTTCTAAATCATCCTCCACTTTGACCTTACTCAGGAAGATCAGTTTTTAGCCTTTTGATGTCAGGTTTTCTTGGGGAGAACAATCCTATTAATCTTCTCCATTGCTGTACCTAAGGGTCAGAGAAAGACTCTGTTGTGCTTGCAGTGGCAAACAAATGTGAAATGCTACCCAAATTTTGTTCTGCTTCAATAAACAAGCAATGGCTGAAGCAATGTTTGGAAGTGTGATTCTCCAAAACTGAGTGAAGCTAGCAAGGAAAAGGCTGTTTCATATTATTCTCCATGTGGGCTTACTTATTATACTGCCTGTACTATTTATCAATCTAAATAATCTTGGAAAAGAAAACTGAAATATAATGAAAATGTACTTTAATTATGTGCATGTGTTCTCTTCATGAAGAAGATTTTACGTAAGAACATTAGTTAGTATCAAACATAAATGCATCAATTTTCAAGGTGAAAAAAATTGTAAACTGACTACCTGCAGAGTATGAGCCTAAGGCCTTTAGGCATTTGTAAGAGAGAAAAAGGCTTAAGAAGGACAACATCATCATATTCCACTGCTTAAAGGGTGGCTAGAATGAGGATGTAGACTAATATTTTATAAGGAGTCACATGGGAAAGGTGAGGGGCAAAGCGTACAAGTTACTCCTGGGACAATTTTGATTAGACACAAGAGGAGAATTTTTCACTATGACAACAGTCAGCCATTGGAATATTCTTCCAAGGAAAGTGGTAGATTCTCTAACATTGGACACTTTTAAGATTCACTGGCACAGTGTGCTGGGCCATCTTGTTTAGACCATGTTTTTGCCAAGAAAGGTTGGTCTAAATGAACCTTAAGGTTCCATTTCAACATGGTATTGTATGATTCTATGATTTACAGCTAGACCCATAGTTTTTAGCTGAGCTACATGTTAAGAAAATATATGCAAATAACATACCTTTTCCTGATGAAAAGATATACAAATAAAAACCTTCCAAATGTCACAATGGGTCATTCCAATGTTTCATTTTCCCAATGTAAAAATAATGACTTAAAATTATTAATTTCAGTAGAGCTGTAACAAATAATACCAGCTGTGCTTTTGGCTCTTGACTCAGGTTTGCTTTTCATTTGCCAGGAGCAGTTCTGTTTATTTGTACCAGCTTCACCACTGCTTTCATTACAAGGGCACAAATCCAGTGCAACAACTCTAGAGACAGGACCTCAATACAGAAGGCTACTTAGAAAAACTGATAATAAACTTCTTTCATAAGACTTACACAAGCCTGCAATAAAACAAGCAGTGACAATGTTTATATATATTTTTATTAGCTTTTGTTTTATTTTCTTCCAGGAATGGTTTAAAATTTGAATCACAGTCGTTCATACCACAGCTCAGAAAGGAACAATATCATGTTGACTGAGAACTGGCTAAAGGATCATAAACAGGAGGTAAGAATAAAGAATCTTGCATTAAGATGAGACTATTCAGCAGGAAGAGAGAGAGAGGTGTTGGGCCTGCTTTCACTTAACAGCATTATTAATGGTCTTGAAGAAGAAACAAACAGGACATTAATTAAAGCCTGTGGATCCAACTAAATTGAGATGTTTTGCAAACACTATTGAGAAAGGGAAAATTATACAGTGGGAAAGAGACAGGTTAGAAAAATGAGCAGGGATCAGCACAAGCTTCACCTTGACCAAATGCAGGTAATGAGATGCGGGAAAGCACATGTACATATACATATTCAGTGGATGGAAATTCCCAGAAAGAAAATATCAATATAGACAAGATAAAGTGAAAGAGAAACAAAAATATATTGTGACAAGACAATAGGACATTCTGAAAAATGGACAAAAACAAAACAACAGGACATTCTGAAAAAGTATGTGGCAGTAAGGCCCTGACTCAGAAAAACATCCAGCCTTAGCCACAGCTATCAGCAGAAGTAAAAATTCTGGCTTGAATCTACAGTTTGACATGAACAAGGGCTTCACATGACAGACCACAGTAACACACTTGAGACTGACTCTGGGATAATACTACTTTCAGATACTTCTGACTAAACCAGAAGATTATTTGTAACAAAATTCAAAATGAGTCCCTGGATGTCATTTTTAGAAAGAGCTTAAATCACAGAGCTGTCTGTGCTTACTTTTAATGTCACATCAGTTTGCAACAGGTAGAGCACATTCCTTTAGATAACGTATCACCTTGATTGGGTTATCATGACAATTAATAGTTCCTACTACTATCTGATAGACATATAGCCTCCACGCCAATCACACAGGAGTTACACTAATTCATCCCTCTTACTGCAAAGATGAAATAGCTAAAAAAACATGGGCAGATCTAGAAAAAATGTGTACAAGATCTTGCAACAATTAAAAGGAGTTAATTACAAAGTGCAAAAGACAGTAGAAGCCTGTTGTGGTTTAACCTCAGTCAGCAGCCCAGTCCCACAAAGCCACTTACTCTGTCACCAGTGGGATTGGGGAGACAATCAGAAAGGGAAAACCTAGAAAACTTGTGGGTTGGGATAAAACCAATTTAATAATGAAAGCAAAAGCTGCACACACAAGCAAAGCAAAACAAGGAATTAATTCCATGCTTCCCCCAGGCAGGCAGGTGTTCATCCAGAGGAGCACCATCAAGGGTAATGGTGACTTGGGAAGACAAACTCCATCACCCCAAATATCCACCCATTCCTCTTTCTTCCTCCAACCTTTATACGCTGAGCATGATGTCATATGGTCTGGAATATTCCTGTGGTCACTTGGGGCCCCCTGTCCCACCTGTGTCTCTTTCCAGCCACCCAGGCACCCCCAGCCTCCTCAACAGCATTGCAGTATGAGAAGCCCAAAGGCCTTAGCTCTGTGTAAGCCGTGCTCAGCAATAACAAAAACATCTCTATATTATCAATTTAACTCATCATCCAGAACACAGCTCATACTAGCCACTGTGAAGAAAATTATCTCTACCCCAGCTGAAACCAGCACAAAGCCCTATGCAAGGAGGTTACTATTGTACTTTCAACTTTGCCAGTGAATCCCTCTGAGGTTTTGATTAAGTCTTACTGAGCAACTCACTGACTCAGAGATCCAGCTCAGAGCTACAGCCTCATGAGGTCAAGCATTACACACCCAAATACAAATGAATGTCTGCGTATGAACAGTGCGAAATCTGTGGAACGCTGAAAGGTGATTTTTAATGAACCCTTTAGCTACCACTAAAACCCAACCAGGCCCGTGCTCCACATCTGCACTCCCTTTCCCATGTTCACTGCAGGTTCAACTTCTTTCTCTAGGATAGGTTGGCTGATGTAAACATTGATAAGACCATTGTTATTTCCCTGAGTTATACCACTTCACACCAGGTGAATCAGACTGTGTGGATAGTGAGCAAAGCTGGTCTACGGCACGTGCTACTGATTTCTCTAGATGTTGCTGGTTTTTGATTTTAAAAATTCTATCAGATGGGTACATTTGTTAATCAGCACACAACACAAAACCAATATTTACAGATGGCAAGAAAAAAAAAGAATGGGTTGCTTAAAAAGATTAAAAACACTGAACAAAACCTTAATGATTTAATGTCCTACCATTACATGTGAACAACCTGACTTTCATAAATCACAACTGGCAACTAGTTTAACAACAGAAATCCTATTGTGAGTGTCCATAAATATGCTGGTAAGAGTAGCATATAAATAGTAGAAAGTAAATATGTATTAGATACTTCTGTTTAACAGCTAGTAACTCCAAGTAACATGAAAAACATTGTGGGAGACTGATTCACATTCTTTCTGTGCCCTCCTGTTGTAAATCTGAAATAACTCCATGAAACCTCTGTATTTATTGTTGGTACAAGTGTGGAATTTGTAAAACTCTGCTATGAATAGCTGAAGTTTTCCTGTTTCTCAAATGAGCACAGAACACTGTATTCATTTAAATGCAAGTCATGATAGATTTACAGCTGGAGGAAATGAGAATTAGCTTTGAAAATAATGAAAAATGGAAAAAAATCCAAATGTAGAGCAAAAAACAAGAGCACAGTTTTACCCTTTTTACGCTTTACCTTTTTTGCCAGGAAATAATGACTTGCCTAAGATCTTGTGATCTTGTGACAAGGTGTTCTAGTGCTAGTTTGATGCTTATGTACTGTGAAGAAAACAGGAAAATTAATGTAACATTAGCAGTGGGTGTGAAGGAGGAGTTCCACTGGTAGCATTTTGCAGAAGTCTGTTCCATTAAATGCATTCACCTTTGTGGATCTCTATGTGGATCCCTCTATTGAAGGATCTCAAACACAGCTAAGCTGAATGTTCTTGGGAAGCAGGAGAATATTCTGAGAAATGTTTGCTCTAGTACTCCTTCATTGTATTTCTTCCTTGGTTTCACTTTTTTACCTGTCACAGATAAGTCTTCTGTCTGAGCAAATACTTCTGGTTTTGTGTTTTAACGTCATATGAAAATGGTTTTACCCACAGAGAAAGTTGAATGAGGGAAATTACTGGATTTTTTCCTGATGTTGTAGCATGTGGTAGTTTTATTTGTTTAATGTCGGATGGAGCACTCCATATCATTGCCCAGCAAAACATTTAAGCACACACTAATTTAAGCCACAGAAATAGTATCTTCTGAGTTGTTAGGCAGAAAAATATGAATATGAAGTATACTACATATAGATAAAAGTTTTGGATAAGAATGTCTGAAGAACACAATTTTGTAGGGGAGTGCAAGTACAGCTGTCTCAGAAAAAAAGGGAATTTAGGATGGCACAGGTTCTTTTTCATATGTGAAGGCAAACAAAACCTGCAAGTGCTTGATCAACCCCTCTCCCCTCAAGATATTAGAAAGCACCTTCATTATCTTTTAGCAGTTGTGGATGGGATCAGATAGATTTTGATAATACATTTGTTGATGGGTTTTGTTCTGAATAATACCAAGTTAAAAGTCTTCCAGGAGCTCAAGTAGTTTGCTGGGTTATTATGATAGAAGCAAGACAATTTCTTTTGTGGGTTGACTCTGTGCAAGAGGTCAGACCACCCCATTAGACCCAACGCGAACCATTTCCCTGAGAAAGGGGATCAGATCTCATTTAAAACACTGCCAGCTGGAGGAAGCTCTCCACATAAGTTCTAGTGGGCTGAAACTCAAATCTGCAGGTTTGTCACAAGATACCTTAATCATTCTGTTTCCAACTTCTTTGTTTGCCTGGGGCTTTAGAAGAAAAGAGTAAATATAACATTTTAGGGAGATCATAAAATGCACCAAAGTGTGTAGCTGTTCCAAGATAATGATATACTAAAGGGGTATAATGAGGACTATGTTCCTTGAAGATGTAAGAAATGTGGGTACTTCAGCTGAATAAATTCCCTGGAGTATATAATTCTATGCTGAATATGTTATAATGTACTCTTAAGTGGACAAAACCAAAAAGGCTAAGTGGTTCTGAGGTAAGTATTGTCCCATCAGACACAGACTGGGCTCTTAATTAGTCAGTTAAATTACTTTCTCTCTCCTTTTCATTGGCTTCTGTTAGATTTTGTTTCTCCTGCTAGTACAATTTTCATTTTGCTAAGGCTGATCATAACCACACAAAACTACAGGAACTCACAGTAGTCTAGTGTAACCTGCTAATTACCTGAGCACATTAACAAAAGAAATAAAATGTTATTTTACATTCAACATCACTAAAGTAACCAAAAAATATTCTTAAAAAAAAATTAAAAAAATTTAAAAAAAGAGAGAGAGAGAAAGAAAGCAAAGATAAATGCACATTATCTGTGATGTTAGAGCCATGTATCCATGGCAATAAAACAAAAAAATCTATAATCTCAGCTATCAGATACCATAATTATTCTCTCCAGGTGGGATATCTCATTTGACAGTGCTTTTAATCCTCTTGATTCTACAACAGTCAAATTCTGATCTCACGTGTTAGTACAATACACAATATGGCACCAATAATCTTACACCAACAGAAAGCATCAGTAAAACCATTCCCATTGCTGCTCCTGCCATCAGTAGTCTCCTATCATCCATTCCCTCATTCCATAAAGGCTTTTGAAAAAAGGCCTCTGAGATCTTCACAGTAGTCTGGGGATTAAGACATTAAATTAGTTTGGACAGTTTATTCATCCCTTCAAACACTCTGACATGTAGGTTTTTAGTCTCCCATTATTCCTCCAGTCTGATTAACTTTGGCAAGTATTTGACAAAAGATCCAATTGTTGGGGGATATGCTTTTTTTTATTCTACATTTTACTAACACAAATATATGTACAACCCAAATGCTTCATCCTGCCTCAGATTCCCAAGATGCAGAGCAGTGTATTATAAAAGACATAGTGGAAAACAATATTTAAACTTTTACTAGGCTGTTAATTTTTTTTTTAAATATAATTAGACACACATCAGTATATTTTCTAACAGGACTTCTGGAACAGTCTTCTAAGCTTAGCCATGTCAGTAACATGACCTGAGATGGATGAAGTGCTGAAGTGTAATAAGAAAGAAACTATTTTTCTTTGTTCAAGGATGTAAAAAGATTTGCTTTTGTATTTTTGTATCTGTGATGGTTTGACTCTGGCTAGGTGCCAGATGCCCACCAAGTTGCCCTATAGCTCCCTCCCCCAAAGGGACAGGGGAAAGGACAGGATGAATCAGTGGGTTGATAAGAGAGTTTTTATTGAAGCTACAGAAAAGATAAAGCAGGGTTTGTGCGCGCATAAGCAGAAGAAGGAGAAGTCAATCTCTACTTCCCATCAGCAAGCGATGTTCAGGCACGTTCCGGGAAGCAGGGCCTCAGCACATGTAGTGGTTCCGGGGGAAGGCAGACATTACAGAATGCCCCCCCTCCTCCTCTCTCTCTCGGCTTTTATATCTGAGCTGACATCATATGGTATGGAATATCCCTTTGGTTCCTTTGGGTCAGCTGGCCTGCTTGTTTTCCCTCCCAAGGTCTTGCCCACTCCCTGCCCCTTGATGGGGGAGAATGTTAGAGGGACAGTGCTTCTCAGCAGCAGCCAAAACACTGCTGTGTTATCAACTGAAGCACAGCACTGGCAGGGCTGCTGAACTCTACCTCTGTTAGAACCAATACAGTATCTAATTATATGTTTATTTCTGTGTCACATTATATGTAAGATACACTTTATCAGGAGGTAAAATAAGACCCCTTGATATCTAGACCTGATTTCTTATCAGTCTGAAGAAGAGGATAACATCTGATGTATTTTACCGCCTGAGGGGGCAAGTATTAATTTGACTCATAAAGAAGTAATAATATGTGCTCTACATTTTAATGCATAATTGGCACATTTGGATGTATGAAATGGTGAGATCTCAAATTTTAATTCTGTCTCTCTCTTTTCCAGGGGTTCTCTCCAGCCCACTAAGTCATCAATAAATATTCTTGGAGTATACAGAACTGAAGTATTCAGGGAACATTCAAAAGCTTGCTTTGACTTTCTTTTCATCTCTACTGCTTCTCTTTCTGCAAAGGGAAGATTTGTTCCATTCTCAAAAGAATAAATTCATAAATAATAGTGGACCACATTGTTTTATTAAACAGGTGTAGAAAAATCCCTCAGAACCATGTACATATATTCCTTTTCTTAGAAGAAAAGGTACATACAACAGAGGAACAGATATCGAGGTAGCTCCAATGAAGTTGCGCTGATACCTGCCAGGAAAGAGGCCTCCAAACATCAGTGTTAAGAAAAAAATTTGCATTTCAGAAAAAAAAAAAAGGCATTTCAATCCATGATGATTTTAAAAATAAGAGATTTCCTATCTACTTACTGAATAAAGATGATATATTTATACAGAAATAAATTTAATTTTATCTCTTCTCTTGATCCAAGAATGTAGAAATTGTAATATCTCATAATATGATTAATATTGTTCTTACTGTGTTAATCACAGACGGTTCATCTACTACAATATTGCATTTGTATCTGCAGATAATTGCCTTCCTTCAGAGAGTGGTCTGAATAATAAGCTGAAGTAATTAAAATAAACTGGCATAATTTCAGAGTGTATTGCTACTGTACAAAATAACCAACAGGCACATATTGGGGAAGTCAACTTCAGTATGACTTATTCACTCACAGATGGCAAAAGCATTTTATGGCATCATAGTTTAATTTCTGGCATAGCTGAGAATTCTGCAAAAATTTGCCTGGATATGTAGGGTTTGAAGAATGTGAATGAGGAATGAGTTGTTCAGTATGTGGCTGCATGGATGCTCACAGCAAGTTCCCTCCTCTCAAACACAGAATCATCTGGACATTAACCCATCAAAAAGCTGTGCATCCATTGCAAAGGGATCTTTTCCTTTAGCTGACATGCCTGGGCTCTTAGACAGGCCTACAGCTGCATGCAGAACAAATACAGATCCATGATTCCTCAACCAGTTTTGGCATAAATGAAGCACATATGACAGGCTTTAGGCTTCTGCTTTCTCATGCTCAAGAGAAGAACTAAGGTGAAATTCTTTCTATTTAATTTCATCTTCTAAAACGTAAGCATCTAGTTACCCAGGCTCTCTGTGATCCATGGAGCATGGAGTATACAAAGAACATGATGTAAGCTTAACTTAAAACATCAGACAGATGGATAAATTATCTTCAAAAGGTGAGAAGTCATCTTTGAATCTTCCCATTGTCTATGGGGAAGAAGTTACAGAAACAGCAGAAGCCTGGGGTTCAGATTTTTACAGGGTTAACTCTAAGAAAAACAAGTATCTGTATCCAATCTCAATACCCAAGGTACATTTTGCTTTACACCTTCCACTTACCATCCTGTCTCTCATTCCCATTCCCATCAATGCTGGGCATCCTTTGTAGAAAAGCTGTACTCTGAACCAGATGCTAACTTGAGGTCCACAAAGTTCTTTGACATTTTCCCTTTTCTCTATAAAATTTTATTATTTCCTACATCTGCTCCAGTTTTGAAACAGTCTACTAAAAATATGACCAGAAGTAGACAGTTATTTAATCAGTCTTTTTGTATGATATATAAACTTTAAAATAATCTCCTTATATCTACCACTTCCCAGCTTAAAAATTGAAAGAACATATTGTCTCAGCACTGTGTCAGAAACGGTTACCTTTCCACACTCTCTATAGAATGGCTTCTGGCTGTGGAAACAAGGTGTGAAACTCTGACTTTTTAAAATGTTATTTTAATCTAGTCCATTTTTCTATCACTTCTACCACCCTTCACTTCAGCTCCCAGTTTTAGCAGCAATAGTATTACATGCAACTTACTGACAAAATTGCTGAATAACATCAGGTGAGCCGCTACCTCCAGCAGTGAGACAATTCAATCAGCCAATTCTTAATTAATTCAACATGTGCCCTTTTAACTTTATATAGTTCTACTTTTTTTTCCAAAATATTTCACAGTACTTAATCAAATGATTCAGAAAAGTTAAAGAGTAGTTCATCTTTGCAATTAGTCCTCAAACTTCTAGAGTCATCAGAGAAAATAAAATGTTTGATAGTTATTTTCCACAAAATAACTTTCCTACTGATTACATTTCCTGGCCTTAATTATTTTTTAATTGAATAGTGCATCAGTTTTCCATTATTTTACTTAGGATTGCTGGTAGACTAACAGTACACAGTTACCTCAGTTACATTCCCTTCCAGGATTTTGGCTTTCCTTCAGGAAACAAAGTTAATGGCTAGACAAGGATATTCTCAGAAAAACGTTCTGGAATTCCGAAGGGAATTCCTCTGAGTTTTATCTTTGAAAATATATTTTCCTTGTAGAGAAACTTTGCTTTATGTTAAAGTTCTTAATTGCTAATGGACTGGGATTTGTTTTATTATTTTCACTTGCTAGAAGTACATTCTCCTTCTTCCCAGATATAATACACAAATATTTCTTGAACACTTCTTCTTTTAATGCATTAATAATAACTTCTTTATTAGCTACAGATGTAGCTAATATTTTTCCCCCAATATGCTAAAGAATTCCCCTTTCTGTGTGTCTACTTGACCCAGCTCAGAACTGTTATCCTGGTATCTTTATGTTCCCTTATTAAAGCCTTTAATTGCTCTGCCAGTTCAAGTAGATAATTTCCTCTTCTTTACCCTCTCTGAACCAAATTAAAGCATTCTTTTACATAGTTAACCAAGACTCCTTTCTAAGGTTATGGATCATTGAAACACCCATTGTTTATCTTCCTAATATTTGATTTGGTATACAAAATTAACAGATATTATTTCCATTTAAAATTATCACATTTTTACAGTATTTACAGGAGTAAAATCAGCCATAGTCCTGATGGGCAGTGAAGAGGACATTAGAACTATGTGGATGCTGCTCTAGGCCTCAGTATGGAGAATATCAGACACCAGTTGGAATTCATAAGGCTGGAAATTGGGTAAAACTCCCTTAGCTCTGCCAGCTCCTTACTAAAACCATGTGCCTGATTCAACACAGGATGAAAACCTGAACACAGTAACTAAATAAAAAGGATAATTTTTAATTAGTATCAGGTTTTATTCCTGAATATGACATATGTCAAATTTTCATATTCCCTAGAATCTTGCTGTTATATTTCCAATCTGTAAAGCTCACACTCGATCTCTAAATTTTTCATGAGTTTCTTGTTCAGATGGTTTTTTTATCTTCCTGTCTTCTCCTCTTGTATCACATTGGGCAAGACATGTACCTTATAATTCCAAGAAAGCCTCAGCTGTCTGCAGATGCCAAACTATTTGTTGTCTTAGTTGTTTTTCCAGATAGTTTTGAACAGTTTCTGTGTATAATCCCATAGATTTCTGTGTAATTTAAATGAGTGTATTTCTCTCTGCCTGGAATGAATTTCTGCTTCAAGATGCTCCTTCAACTGCTCATAGTTCATCTCCCACATTCCAAACATTGTTCTCATCTCTTTTATTGACTACATATATTCTTTGCATTTGTTTTGAGATGTATCCAAAAAAGGTTTCATATGATATTTTAATTCCTTTTTGTATTGGTCTGTAACCTGTTGTTCACAGGGGACAAATTGCCAGAAACAATTCTTCACTATTGGTCACTCATAAGAATTTTTAAATTCTACATTTACCAATTCCTACTTTCTGACAGTTACTTGAGCTGTATTATCCATCTCTTTATGATTGTCTCTGGGAATTTTGTCTTCAGCCATAGTATATATGAAGGTTTTGTTTTTTGCATAGCTCATGAAGCAGTGCTATTTTCATCGTTTTTTAGGATAATGTATTCAGATTTATTTGCTCTCTGATGTTGGAAGCCTAATCTGTTTATCTAAATCCATGACAAACCCTGTCACTGCAGGTTGGAATTAATGTTTATATCATGTGGACATCTGTAAAATGCTCTTGATGATTCAGATTTGCCTGAATCCACATGAAGGAAAAAGGAAAACAACCCAAGGAACAACGATATATTGTAAGGCCAGATCAAATCTTTTAGGAAAATTATGCTTAAGTTACAATACACAGATACCATCAAAAGAGAAAGGTGAAACAAACCTGCTTCTTTCTAAATTTTATGTTAAATGCAGATGAAATAAAATATTTGTGAGCTTAGATAACTCTCTGTCTTCAGGTAGCAAATTTGAAAGGAAAAGTAGTAGCGACTAGATGTTCCTAAACAAATGTCATTTGGAAAATCTAAACTACTAAACTGTTCATTGTTCTTGCAAATGACTTGACCTGCATTCCTGTTTCACAAACAATTGATCCTGTCCACTAAAGTAAGGCTTTGCTTCAATCTGAAAGAAGTTGATAATATAGAATTATTTGATAACTATTAATGTTCATTGTGCCTGCTAATGGATCAGAAAGAAAGTAAAATCTTGAGTCTTCATTTTGTTCCTCCAACTTTGCAATATAGTTGAATTATGTAAGCAATACTGTAATACTGAGTTAATCCTACCAGAGCAAGCTGAAAAGGAAAACAGCTTCTGAGGGTTTTGTTATTCTCACTAAAGTTATTATTCAACTTAATTTTAAATAAATATAAACAAATTTGAAAATTAGTATTCAGGAAACAAGCATATATGTATATTGCAACTTTTGCAGGTGCTCAGTGCAATCAATGCTTTTCTGAGGATCAGAAAATGGTTTGCAGTCCTGGTTTGACCCAGGTTTCCAGGGTTTCCTAAACCATGAATTTATATGCAAGAACCCAGAAAACTATGCCTGTCTGCTTGTTCCAAGATGGACTCTTGAAGCAAGCTCTATATTCTCAGGTTTCCAACAGATGCTCAGGAAACCTGGCTCAAGTTTGGCAAGATACCTGAAAGGCAGATTACTCAAAAAATTCTTACATTTTTACTTTTGCTAGAAAACATCTCATTAACTGCATTGGTGAATGAGATTAATAACTTGCATTTAAGCTTCAATTTAAGTTCACTTCAGTCTTAAAGAAAAAAAATATTCCGTTTAAAAATACGATTGCTGATAAATATATATGCAATGTACAAAATGCGCAGATGAGAATTACTCAAAAATAGCATGAAAATCTGCGGGAAATGTCAGCAGGAACAATTTTTTAAACCATTTTTAATCTTTCTACACACCCACACACAAAAAGGCAACCAGAAAATATAATACATGTAGAGATAATTCTTTGAATTAAATCAGAAAATACAAAGCTGAACCAAACTTTTCCATGGAGAATTGACTATATAAAAATATATTTTTAAACTGAAAAGTTCAGTCCAGAACTCCTACTAGCTCTAACTCAGGTGATCTTCATCATCTTTTACTTTTGAGATTAATACCCACTATGAGATAGGTTGTCACAGAGTTGAATTCAGAGAAAAGATGCCTGTGAGTCACTTCTCCCTTCCTGTGATGTAGTCTTTATAAAGTGAAATGTTGCCAGCTTTTGTAGTACAGGTTCTCAGAGGAACCTCTCGGTTGTAGAGGAGACCATCTGACTTACAGTGTGCACTGGCTCCACTTCATTTTCAGCCACGAAGAACAGGAAACTCCAATGCAGGTATAGCAATTCTGGTTTATCCCTTCATTAGCAGTTTTGAAAAAGCTTTGAATTCTGCTAAGGGATTGGGCAGGACTACAGCAACGCTTCTTCCTCTTTGGCTGACAAATCCAAGCATCCTTGTGTTGCCAAGAGATATATCACTGCAGTGAGCCTCTTATCTCAGGGATGAGCAATGGGCAGAGCTAAACTAATTCATGGGCTTACCTCTACAAGTCAGGCCTTTTGTCCCAAGACAGTGAAGGTACCAAAGAAAAGCTATGCATTTCAGCCACTGTAAGTACCACAGCTTTCACTGTGACTTTTGAAAGCCCCATGTGTATTTTTTATTTTAGCTGGAGCAAGTTCAGAATATCATCTAGTGGATCTGACAGTTTCCTCTCTGTCCATTTTCTGCCTCCAGAGCACATAAATATGACCAAAACTCAGTAGTGAAGTGTCAAATGCTTTCTTCCTGCCAGATGAATGCAGAACTTGGAACACGGTGGCCTAAGAGCGAGACTCGAAGGCTAACCTTGTGGATGGTGGGTGAAGCCAGTCTTGAAAGCAATTCCACTTCCAGGCTTGAAGAAGGATAAGATTCAGTGGTATAGTCCTGGAAGGGGTCTGTACCCCAACAAAGCTGTTGTAAAAAAACAGATATGATCTAAATGGGGCAGATCGGGAAAATGCTGACAAGTTTCTAAACTGCCTCTGAGTAACTTTAAGAGGAGGACAGAAAATGGAAACATTTTATGCATGATCCCTTGCTCAGGGCTGTGCCTAAGGCTGCAGTCTAGCTCTTAGAGCAGCAGCTAAAAATGTAGTGATGACTCCTGCCAGGATAATTACATAGCTCCAATGTCACATCTTTCAACAAGCAAAGAAATACAGAGGAACTGGGAACCTGAAGGTGCAATATCATGCCATTGTTTCTTTAGAAAGGGAGGAGAGACATAAATGAGTGGAAAATTGTATTTCAGACATACAGTATGTGCACAAAGGCTACTGGGTCCTGCAGGGAATCCTAAAAACAATTTTCTTCTGCCTTAAAAGCTCAGGGGTCTGGTTAGACCTCAATGACATTTTCATTTTCCTGGTGGGAGAATAAAATGTCTCCAGCAGCATAAACTCACACTCTTAATAAGTAACAGGCTTTTTAAAGCACAATGTTATATGATGACACTTTATGCAGAGATGTAATTCATAAACCCAGAGAGCAAAGGATAAAGAAAATTACAAGCTAGATACAGCGTGCATTAATATATGGCAGCTGTAAAAATCACAAGGGACAGATTGGTCCCTTACACACAGAGGTAAACATGGAAAAAATCGATTACAACCAATAGGGATATGCCAGCTTGGTGCTCGTGGGAAATGAAATTTGAATCAAGAACCAATAGCTCAAAACTTACTTGTCCATAAGCACTATGGTTTCATACAAAGGCAAGGAACTATCAACATCTGAACAACTGTAAATATTCAGCTGCTATGATCAACGCAGTCATTATTAACTTAAACAGTTCTTGCTCTCAATATGAAATTAATTTCTCCTTGCTACATATCTATCAGCTGAAGATCTAAAGGAGAGCTGGGTGAGGACGGGTAGCAAGCATTCTAAGAAATCGAAAAGTTCACTGTAAACCTTTTAAACAAGAAAGCACTAGTCTGCATCCCATCTCTTCAGATATAACTATGTTTTAAAACCTGTGTGTGTTTAATGAAGACCTCAGTTGTGAGGTGAATAAACACTAACGTATCACCCCCTTGTACTGCTATGAATTGCATGATTCTAGTTCAGTTTGGGCACTGGGTATTTTCATATAGCTAAAACCCTAACGCAGCTACAGAGGTGTGTGGATGTATATTTGTAATGTGTATCATACACACATATATTTCAAACAAAATCATTCTTTAAGTAAACTCATTTAATTTTAAATTGAACATTGAAGGTGATCTCAACACACTCCACCCTGCTTAAAACAGGGCCAGCTTCATAACTTCCTGCAAAATGTATTCAGTGAATCTATGATCTCTCTCTCTCTCTCTAAATATACAATTGAATATATGTATATTTGTATGTATGTAATACAAATGCAATGTGCTGCCTTTAAAGGACTGATCTGACCTGAATCTTGAAAATGCAGCACAGAGACAGAGGAACAAAATGCATATTTAGTCTCTGGAAAGGCTCTGGATGAAGAGCCCCATGTCAGCACAGCGATGGTGGGACACTGCTTCCATTCAAGGGCAAAAAATAAACGGAAACTGATCTGTTGCAATATCACAATATCTCTTTCTTGATGTTTTCATAATTACAATTAAATGTACAACTTGGAGGAGATGCTGATTCTTCTTTAAAAATGGGATGAATACAGAAATCAATTAATAAGCTTTGAAGGCTAGAAATGGAGAAAGCAAAGCAAGACCTCAATTGAAAAGTTTCTTTTGCACCAGAATACTTTTTCTGATCCACAGTTCCTTACCTTGTTCAAGTTGCTTCTCCTCATTTAGTTTTCTCCTCTCTTTGCATTTATAGTGACAACTTTCTAAAGGCTTTTGCAGGGGGTGCATTTTATTTCTTTTTATGTACAGTCATGATTCCAAGGGCATTTTTCTTGAGAGCATTTAACACCCATACTGTGCTGCGTCCTTTCCAACTTTATGGACATCTATTCTCACCCCTGCACCACTCATTCTTTAGGCTGTTATATACATATTAAATGGATGATTTTGGAGGCTGGCAAGGAACCAGTCTCAAACACTTATCCAAATTAAAAATACTTATCACCTTTTTTGTAGGTTTGGCTTTATGTTGGATCAATTCCATGGTTCACTTCTCTGCCTGGTCCCATGCAATGTTGCTGTGGCACAACTAATGAGGTTGTATGGGAACAGGGACAGAGAGTAGTTGAGGACAGAAATCACTTCTGTTAGCGCTACTTTCCAGGGACATGTCCATAAACCCATTCCTGGGAAAAAGCCCCTTCCTTTCCCTGTTTCTGAAAGTTGGTTTTGATCCAGAGCTGAATGATTAGGGATAGACTTGTAACTGACTGAGATGAGAGGTTCAAGGTCAGGCCCAAATTTGACTTTTAAAGTTTACAACATACCAGGAACTGATGTTGTGAATGTGGTTGCAACAGAAATAAATCAATTGACAGAGTAATGGAGAGAACCCACTCATCATCCATGGAAGGCAGGTGATCCACAGAGGAGGCAGAGCAGGAATCTTACTCTGAAGGATTTATAGTGACTGCTAGACTTTGGCCTGAAGAGGGTAGAACTCGCTCAGGCATCAAAGAAAGGTTTTTTTTTAACACCGTTATTTGTTCTTGTCGCCCAAGGACATCGAGAAATAGATTGGCAGATAATCAGGAGAGGTTTTTGACAGGGAAAAAGATAGATGATGGTTTGAGAAGCCTAATACGGATATTCATTGCAATAAACTTAAAATAAACCACAAGAGAAGGATAGTTGACATGAATTCAGACATCCAGGAATGGCCACACATTCTCACTGTATGTACATGTCTACCATTCACTTCACATATACTTAATATGCATTTTAAATAGTATGTAGCCTTTTTTGAGACGCAAAATGAAAGATATTAAGTCACTGCAAATTCCTCTGCACTAAATGATAATACATGCAGTGTTTACAATACCAGAAGGCTCAAAGTGCATGCAAGGAAAGAGATGGCAAAATATACACTCAGTGTTTTGCAAAATGACTCATAAATAAATTATTCTGATTGAATTGTTGTGCCTTGAATGTTTAATCCTTCAATCTATTTTCATTTGTGAAAAATTATTGAGCAAGTCATGGATGATAATATCAGGGTTTGAGTCTAGGGATGCTAAGATTTTCTCACCTCATTCAAACTGTTAAAAATGTAATTATTTCTTGCAGTTTTGGCTGAATTAATTGTCATTTTTACAACTACGGGAGTCATACATTTCTCACGCTGGTGTGGCAGTGGTACAAATGCAAAGATTGTAAGGGAATAATTTCTGCTGAGTTGTTGCAAGCAAGACCCCACTTCATCTCAGAGCTTGCAATTTTCACTTAAAGTTTTTACAACTATTTTCTACAAAAATTAAGAAAATAAAAAGGCATACACCAGAAGCATAATGGCTTGTTTTCACCCTTTCAATAACAAGAAAGGCATTCTGCTCTGTTACCTACAAAACAGCAACATAGCAATAAAATCTTTTTTATTTACAGCAAATCATCATAAACATGCCTTCCATTATTTTGTGGATGTAGCTGGTGCAATTGTGTGCAGTGAACTTACACGCCTTTGGCTGAAAAAGCCTCTGTAGTCCTGTAAGTGACAGATCACGGCATTGCAGATATCTTACTCAGTTTCAGTGTTGGATTAGGTGTATAAACCAAAGAGCCAGGTTTAGAGCCGTAGCCAGGGTTTATATACATATGACCCAGCATGCAGAAGTTTGGTTGACCTATACAAAAGGTAGAATACCAATAAGCAGTATGCACACCTTATATATAACATGGGTGCATGCATGTTATATATAACAAGAGGATAATAGGAATCTCTGTTTACAGCAAGCTAAATAAATTAATTAAACAGTGAATCAAAACTTTTGAAACTTATTTCTAAATTTCAAGCAAAATATTACGCATCCCTTGTCCCACTGAATTTCAATTAACAGAACTATTACAAAGCTTAGGTGAAAAAACTTCAGAATAAAGTTCCAATCTGGTAGCACTTCCTCTAACAAAAACCTCCTTATATAATAAACAGGCTATGGAAAAAAAAAAGACTTTCCAGTTCTGCTAATCAGTTCTACCACACTTCTCTTCTTCTCATTCTTTTTCTAAAAGAATGGTGGTCTTAGTGGTGGTCTCAGCCGACACCAGCATGCACTCCTTTAGAGAAGTGCATTTGCTCCTGCTGCACAGACCTCAGAATCTTTAAATAGCACAGAACAAATAGCAATCTCTGCTATAAACCACAGACAAGAGTCCTGGGAATACACCACAAGGTGGGCATATTAAAACGTGTACAGTTTATAAAGATAGTAATAGGTGGACAGGAAATTAAGAAGTACAAGCAAAGAAGAGAGGGTGTTTTTAAAATGGGATTTGAAAAATATTGATATTCAATGAAGTGGAGAAATGGTGCTGGAAGTACCACATTTTGTTTGATCTACTGAACATTCTACTGGACCTGTTGTGAAAATGTGTGCACATGGATGCTTACGTACACACTTAAGGTGTGTGCACAAATACACAGCAGTACATACAAAAGTTCACAAATCTAAATACATGTGCACATAGAAAGTGAAAGCAAACTGAAACCTCATCACCAAGTCATAAAATGTCAGAGATATTACATAAAATTAATGGTCCGTATTCTGAAGCCCTCACTCTGCAAAAGGTGTTTTAACTAAATAAGAATATCACAGTTTCATACCACTGCCTCATAGTGATGCTTACAAAATAATTTGAAAATCTTGATAGAAGGGCATAGAGAAGGTTAGAGTGTCTTTTGAAAGTGCTTCTCTTACATTTATGGGTAGGAAAATACAATGCCTCAAAATCTTCAGCTTGTTCATCTTCTGAATAGCTTCTAACCAAAAGGGGTGCAGGTTCACCACATACAAATAAAAGAAGCAGAAGAAGCCACAGTGAGGTCTAAATTGATTACTTACCTGAGTCAAGTTTTAGGTCACCTACAAGGCACCAAGGCCTGAAAGCAGTATTTCCTAATCAAATCAATTCAGCTGAGCTTCTGGCCTTGAAGTTTGCTTTCCCACCACATTCCTTCTTTTTTCAAACTTAAAGTTGTGCTTCAATCACTCAAGTGAAGGAATTCTGCCTGCAGCAATTTTGGGTGAAGAATCCCATAACACCTTTCTGACATCCAGAGTACAGGCCTCCTCCTCTAGTTTTCCCTTACCATAGACAGCCCCAGAAGGACAACCAACACATCTACAAATAAGTTCCTAGAAAGACTTCTACACATTCCAGCAGAGCCTGGATGCATCCTAATGTGCTCCAGGAATGAGTAACTGAAGATGAGCAGCCTTGGCAGGGACTTGGAAGTATAGCAGAAAAGACACTGCTACTTGATTAATTTTTTACTGCAGCCCAGTCAGCTGCAAACAGTGCACCCCTACTAGCTATTCCAGGTGCTTTATACCACCTTTGTAACTCAGGAAAGTGAAGGGACACAACATTCTACCCAGACATATATATTTTGCCATGAGTAGTCTAAAAGCAGATTGTCGTACTCTGCTTTTACTCCCATTTCACATTGACCAGATAGGCTTTTTCTCCCCTACTCTCACCCCTGTTCAACTCCACTTTCTTCCTGCTAGCACAGGCAGAACAAACAAGAAAATTAAAGTTTCATTATTACTCTAAGTCACAACTGGATGTATGGCTTTGTGGGACTCTGCGGGCAGTTGGTGCTGCCTGTTCATCAGGGCATCTCACAGTGTTACTGTCTAGCACAATAGGAGGCTGATATTAAAAACTCTCATTGGTTTAATGAGCTAGATAAAACACAGTGATCGTTTTTACCATACAGCTGTTTGGTACTCCACAAAGATGGCTGTAAAATCCTACACTGCTTAGATAATGGGCTTTCAGATTTGACCTTCAGAGGTGAGTTTATAGAAAACTGTATAAATATGAAAATTAGAGGTGAGGCTGAACTGCAAAGTTCATACCCAGATCTCATATCAAACTAGCCCAACACTTCAGTGCATTGGGAATGACTGATTTGGTTTGGGACCATCCCTAATTAAAAAAAATATATGTATCTAATAATCTCAGATCATTCCCACAGCTATTTTTGCTATGTACCTTGCCCTAGGTCTCTCTCACTTATTTCAGAAGCCTGAGTCATACATTTGGGCTTTGGAGAATTGAGAGTTACTGTGCAGGTAGCTCCAGCTCATAATGAATATATAGTATCCTTAGGAGAGCCCATGCACAAGCAAAGAGCCAGAGAGAAGAAATATACAGCTGCAGTGAGAATCTACACAAAAGTTGGCAAACAGAAAATACAACTAGTGATCAACTCTCTGTAGCTAGGAGGCAGAGAAAATCCAGTCAAGATGTGTTCATGGGTAAGCAGTGGAAGAAACAATAAGCTGGAAAGGAGAATCACAGAGGCATGAAAAAGGTGACTAATTTTTTCAGGAGCCAGGAGAGAGGGTTACCTATTTCTACCTGTGTGAATTTGCTGTAGGCCCATCTATTTGAATCTGTGTGCTTATCCCCACCCTTTGAATCAAGAACTACCTTCCTCATCGCAGTCCACAGGAGTAGGGTTTTGTTTTCTTCTGGGTCTGCAATGTCATGATAACTCTGGGTAAACCAAATACAATTCTGGCAACGCAACACAAGTCCAGAGTTATGATCCAAAGCAACAGCACAAAGTAACACCATTTTAGTGGGTGGAAGAACAGCTAGAAGCTAAGCAACCACAAAATGTAAAACTCTATGAGCATGAAATTGAGTTCCTTAAAACATCTCATCTCACCAATCCTTGCTGATGATAAATTATGTCCTGTCTGTCAATAGCCAGAGACAAAGATGGGCAACAGGATCCATCAGAGAGTAATTTTTCTTATCACCTGACAGTTCATCCAGATCTGAAGAAACAATTCCAATCATAGTAGAGCTTCACAAACATATAGAAAGCTTCAGTTAGGAGTTTCATCTTTAGTCCTCCTGGCTAATTCTTTTATTTTCTACCCTACGGCCAAGGGTTGCATTTATATCAGATGAGACAGAATATCAAAATCAGTCTAACCTATAACTATAAGATTCACAGCTAGGATTACCACGAGGCAGACCTCCCCAAGCAAAAAACCTCAATTTATTTAACAGAACAGATTCACATCAGTTCAGGATCTTCCCTGGTAATTATTTTTATGTTACCTGAAAAAATGCAAATATTGCTAAAATTATTCTCAATAAGGATGTATTTAAGTCTTCAGGAAAAGGCAGTTTATGTTTAAGGAGAGTGAATTGGTCAAGAAATTGATTTAATTTTCCTACAATGCTGAGATTATTTTGTTTCTATTTTCCATACTACACTGATTTTTTTTGTGTGTGTCAACTATCACAAAAGGATTTTATTTTTCAAAGAGCAAATCAAAACTTCCTAAATGCAATATATACATTCTGAAAACACATAATTTTTTTTTTTAAACTGCTTCCCCTTAAAAAATTGATAAGAACTTTTCAAACCAATCCTACTACTATGGAAAGAGAGCCAGTAGTTGGTAGGCAGGCTTTTGGAGGCTTTTTGTCTATATATAGTGCAGTATGTAAATGATCAAATAGAATTGTAGGAGGGAGGCAATTCATGATTAGCTTACCATAACACAAATTGAGGGTAGATGAAAGGAGGAGAATGTATGATATAAGTAATAGGGGCCATAAAAAGAATTAAAAAAAATAAATAAAGACATTGAATTTCAGCAGTGATAATTTGTGTAGACATGCAAGAAGTGTTCACTGAAATCAATGGAATGAGGCAACAGAGGTAAAGGACACAGAGGAGAAATGGAAAGTGTTCCTAGGTAAATTAATGTATACCCAAAGGACTGTGAACTACCCAGAAATAAATATGTTTGGGTGTGGGGGGGAAATAAGGAAATGGATGACTTATGTAGTGAAAAGAGTAATTTAATGAAAGAAAAGGCACATTTAAGGAGTAAAAGAAGAGAGCTAGAGAAAGGAGATGATGATTATAAACATGTGGGACTTTTACTCACTAAGTTTATTAAAATGTGAAACAACTGCCTGGATGAATGGGGGGGGAGGGAAAGACTCCAACTGTCATTTTAGTAGTTCTCTTCAATCTTCATAAAATAAACCAAAAAAATTAAAATTGTTACGAGGTCAAAAATCTCCCAAGTGTCAAGTAAGGGTAATCACAATCCATGTTAGTTTGCAGAGACAGATACTGTGCCTTGAGGAAAGAAGTCCCTTTCAGTGAAATGGAGGATTCCAGAAAGCAGTGATATTATCTGCTAATACTTCCTTCAGCAAAGCAGGGATGAAAGGAGAGATTGAAGCATATAAAATAATGTTGTCCTTTGTTTCTCAAAATTGAGACTAAGAAGAAGACTATGATATGCTAAGAGTTCAAGTGACCTGTAAAGCAAGATGTAAAAGCTCACAAGAAACCACACCATAGCTAAAGGAAAAGTGACTTAGGTTTCATACTCCTAAGCAGTATATTTAATTTCCATAAAGTGCTGTGCATCCAGCTTCAGTATCACATAAAAGAGCACCTATCCATACCTTATTGTCCCACTGCAGAAGGACTTGCTATGTAGCTCTCATCTTGCCATAAGCTCTCTCTCTCTAATATGGAAATTAGTTTTGCCTCCTCTGATGCTAAGGAGTATAATGCTTACATTATTTAATTTATGCTTTTTGGAGGAATTTAATGTTTTGCTGAAGAGTTCCCTAGAACACCATAATTGTATGAAAAGATCAATCAGTCATTCTTTGCAAGCTCTGGTTAGACTTTGGGGAGGGGGGATAAGGAGAGAAGAAAATAAAAGACAAAATCAACTTCCACTGATTGAATGGCTGGAAAAAATATTGATCAGTTGGGTCATTCTCTAAGCTCATTTCATTCTCTGTGTGAAAGAAAACAGCAGTCCCCTAGGAATAAAAGATAGTCTAAAGGCAGCATCTTAATGCGTTTCCAGAAAAGGGCATGTTTTAAATCCTTAAGGAGCACTTAAACTACTCATTTTTAAAGACATGATTTTAATACAGCTTTGGAATAGGCACATAATTATTACTTTATGCTGCAGTACCAGCAGCAGAAGCCAGAAATAATACTATGGCTTCCTACTGAGGGTCTGTCAGTGCAAATAGCCAAAACAGACTACAAAGACAGGATATATTTGGGAAACCATTTCACAGACATGGAGCAGACCCACTGAGAGGCTGAATGGCTTGACTAGGGTAACACTAGGGGCTTGATTCCAGACAGGAATACAATGCAGATTTCCCAAGTCAATGACTAACACAGAAAACATCCATCCTTTCCACTGCAGCTATGCTCATATTTCCAGTAGCACCTCAGATAAATCAGAGATTTAGAGGCAGGCATTTCCGTTTCTTAGGAGTCAAGTTAGAATTATAAATACCGGGCTGGGCTATAAAATTCCCATCTCTTCATGTTTCTCAGAAAAACTAGAGACATCTTCAGTCCTACTGTGATGTGTCATTTTGTCAGATGCTGTCACTTGGCACTCTGGAGTAGGCAGAGGCTGCGTGACTCAGCACTGAAGCACAGAAGAGCACCTGGCAGTGCATGAAAAGAGGGAGGAATCTGGAGAGGAGATGCTTCATTTTAAAAGGCACTTAATACAAGCTTTTGTCTCTGGACGAACACATCACCTCTCTTTCCACAAAAGCCATCTGCCTGCCTCCATCCCTAGGAAAGCACCCTTTTGCATAACTGGAGTGCTGATTAAGCAGTGCTTTCAGGTCCTAACTAACGACAAGTCGTGGCTCTGCCCCAGGAAGGAGACATAATCTAGAAGAGCTAACTGATGCTTTTGAAATGTTAGGCTAAATTAACAATACTGAGCCATGAAGCATGAGAAAGAAGAGCCAGCAATTAGCTCTGGGTCATCTAGTTGCTTTCAGATGCAAAGATTCATGGCCTTCAGGAAAGTCCTGACCTCCTTGATAATTTTGGTCTGGGAATGTTAAGGGAGAAATGGAACAGTGAGATCTCTCTATTTCCAGTGGTGCCTCACAGAGCTTTTAGCAGCACCATGGTATAATAAAAGTGCTGAGCTGGAACATGAGCTCCATGGTCATAGTGTGCACTCTTTCAGTGCAAAGACAGGAAGCAACATCTGTTAATAGTGTGTGGGAGCAAACCCTTCCTGACAGTAATGGGCTCTTGGCTCTTCCTATTAAAAGCAGAGCAGTGTCCAAAATAAGCTTCAGAGCACCAAGTTCAGGGAAGAATATCCACTTAACAGAAGAGGAGAGGAAATGGGAGGATGCAGAACAAATGTGAAATTCCCCTTCCCTCTCAAGATCTTCTCTTGCTTCTGCTCTCTGCAGCTATTTGTAGGGACCAGATCTCAAACCTAATCTCGCTTTCACGTTCTTCTTAGGCAAGATCACTGCTCCTTGCTTGTCTGTGATAAACCACTGTTTAAAAAGAGTTAAAGAGAAAAGTCATTATGTGAGCTGTCCATTATTGTAATTAATTCAGGAATAGACTGCATCTTTTCACATTTCAGCTGCTGTTTGTATATTTTGATGCCCTGTGGCTCAAGTTGGTGAGTCAAAATATTATGGGTTGGGTGGGTTTCTTGGATATTCAGCACAACCATAACCATAAAACTCTGGTTCTAGTTGAGGTGGGGGAACGCTATCACTCATAGGCTCTGCCAGAGAGAGAGAGAAGTAGGTGTCTACCTAGTCTGCAGTTCAGCATTGCAATTACAGGAGACTTGAGGTTTCATCATTTAGTTTGCAGCAGTAGCCATGACAATGAAGCAGTGCAGGCTGTGGGGTGGTAGCAAGCCAAGAAAGCACCCAGAATCCCAGTGCTGACTTTCAGACTGTGCAGTTCTTCTTTCATTTTTTTCCTACTCGCACTTGGCAAATTAGATCCAAAGGAAATATAACTACCTGAGCTGCAAACATACCTTGGGAATGTGGAACAAACATACCCTCAGGCAGTGGAATGTTGGGAATGAGAACAATCTTTAGTAGCAATGTTTGTTTCTAAAAATAAATACATTTTGGATGACAATAAGCATTTTTGCAAAGTATTGCTTTCAGATCCTATATTGGAACAGCTGGATTCTCAATCACTTTGCTTCCAGATACAGTCTTTGGATTTCCAGAAACACCTAACCCAAAACTCTTCAGCTACTAGAAAAAAATGACTGTTAGAGATTTTACTGTTTGGAGGAAATATTTACAAATTATTCATTTAAAAATAATTGTATGCCTCCAAACAGAGATAGATGAATTTTATTCTGAATGCCTTCATAAAAATCTCTTCAGATTAAATGTGTGAAATGCTGGATATCTGGAATTTTTTGCTTGAGGTTTTCAGTGTTTGCTGGTTTTGTTTTGTTGTTTTTTTTTTTTTTTTCTGAACTGCTTGGAAATACAGAAAAAGAAAGAATATATTATAAGTTTTCCAGCCATGGATAACAATGCATTTCAGGCCTGAGGTGAAAATTTAGGTCAGTTCTAATTTCATCTGAACCAGTCTATCCACTGCTATCAGCTACCCAGGACAGGAAAGCTGCAATTGCCAGAATACATAGGAGAGGGAAATAGCTATCATTACAAATAAGGATTGTATCATAGAAACTCTGGATTTGTAGCAGAGAGAGTGGCAGTGCTTCTCTGTATATATACTTGTATGGCTGCACTTCTGATTGGTAAGAGAATTACATCTGTAGTCCTTGTTTGCTTGGTCCTGGATTGTGGGTTTCTTATTATTTCTCTGGGTTTGCTTCACTCCCAGACCACAATTCAGATTAGCAATACCCACTTATATGAGAGCTAAAGTACTACAGACAAAACTAAAATCTTTTACAAAGTAAAGAAAATATAATTCTTATTACTATTGTGTGTTGATTTCTCTCCTTCAGTTCCTTTATCTTTCTATTTTGGTATGAAAATGAATATTTAAAAAGCTAAAAACAAGAGAAAAAATTAGTAAATAATATAAAATCAAATCTGAAATTCTTGCTTAAATATAAACAAGCAAAGGCAGACCGATATTTCTATGGCATTCCTACATATGGTATTTCAGAGATACTATCTTTATACACTCAGAAAAAGAAGGAAATTAATTTTTGTGGCCAGCCTTTTTAATCTGTAGTGTTAACTAAGGCACTTTAATTAGATTTTTCTACAATTTTTCTTGCATTGTTCACACACCAAACCTGCATGTAGCAATACTAAGCAGAGATATTCAACACTGGTCTCAGAGTAAAGCCCCAGCACAACTCATGCACTGAGCCTTTGTTTCTGTGCAGAGGCTGATGCTGGGGCAAGGCTGAGGGATTACTTCCATAGGCAAAAAAGTCCTTCTATTCCTAACATAGCTGACCTAGTAGAAGAGAAATTATTTCATCAACACAGACTGTGTGAAGCATGTCCTCTGTGGTGGAAAAGGCTTTGGTCTGCAGGGCTGGCAGCTAAGGTACTTTATACAAACAATATCCTATAAAATCCTTATTTTCATGCAGTGGTGAAAATGCAATAACCTGTGGTAGTCCTCCATGGGCCAGACGTCACATATATGTTCCAGTAGTCACATAATATCCACAGAAAAAAGTTTCAACCTGCATCTCTGGATTTCACTAGTGTGCCTGTATATGATTAATATTTTTTGTTATTGATCTTATTAGGGGATAACTTTGAGAGAAACAAACTAAGACTCATTTTCCTTGCACAAAATTGCAGTATTGTCCTTCACTTCAAAAAGTTTTCCTTGGCATATTGTGTATCCATCTTTGAAGCAAAACTTCCTTTGATTTTAGGAAAGCACAGATTATGCCACAGATGACTTCACTGCAGATGAGGGACAAGAATCCTGTCCTTGATTTGTTTAAGCTTGGCTGCAGGGAGGATGCTACTTTGGATGAGTGGTGTAATGTCGCAGTAATGACACGAAAGAAGGAGACAGACACCTGTTGAGCAAGGAACAAAACTGCGGGCCGGACCTCCGCCCATTTTATATGTGTCTCATAAACCACTGTGGATTGGAGGAGACAAAGAGCCTCCCCTCAATCACAGTGGTCAAAGGAATGTCCATCAAACTTCTGTGCCCAGGAGAAAGGAATGTAAATAATAAGATACCGTTACAATAACATGGCTATGTTCACAGAGAATGTCTGAGAACCAGTTACAAAAGAATGATAACATCCAGAACTGCAAAACTCAGGGCAACAGTGTCGTTAGAAGAAAAACAGTTTTCACATTGCATGTGATCCATGTGAGTGCTGCAAGAGCACTCCCAGGCCATTTGCTGCAGAATAGGATAGGACAGTCAGTGTCCCAAGCTCTACTGCATGTCACAGCACTTTCATAAGGACTTCCACTTAAAGCCATCTACAAGCCTATGTTCTCTCCTAAGCTCCCAACAGTTAATGAAGGATTTTTTTCTTGTTGTCTTCATGTTGTTTATAAGAAAACACAGTTCTTGCAAAAAAATTACTTTTCTTAGAGGTCTACAGTGCTCTTATTCAACATTTAGCAAATCCCTGTCAGGGAAATAATACAGGAAATTATTTTTTTATGCTTTGACTATTCATATTTCTGTAGGATCAGGATGATAAAGCCAGAAAATGCCCATTTAGTTTGGCAATGCTCTCTTGATTAGTGTCCAAATATTATAAAGAATCTGAATATTATTAGGCAGACGTCTCTGACGAAGCATACTTCCATGAGTCAGACCAATTTGTGATTGTATCTGCTGTAATTTTTTGTTCTTTTGAATGAGTGCCTTGAATCTTTGAGCCACTGAGAGTCACTGTAAACTCTTTAGGTCTGTCCAACAACAGAGATGTCTGCTATGCTATTTATGCTATCTTAGTTCTCCAGTAAGAGATGGATTCTGAAATGATGTGGTGGGTGAAACTTATATCCAGTGAATCCACTCCCACTTTATACATATATTTTCTCTGAAATGAAATAGCTGAAAAAGCATGCATGATGTTACTTTGTGATGCTGTCTTTACATTCTTTACACAATGCAGGTTAATGCTTTGCTTCAAGGAGAGGAAACTGCAATAACAATGTGCCATCACATGGTTTTTTGCATTAAATAAATTGGCAACCCACCATATTAATTTAAAACATATATTACTATGTGGGACTCTTTTATGACACTAGAATCTATTGCCCATTTGTTTCAAATCACCATTTCTGAAATATAGCATTTTTCTTTTGCAACTTAAATAAAACAAATACCAAACTAATGTGGATGTGAGAGGAGAGGCATGGAGGTGTGAGTTGAAATCCCAATAAAAATAGTAACTTTTTAAAATTGCCATTTATGGGCTTTGGATCAGTTACAATTTGGGTTTTACAGGATGTTCTTTTGTTCAGAAACATTCTGGTGTAATCCACAGCTAAAGGAAAAATGTCCATTATGAACCAATGTAAAGTCACCAAATTGATTTTCTGTTGTATTTTTAATGACGTTCTTTAGCATTTGCAGCCTGAGCCAAGGGGGCCATTGCTGTCCCAGGTATTAAACAGAGCCACAGAAACTGCATATACTAAAATACTCAGGCTCCAAATAAACAAGGCAGATATAAAGCTAGGAAGCTTAAAAAGTATTTTCTGTGTTCTTTAAACCCAAGCAAGTAAAAATAATAGTGATGCAATGATTTCAGACCCTGAAAATACTTGCTATGAAAGTGGATCCTTAACTTCTATTAATATCTTTAATGTTTTTTCAAAGTTTTGCTCTGGCAGTTTTTTATATATTCACACCAGAATTTAGCTTTAGAGAGGAGCTTTAAACAGAAATTTAGAAACAATATTCTTGATCGGTTCCAAAAGTTACATGACCACCACTTGTAAAACAAAATATGGGGTTTGTGTCTCAGAGCACAGCCAATAAATTAATTCTGGAAAGGTGACACTATTTCATAAAGTGCATATGTGCATATTGAGGTCTTTCAGCCTTAATTTGTACCTAATGCTACCACAGAGACCTATAAAATTTCCTCCTCTCATAAGTAACACTTGAAAGACTTGTTTAGAACCATTTTAAAAAAACATTATTGTCTTAATAATGATGTCTATTTACATTGGGGTTTTTAAACATTGGATTGTATTTAAGATTTAAAAACATTATTAAAGTGCATCATGCAGATAAGTATACACATATCTACTTCTATATTAAAATAACAGGTTGTTTTGTTTTAGTACAAAGAACCATGAAAGTGCTAAGAGCACACAATATGAATAAAATTGCTATTTTTGCTATCATGATAATTTCTAGCAAGTTTTTATGTGAGATATTGATTGGATTATTCCCTGTCCTATGTTAACAAATGAAAGATGGTGATATGTAGTCACTACAAAGAAGGATTTCACAACCAAGTCGTGAGTTGTTTCCTGGTAGAATTCTGTTTTAAGCAGCTCTCTTGCTTTCCTGGCACTCAACAGTCCATATGCCCTTTAGGACACAGGATGGTGTGCTGTTACTATGGCTGACCAAATGTAGTGACCAAAGAAGCTTGTTTGAAAAATGCACAAATTTTTGAAATTATTATTTTCTTCTAAAAGGAAAGAGTGATCTTTGAATGTACAGGCTGATACATAAATAAATAAATAAATAAATATGTATATATGTATGTATATGTGCACAAAACTATATGTATGTTAAATGTGAAAACCTGAGACTAAGAAGAAATGTTTCAAATGCTGTTTTGAAATGCTGAAAATATAGTTATTTCAAAATGAAATATTTTTACTTCATTGCAGCATTCCTGAAGAAATATCACCCTGACAATTGCTGATATTTAGACTTTTCCCATCCCATTTTGTGAAGAAAACATATGTCAGAATATCAACGTTTCCCGTGGAACAGGGATTTTTAACAGCTCTAATCAGTGTTATTTTCATTAGCTTTTGCTCTGATGCTTGTACCAGTCTTCAAAACAACTGCTGTTGGCTTTTTGTCACTCAGAAAAAAAAAAAAAACAAACATGAAGTCAAGAGATAAGGAAGAGATCTCTTGACTTCATCTAATCTGTTCTCCTCAGTACCATGTAAACTTGATATATATGTTGTCATCAAAAACTACTCTGCTTTTTTTTCAGATGGGGAAGAGTCATGGTGTATCCTCCTAAATTTACACTTGCTCTTTTATCACCAAGTAAGGATTCACCTCACCTAATCTACTGTTACCAGAAAGTTGGGCACCCAGTTGAAGCCAATCAGCCATTCTCTGTCAATTATCGCAGCAGAAAAAGAGTTCTCTGTCTACTCTCAATGTCAATGGGCACCAACAGAGGAAGATTTATCCATTCTGGAATACACAGAAGGAATACCTTCCCAATGCTAGTTCTCCCCTCTGATTAATGTGGGGAAAAGTAGATGAAATTAAATGCTCGCCTTGATTTTTACTGAGGTCTTCACCTAGACATGCTCATTTTATGGACCAAAGAATGATGTGACTTTTACTGTGGGATTCAGTATTAGCATATTTTACCTTTCTGTATCTTCTTTCACCTAAGAACTTAGTGCTTTATAGCCCCTAAGTGGGAATATGATGTGATGTTTTTATAGTTAGTCAGGCTGAATATTAAATACAAATTACGTCACAAAATTTAACTTTCAGTCTTTGCTATTCATGTTAGGAGAATAAGGGACAATTAAGGGAGAAGATAAAATGGAATCTTTTGTGTAAGAAGATACTAGCAAGGTGTCCACTCACAAGCAAGTGTCCTCAAATAGAATTAACATTTTAAAAAAGTATATTCCTGAAAGCTGAAGTGCAATAAGTGAGCAGGATCAGTCAATATTTAGCGGTGAAATAGAAACTGAAGAATGACATGGGATGTGAAAGGAGAAGTAAAGAAAGTTAAATCCATACAACCTATTTGATTCTTTATGAACATTCACATGAAGTGAACTGACAACTTGTTTTGCTTTTGAACATCCTTTTATCTCTGCCATCCCAAGTCATAGAGGGAAGTTCTATGTCAATGTTGCAAACTACAGAAAGTTTGTACCTTTTACCTCTGTTCAATGTAAGTACCTCAGTGACAACAACCAACCTTTGACAAGTCAGGACTTCAGGACATGTACTGTTCAATATACTATGGAAGATTATGAGCTGTAGGAAAACCATGAAATAATAATTTTTTTTTTTCATACAAGACAGAAAAAAGAAAGGGGAAAAAAATGAAGACACTCCAGAACACTGAACTATAAGAGCATATAACTTAATGGAATTCAGTTTGGATGGAATTGCATGAGAATTGTCTGCCATGTGGATTCTAAATGAAAGCTAAAGTAACGACATATGAGAACATATGACATATGAAGAAGAGAGTATTGAGATTTGGTAAAGAACTGGTGCAGATTAACCTCTAAATCTGTGAATCATCTCAGTTGTTGTATTTCACAAGCAAAATATGAATGTTTAGATGCTGACAGGGAAAAATTGATGTTTGATTTTTATCAGTGGAAAGGTGGACATAATAACTATTGGAAAGATAAAGATAAGAGGAAAAAACAGAACTGACTTCCATGTACTAGTACATGGCATGTCTAAATTTCACTGAGCTGGCTTTTATACTTCTTTCTATTTAGTAACATAAGCATGAGTGGAAAACCAGTAACTATGAGAAATTGCTTATTTCAAAACTATTAAAATTTGGTTAAACTTCCATGCTCAAATTAATCTCCATGCAATTCTGCAATATGAAAACATCTGTATATGTGAGTTTTTTGAGATTCAGGCAAAATTTGGTTGTTTATTTGGTCCATATATATCAGCAATATTTAGAGATGCTGAGACAGAAACTATGTTCTAAGATACACAGTCAAGATCAGACACTAACCAAGTCTGAAAGGGAAAAAGAAAATAATTATATTCTAAAGCAGTTCAGAGACACTTAGATTATGTATGTGACACATATGTGCCACACAAATATGTGCATTTTATATATATATATATAGATATCTCTCTCTCTCTCTCTCTATATATATATATATAACCTCCCTATATAATATGAATAAGTATCTTGATGATGGTGAATGTATAAGTTTGTTCTGTATCATTCTCTAACTATGAAAGTTAAGAGAGGGCATTTAAGGGGAACTCTATTTTAGAGCACACCCCTTTGATGAATTTCACTCAAGTTCTGTTGATGGAATTACTTGCACATTGTTCTTTCTGGGAAGTCAAGATGCTTTTTGTTTGTTTGTATCTTTTTAAACCACCAAATTTAATTGTTTGCTTCCCTGGCTGTAATGAAATAAGAAGATAATGAGTTTTTCGTTGTTCACTAATTGTCTACTAAAGATGAGACACAGTCAGCCAACTGTAAATTGCTGCTTTACTGTAATGTTTGGATATTTCAGTGCAAATAGTCACAAATACATCTGTTCCTACATAAAGTGAAATGTCTGTGTTATGAAAACAAGCTGATGTAGAGAGCAATAAAAAAAATAACTATGATGACTTCTGTTGATTAGGATTTGGTGTATTGTTTGAGTTGTTTTTGACATCTCAGAAACACACTGGCATGTTTCAGCACCATAAAGACAGGTGATATTTCAGCAGCTTTTCCTGCTCGGTAGTATTTAGAATTTGAAATCTGGAACTGATATTCAGAGATAATATAAATTCTGAGATCTAAGTAACTTTGCAATGCAAAATGGCAAAACCTCTTAAGGCTCAACAGGCACCATATTTTTCTTATCTTGGATTATTCTAAAAATAAAGGTTCCCAAGACGAGTTAAGCATCAAAGTTATGTTAACTTTGAATTTCCTGGCATGTATCTCCTCAGCTTTTTTACTGTCTGTTTTTAGAATGGGGTAGATTTAACATTCTAATTTGATCCAAACTTCCCTGAAGGATCCAGATAGAAATTTTAACCCTATTGAGTTTAATGGCAGCTTTAGTATTGATATAAAACTGACTAGGATTTCATGTTAAAATTTTCAATCAGATCATCCATAATGTATAAGTTTCAGTTCAAAGGCAGAAAATGACTGTTTCATCAGCAAGCCCATTTCTCTCTGGAACAAGGAGGTGTCAGTAGACAATGTTTCAAAATGGACTTGATCCAAAACTCATAGAAGAAAAAAGAACAGACTCATGTAAGAAAAACAACAGCCTCTTACAGATTTTGGGTGACTTTGAGAGTATCTGGTATGACCACTGTTCGGAATTATATTGCTTCTCCTTAACAGTCCATTTCTCTTTAATAAAATACACAACCTACTTCATTTGACAGAGAAACGCATTTAGTAGTTAGTTAGTGACCACAAGGTATTTTTTTTTACCTTTAGTTCATAATAGTAAAAAAAAAACCTATTTAATTAAAAACTTTTGAAACTTAATTTTCTGTATCAAAATTTGGATATAAATTATGGCTTAGAGTATTTTAAAATAATAATAATAACAACTATTATTAGTATTTTCAATGTCTTTTGATTATCTAAACTTACACAGACCAATTTTATTTTCTTTAATGTGTCACTGAATTTGCACATTGTTTATTTTCTGAGACCTTCCACCTTTCATTAAGGGGAAAAATGAAAGCAGAGTTAGTTCACAGATTGGAAATAGCTGTGATAAGCCCATGCTGGTGGCACCATTTTAATATTTACTCTAATTTCATATTTTTATATATTTAAATATATCTTATCTATAAATATGAATATTTTATGTAGATTTATATTCGTGGGCCATGTTTGTAGTCACTGGCATCTACAACATTGTTTCAGTAAGAAGGGACAAGAAAGGGTAACTGACAATTAGCAGGGCAGGTGCCTAAATTCTTTTGAGAATAAGAACAAACTAGAGGGCCAGTCAATCACTGCTTCAGTAGTTACTAGCCCCAGCTGCAATGATGGTCTTGGGGCCATCTCTGAGTGTGCTGTTGGGAAAAGGCTTACTACTCCTAGGACTTATTGTTTCATCAAGGCCTTGCCTTTGACTCCTCCCAAGCCAATGAACATTCAGTTTATAGCAATCATTTCTGGCTTTACCCCAGAGTTACAGCTCATTCTCAGAGCAGTGAAGAAGCAAAGCTTCTCCAACTGAAGCACCTCCAGCAGAAGAGGTCCTGGGTTCTGCCTGTGATGGAAGAAAGAATGAGCAAAATATTGGATTGGTGCTCAGTATGATGCAGAAAAAGGATTTGATGTGCTTAACAGCATGAAGAAGAAAACCAAAGTCTCAAAAGGAAAGGAGCAGGAATCATGTTAAATCCAAATCCACATACACTCCAACTCTTCCTGGTGCTTGGGGTGGCTGAGAGGAAGGACACATCTATCCATGTTTCTCTGAAAATGAAGATTTTGTGAAGATCTTGCCAAGCAACCCAGGAATCTCCAGGAGATATAATATCCTGCAAGTAGTGCAGGTAGTTACAAGAATATTATTCTGAATTAAACTACACAACCATTTTCCATGCTTCCTCATTATTAGTGGCTTTAATAACAGTGGTGCCTATACATAATACTTTTAAATGTGTGTGCTTTTGCTACTTGCAGTGGCCATTATAGCTGCTCATAGTAAAACAGATATACTTTTTTTCACCCATTTCCATCTAGCCTATGTGCATTTCCCATTAAGATTCTGCAGGGATTAGAACTACTGTTTTCTGAATTCCTGCCACAGAGAACCTATAACACAACCAGTGAGATACACCCTTTCAATGACTGTCAATTGTCTACTTGAAAAATGTAACGAAAGGAGTATCAGGATAAACATAGATGTGTGTAGGTGGGTATTAATCTTTGCTTAGTTGTGAATAGTCTATTTGAGTTAATGCTCAGCACTTATTACCAGGCAAACACTGCTAGTCAGGATAGTGTTTACTGTCTGTCTCAAAGAGGAAACCCACTAAGAAAAATACTTGGCATCACTTGTAAAATTCAGCCTACCTTCAGCCTCATGCTGAAATGAGATTTTTGCTGTTGATTTCTCAACAGAAAGGACTCCTTCGCTACGAAGATCTTGTTGTCTCCAGAGGATCTGATTCTGTTTGCAGTTAAGGCTGAATCTTTTGTCTCATGTTGGCTGGGTTGTGTCCAAGTCTGTGGAGAGGCTGGTTTTAAGGCCCAGCCCTGTTAGTGTAGACTGCTGGATGCATGCTCTGAATTAATGTCTCTCCACAGACCACAAACCCTACCCAGCTGCTGCCAGTGAAGACCTCAGCAAAATGTCAGACCATTCTTCCTATGTTTTTTTCTTTGTATCCTACATCCAAAGTTAAATTTTGCGTTGATGAATTCCTGAAGGTGACTTCTTATAAAATACAAAATAAAGTATATATTAAAAAATGAGAGGAAGGAAAACTGCAATTAAATGTCTTCAAATAAGGTAAAAGAAAAAATGTGATTCCTTTAGACAAATATATAATGGGGGTTTTTTCTAACCCTTTTTCTTCCCTGTAGGACTTTTATTTATTGCATATTTCAGCAGCTACTATCAGGTGATGAGTCTATCAAATGATAATGTAACTGCTGACTTAATTTATTAAACTTCACAAGGGCCAGGCATGGAGTGTAAATAGAAAAATCACTATCTGTGGATGCCAACAATGATAATTGCAGCTACAGTTACTGTGAAGGCGGTGGAGTGCTTTGCAGAGTAAATGAGAGACAGGGTTTTTTTCAGTAGATAAACATCCTGTTATAGTTCTGAGTGAGTGGAGAGATAGCACAAACAACACAACTGTTTAGCAAATGCACTGCTTATCATTTGAGTAGTTTGAAGAGAACAGATAGGAATTATAAAGTCAAGTAAAAATATAGGAACAATTATTGAACCCTGACCATTAGAGATATGTGATCTGATTAATCTCCAGATCAACACTACATTGAGAATGAATGTTCAAATTACATCTCTGCATTATTCAAATAATAACTACCCTTTTCTATCACAGCATTCTCTTCTGCCTCCCAAAGGCTCTCTTCAGTGCATCCCCATAGGTATCTTCCAGTATTTATGACTCTCATGTATCACTCTGCTTTGTAGGGCTAAGCTCAATGCAACACAATATTTAGAAGGGTTTCAGCAGGGAATGAAAGAGAGAAGATGGACAATTCATTACAAAGAAGCAGATTTGGGCACAAGCTGTAGAGGTCTTGTTTTCACGCACAGAGTTCAGATGCAAGCTTTGAGGGTTTTGATATGAAAACACTGAATGACTAAAAATGCAATGCTTGGGACAGGGCCAAAGCAGTGGAAAGGAAGTTGCCACCCCAGTTTGTAGACTCATTTCTGGGTGACCCTTCCACTCAGTGAGAGTGAACAGACCTGTCATGATGCCAGGAGATGAAAAGTTACTCATCACTTCACTCAAGGCCAGTGTTAGATGAGTACAATAGCCAGCAATGGGGTCTCCAAACCTTATTGAGAAACTCCTCTCTTGGTTTTTCAGGCAAGGCAAAGGAATTAGTCAGTTCTACCACCAGTAGCAAGAGTGCCAGAGAGGGCAGGGTTTGAAGACTGACTGTGCTTTCTCTCTGAATGACTTCTGCAGTCCCGAAGATTAAGGAGAAAGTTTAATTGTTTACCAACATCAATGATAAGCTTGGCAGTGGTCTTTATTTTGCCACCATCCTTTTATTAGTGTCAGTTGAATCAGACTGTTCATTTGTGCCTCAATTTCTGAAGCAACAAAATGGCAATAATACTATTTCCCCATTGTGTATCTCAGATAGAATGTATTTTAGAAGCACAAAGATCTATTTTTGCTATTATCCATCTTATGGAAGGATGAAAGGCTGAAAGAATTGTTATTTCTGAATATATTTGAAGGCAGAAATTATTGTGGGTTGGTTTTTGTTTTTTGGTTTTTGGTTTTGTTTGTTTGTTGGTTTGGTTTTTGGTTTTTTTGTTTTGTTTTGTTTGGTTTTTTTTTTTTTTTTCTGGCTTTTTTTGCCAGCAGTGAAAAAAACAAAAGCAGATTTCAGGGCAGGTGGTAAAGAACAAGATGCCATTGAAAAATTAATAAATCTTCAAATAATAGCGAGAGTAACTTCTCAAGTGAAGTCAGACTGAAGTTTTTCTAGTAGTGGGTCAAGCTAACATATGGTCTGCTTAGACACTGAGATGACAGACAGAATCAGAACAGAAGCAATCAAAATAAAATCTGTTACGGAACAGACAGCAAAATATGATCAGTGAAGGCAGGAAAATTAGATTGACAGCAGAGAGAGGCTGATAAATTATAAATAAGCAATTTGGCTTTTTATTTTTTCAATTCAAGCAATTGTTCCCCCTGCTATACTATTTCATAAGCTTTGGATATCTTAACAGATTGATAATAGGAAAGTAATTTAAAAATAAATATCCTGTTTCCATAGGGAGCGTAACACAAAGCATCACTGATCCTGTTTCCAACATGATATACTTTTGCAGTTGCCTGAACTTAATATTTCATTTGCATCAACAGAAAGTAAATCTTGTTATATTTCTATGCCCATTTTTGCCAGACTCTCTATCATGTCAGACATTGCTGAACACATGGTAGAACTTAAAGACCAGTGACAAATCTCCAACAGGCCACAGCAGCAGGAGAGTCTCAGCTTTGGCTTTCTCGATTTGCGAATTGCTCCTGCAACAGTCCCTGGGAGAAGGTCAGGCAAACTAAGTGCAGCAACACGTGTTATCCCTCAACTCCCATCCTCCTGTTGCTGTCCACTGCCATTCCTCAAACCAAAATACACCATGTAGAGCTGAAATAGCAGAACAGGTTTGAAGAGCACTTTTCACCTGTTTCAATATAAACTCAGAAAGCTTGTTTCAAACACCCTTTTGAAGTGGATTAGCTATCCAAGTATATTACCTAGATCTGGAAACATTCAAAATATGTAGCAAAACATGGGCAAAAGCTATAGCTCCAATGGAATAAGTGGAAAACCTTCTTCTTATGTCAGTGAAACTAAAATATGTAGTAAACACAAACCCCAAAAACCTGCTGTTGCCATGAGCAAATTGCAAACAATTCATAGTCCTACTTCAGGCTTCTCTAGAACTCTTGAATTCATAACTAGAGCAGTCAGTGTGTGAAAGGAGAAGATTTAGTTGAAAAAAAAATTTAAGATTTCAGTTTTGAGATATCTGTTCTTGCAAGGGTGGATATATATATGTATGCAATGATATCACGAACTCAAGGAGTATCAACAGATTAGATCAATTAGTCAAAGTAGCTATGAAATTTCTTCATCCCACTTAGCTTCCCACCCTCTAACTCATAAAAGAGCAATAAACCCTTGTGAGAGATTTGTTAACTCTACTGTGCCACTCCACAGTTGCCAGCCACAACACAGTTTTATTACTTGTAATTACAGAATAGCAGCTTCTATGAGCTCACGTGCATGCTTTCAGAGTTGCAAGAGTAATGAGAAAAATTTAATAAGTTAATCTTTGCTGATTACACTCAGCAGTTGCATTTCTTAGAGAAATGGTAATTTTCATTATGGATAAATTAATAAATGATATTACATGCAAAAATTATAGCTGATGTTGAAGTGTCTATCAACTAAGCTCAAAACGTGAGACAGTCAGAGATTTATTTGCCATATAAATATGTACATGGATTCCAGAGAGGTGTCTAAAACCTGACCACGTCCAGGGGAATTGAAAGCACAATGTTCAATATAAGGAGATGCATCAAGACTAAGATTTTTTGATGACTTTATGGATGGGACTTTAGCACTGATGGTTTCCTGACTGGCAGTTGGCAAGAAGAGACCAGGTCTGGGTGCTGGCTCTTAAATGAGAATAGAATGCCTTGTACTTGGTGTGGTGAACCAGAACTACAACCAAATCCCATGCTCTAAAGTAAGTGTCCCTCTCACAACCTTTCCTGTGCCTCAGTAAGGATTGATTTCCTCCTTTGCAGGTGTTTAACTATTAAGAGCCAGGGTTTCTTTTAAGCCACACATCCCCATGTCATTTAGGTGCCCAATTCCCATTAAGAGAAAAACAATTAGGACTCTCCATCCTTTACAGCATTTGTTTTGCTAGTCAAGGTGACTTCCCAGTCAGAAAGAATCAGACCATCATGCTGAGGCCAGACAATGCCATGGTCCCCACCTTACTCAGCAACAGCTTTGGAGTCACAGCTGGATTCCTGGGGATCATCAGTGGAACACTGGAAATGGAAGTGCCAAAAATGAGCAGTGTTAACAGGGAGCCCCCTTGATAAGCAAAGCCCTCTATTGGGAAAAAGTGACAATATTTCTCTTTCTTACAAGGACGCATTCATTTGTTATGACTAAGTGCTCAAGGTAACAGGGCTGATGATGGTTATTCAACAACTAGCACAAAAATTAGACAAATACACACTGGGATGGAGGTGCAACTTATGAAGACTTTTCTCCTTCAGTGAACAAACTTGTTTGCCTTACAATGTCTTATTGAGGTTTAAATTGATAAACTCTTTCTCTCTTTATTCTGCAGGCAATTTCAAGTTGTATATCTGCCTTTTAACTTCATTTTTATTTGTGGTTTTCTACACTTCCATGAATAAGGAGCTGGATTCCAGAATAAGAATGCTGGACTACTGTCCCAGACACGAAATGACAGGATGTGTATATTTACATTACCTAAAGAATACTAGCAAAAAGATGATAGAGAAAATATAATGCACATGAAATAAGCATAGTATGAAATGTACAGAGTTTTTAAGCCCTCTCAAACATGAAGAGAAAAGATTTTCTGCCCAGAGATACAGAAAACAATTTTTAAAATAGTAGAACAATGGGATGTGCTTAAAGCTGTATTTAGTCATTTTCAAGTGTCATCAAATGGATGAAAAATCCATAGAATCCACACAGATTGCATGAGTTAACAATGTTCAGATTACGATTTACACTGGAAAGAGGATTATCCCTGCATTGCTATGGTGGATGTTACAATCAAGGCAGGGTTGCTTTTCATCCACTTGAAATGAAAACAGCTTAAACTGGACAGACTGGTTCATGTAAGGTAGAGGTGAAATTAGAAAAAGGATGACCTCAAAGATGGAAAGTCTAAGGTATATTCAATAGTGTTTTTCAGATGGATGTAATTTTATGTTTCCAGTATGTTACATTATAACACGATCCAAAATCCATTAGATTCTTTTCTTTTGTGGAAGTACAGGGCTGGGAAGTGTTTCCGATTTGGAACTTGAAACACACACACCTCACTCAAGAATGTCACTCTGATGCGGTTAAAGAGCTTTACTGTAAAGTATGTGTTACATTCCTAGTAAAACACATACTTTGTGTTTTACACATACACACACAGAATTAAAAGGTTACTATTCCTCAGCTGAGCTGCAGTCACTGAGCATCTCAATAAGTGAGCTGTCTGCTACAACAGAAATCAAAGTACTTAGATGAAACTTTCTGTTCTTTACTTTTTCTAAAGTCACTTCAATTAGGTAATTTGCACCTCTCAAAAATTTCACTTAAACTCTTACCTGAGTTGACAAATAAACCCCACATTTTTTTGACTTCTCTGGACTTACCATAAATGACAGAAGTCCCAATTCCGGTGATGCATGGACCAGTATGAAATTTACATTAGTCCTCAAAGCACACTGGTTAAAAAGTCCATTTCTTTCAGTGGCTGCCTGTTTGAAGCTGTCTTTCTGCAAAAGTGAGACACACTATGCAACTCGATTTTTGCCATTTGAGAACTGCAAAGTACTAGTAAATATTTTACTATTCATTTTATGATTTTTAGTAAATGAAGTGCATAAAGGAGCTAAAGAGATTATAGCATTTTCTGTACTTCTATTCCTTCTTTACAGCCCCCCAAACATTAGGTGTAAATCTGTAAGTTTATCTATAATGTTCAATGATACAGGACATAGATTCTAATAGATGGTATTACAGTGCATAGATGTCTCAAAGCAGAGGATGATGAGAATGGATTTCACTACATGTGGAGTTGGAAATGTATTCGTCAACTAAGCGTTTCAACAATATTAAATTCATAATAAAAAAACAAATAGTCATTCTTATTCTTGTTGTACTTCCATGGGATTGCTAAGGTATCTGGCTGTCACTCTGAAAGAAATGGTATATTTGAAAATTATGTTTTTTCCAGACCACAGACCGCATGGAAAAACTGCAGAACTGCTCTATTGAAAATTGATTTTAACCCTATGTTCATTAACATGAATATTTGAAAGAGGAGATTTTAAAATGAGTAATAAACTCCTGTTCAGTGTTGAGTATGTATAAAAGATACTTTATGGAATTATTTTTAAATACTTTTTTTTTATCGCTTCTTGTATCTCTTTGTCCTCCCTAATTACTTAATCAATACCTGTGGTGTGGAATTGTTTTTGCCAGGGAAAGCAATCAATGATAACACTAGAATGATACTCAATCTAAACTTGCTTGGATTTAGATTTCAGGTTGGCTAAGCCACTCTCTAGATGTAGAGGTGTCTGCTATTTTCAGTTCACTCCAGAGACAGTCACAGGCAAATTCAATAATAAAATATGGTGAAGTATTATTTTCAAATAACTTCAGCAGCAGTAAGCTGTTCAGAAGTAGCTGAGAAGTGACCATGGAGGATATTTTTGAGCTAGTTCATTACATTAAAAAAAAGAATTTTCAGCAGAATTCAACCATAAAATGTGTGCAACTGAAGAAGCAAGAAAGCAAAATACTTGCCTTGCTAATGAACACACAGTGTATTTATGAGCAGTCCTGGCTCTTGAGTTGGAATGCAAAGCATGATTAGGCCACCATCAGGTGACCTGACTCCCACAGTCCCTCAGGACATCCTAGGGTTGTAAGACACTGAGCTAATGAAATTTCAGATGGTAGGTGGGTTAAGCAAATAAGAGGGAAAATGCTTCTTAGGAAATTGAGACATGAGACAGTCTGGACATAATTTCAGTTTTCCATCATACTAAGGCTGATTTTGAGGTGAACATGATGGCTCTATGACTCAGATACTACGTAGTTCTCTAAGGACTTCTTACAGATCTGCCTTCAAGCTAGCAGAAGCAAGTGAGATGGTTCAAAGTAGAAGAAGGAAAAAATCATAGTAGCTCAAGTATCTGCACTGTTCCTCTCCTCTCTCCAATGTCCTTGCAAGACTTAGGGGCCCTCCTAGCAAAGCCCGAGTAGCACAGAGCAGGCTTTAGAGTGTATCTAATCTATGTCAAAAGTATATCTTGTGTATCTTACTTTTCTTTAAATTACTCTATTCTGGACTAAGAATATTGCAGTGATAAAAGCACACTGGCTGGTGCAGACACACAGGATCCTACAGCCATAAGACAGGATCACAGACAGGATCATGGAATGATCACCCAGGATGCAGAGGAATTCAGGAGGTTTCTAGTCCAACCTCCTGCTCAAAGTGGGATCAGCAATGAGATCAGACCAGGTTGCTCAGGACCTTTATTGAGCTCCCTTGGTTACACCTGCAGTGATCATGGCAGCTGTGCAGGAAGGCACTGAGTTTGCCCTTCAGTGAACTGCTCTCAGCCAAGACAAAAGACAGTGAAGAGTGAATGCTTGCAGAATCATAGTTAAGCTGTCAGATAAAAAACATTATTTTGATTCACATTAGGCATGAATAGGCTCAAGCTACAGGCAGCTGTCTGTCCACAACATAAAGTTGACACTCTTACTAAAGCACCAGTTATGTCTGACTATGCAAAAATGACAAAGAGTTGAGAAAAAAGTAATTTACTAAGGTTTGAAATGTAACAGCGTAGGTGGATGGCAAATCTAGTTTTGGCAGTAGGACTGGATGTATGGTTAACTAACAGCACATATGTATTCTTACCCTGCTCTGCTAGTGGATACTTCTTACCTTGGTATGTCTGTCACACAAAGATGAACGCAGAGCCTCTGACGGAAAGAAAGATAAAGAAGAAGGAGCAGTCCCCTGACAGCAGAAAAGAACAGAGAGAAATACACTCTTTAGATTCAGAGGGATGTAAATGGGGTGTTTTGCAGAAAGCAGGAAGGAGTTATCCCAGGGAAAGAGAAAGTTGATAGGCAAGGATCTGTTATACACAGCTTGCAAACACAGAGCTGTGATTTATTAGGAAGGCCCAATTTATTACTGTAAGCCATGAGCACTACGGCTTTCAAAGTTTCCAGTTTCACAAACACGTAGTAGATTATGCTTGTTTTGCTCTGGCCACATGTGTGACCCTGATCCCCAGCTCAGTGGAAGCAGCATTAGAAAAATGCTCACTACTGTAAAATAACAAAGAGGTGATAAGAGTCTTTCTTCACACAAAGCAGATATGATGAGTGCTTTTGAATAAGCTACACTGCTGGGGTGATTGTACTGATTGGGAAAAGAGGGATAATCATGCACTGATTTAACTTTTTTTTTAAAATCAGATATGCTCCTGAATTTTCTAAGCAAGAAAATCTAGTGGATAAATTTATTACAACAGTGTAAATTTATGAACTGACTGAGGCAGTCATAGCTAGTATTTTTACCTTTCCTGTCTCAATTCTTTTTTTTTGCAGTGTGACAACATTTGTGAGGTTCCTTCCTGGAGGTAGCTGCATTTCAGGAGTGAGACACCATCTGAGTGACCAATTCATCTTGGCTCCATAGTGTGATAAAAATGCATCAGGCTTTATTGCTATCTTTATTTATTCCAGCGTTATGTATACATGCATGTATATATGTGTGTGTGTGTATATGAGAGATAGCAGCAGCAATGCTCATTGTATTCTTTCATACAAGGGTGGGGCCCAGAGCACCCAGGGTTTACCCAGTGCAAAACTTTTTTAAAGGTTCCAGAAGTACAAAGCAGCCAATATCAACCTCAAAAAACTGTTCTAAGTCACTTCTGTTTTTGCACAGGGCCATAAAAATAAATAATTCATGCTCTTGACAAGGATTACCATCTCCTCTTTTTAGCCCAAGAGGCATCACTTTGGGATTTGATTCTCTTTTCCAGTATGACCCACTGAATGGTTCAGAACTGTTACAAGAGTTCTCCAGTAAGCAGATATGGGAGTGTTAATGACGTGATGGTTCCATTGTCAGATCATCTTGCAGGACTGCTGGTCAAACAGGTTGTGACAGGCAGATTCTTCTCTGACCTCCCTCTGCTGCTCAGAAAAAGGAGACTCCAGAGCAAGTCTAAAGAACTATATACACATTTTCAAGGATACCACGTGAAGATACCTGTGTTGAGAGTATATCCTCCCACTCAGAGACTTGCAAAGCTCTCATTCCTGCAGTGTACTTGTTATTGCTGAACAGCGATCAAAACAGTACCTTGATTTTTGAATTATTTGTTCAGATTCATGTAAGACATTTATCAAAGGTATAATTTGCTCAGTCTCTCTGTGAGGTCCCCAGAGTAAAGTCATGTGGAGTGTGATGCTTTACCCAGAGCTCTGGAGGCTGTGACAGCATCCAATAAGCGAGCTAAACCCTGCTGGTGCCAGTTGCAAAGTTTTAGCAACTCTCTCAAAGCACAGAGTTCTTGCTACAGCAGACGACCTGTTTCTGCTGGCTCCTCTGGAAATGAGAATTACCCCAGGCATGATGTTTTAGCATCAGCGAGAATAAAAGGCTCAGAGGGTTCTTCTCAGAAATCACAGCTGTTTACTGTAAATCCAATGTGGCATTCTGAGGGTCCAAGTGAGCGAGGGAGGAGACACCCTGATAGCTGTGGAATTCCAGGAGAAAAAGGAAGTGGAAGCTCTGCAGGGGTCTTTTAAAGGGAGGTGGGACCAGGGGACACCCAATGGGAAAACGCCTGGTTCAAAGTGACCAGTGGAGAGCAGGAGAAGAGAGACCTTTCCAGGACATGACCACATAGAAAGTCTTCTAGGGCATAACCATACATGGAACCTGAGGTTGGGGATACAGGTGACACAAGGGAAATATGGGGTTTCACCACAGCTCAGGCAGAGAGTTCAGATATTGGGAGAAAGTTCAGAGGGCATTGCCCTGGGGCTCTTCCCACCAATCCTGAAGCTCAACAGCAGAAGTTTCTGCCAAGTACACTGCTACAGGAGTGGAGTCAGATCCATTAAGAGCACTAAAGAATGCAAAGATATTCCATACTTATCCTTCATACAGAGTTACAGAGGCTGGATTTGTAACTAAATGTGTCAGGGCTGGCTGGATGTATGGCAGATATTGTGGAAATAGACTTGCAGAAGACTGCAGTGAGTAAGTGCCAGTTGCTTTGGCTGATTCCATGGTCACAGCAAAGTATAAAGCAAGACAGGAATATCTGCTCTGCTCCAAAGTGTTTCTTATCAATCCTTTTTGAGTGCAAGCCTCACATGACTTCTACCAGGGTAAATTAATATTTTCTCTGTATTAATCTGATGGAATAAAACTGATATTTCAAAAAGTGCAAAACAAACCTCTGTTTTGATGTCCCAAGAGAGATATGCAATAGAAACATAGCACAGCTGATACCCATATGTAAAGAGAAGAGTTCTTGCCAAATAAACCACAGTCATGTATTTTAGGCCTCTGTCTAAGCTGGCTAGGCTAAACCACCTCATTAAAAAATCCTTTTTCAGAGAATAAAGCTGCATGGCATTGCTCATAACAAATTTAGTTTATTTGTCAACTGTATAACACCAGGGGATCTTCTAGCATTTAAACAATTCTGATGATTTCACCAGAAGCACTTTTTCCCCTGGCTAATTCTCCAGTGAAGAGTACTGTGCCTTTGTTTCATATGCTAGGAGAGCCTCTTGCTGGTGTTAGTAATAGACCTTTTTCTCATAAGCCTCATCCTGTTTCCCAGCCTGTGTCTTTTGCTATGTCAAGATATTCTTTTCTATTCTTCCTTTCTTGACAAAATCTGTTTCCTCCCAGTAATTAGAGGGGACTGATGTAGAAAGAAGTCAACTTGACTGCCAGAGTATTTGCTTCATTAAAGGGCTGTCTTATCATGGAGCCATTTACATGTTGTTCCTGCTGCCGCATTATATGTGTCTTTTTGAAAACAGCAGAGTCTCAAAGAAGTGCCTCATCCTATAAAGTAGACAAGTACACTCAAATTCTCAACTAGTCAGTCTCAGCATTATCCACAGAAATCTACTTTCTTAAAACTTGTCCCAGTGCTTTTCTCTAGCATTCCTGAAGTGAAACTGCAGCTTTGTGGATGCCTCAACATTCTGCATCCTGACACACAGATGTAAAAAACTAGCTAAGACACAGACCTAGGCATGAATTTCTGAGATTGCTTTCTTTAGGTGAAGATCAGTCACTGCAGTTTCATTTTTCACAGGCAATCAGGTTTCCACCCCAGCTGAATGGAGTGGATGCTCTGCAACAATAACACAGCTAATTTGTTTTAAAAAGCTGGACAGTCTCAAACTCTGTGTATAAATTCTTTTTTAAAATTTTTTTTTCTGCTTCCAGTCTGCAAGAGAGATGCACCAGCATATCCATAAAAAAGCTGAAGTAACCCTCTCTCCACTACAGGCTGTGGTGAGACTCAGATACCCAGTGAGAAGTTTCTGGGCCACCAGCAGAGTCATTGGCTCCATGACAACCCAGCTCTATTCCCTGGGTTCACAAACTGAAGTATCACCCATGAGACTTATTTGGAACACGTTAACTTTTTCTGTAAGATTCAAAATAGCAATAGCAAGTGTCGAATATGTTTTTTTGATTTTTTTTTCTTCTTCACTATCTGCAATTGAAAACCATAGTGTTTTGTATTCTGTTCTGCAGCGAAATAATATTATAAAGGTGTATGGAGCATCCAAGGAAACAGATATTTGCAAAGAAAACAGACATTTAAATGAAAATGTCACCTGCCTCCCTCCCTGTCACAACCTTCTTGGAAAACCAGGGTGTTCCCCTTTCTTTCTGTTTTTCAGTCTGCACACACTGAGAGGCCTCTATCTTCCACTACAAGGCATGTAATGGGACCGCCAGCCTGAATTTTCCCTTTTCTTTTTGGGTCTCCTTGTGGACAGACTTCATCCAAGAATTCCTATGGATAACTTCCATTCCTCGTAGAGAGGCTGGAAGCAGTGAAAAGCTGCATTCCAGAGAGTCTCAACTCCTCTGCCCTGCAGCTTAGTGGAGGCTTTTATCACTGACCCATCAGTCCATTTAGGTGTTATGGGTACAGAGCAGGAAGATAGGACACACCTTAATTTCTTCTCTCACAAGATCTTGGAGGCCACCTCATCACAGTTTGAAAAAGGTTTCATGAGGTAAAAAAAATGAGGCTGCCCTTGATGCAGCCTTTAATGTTGGTTAATCTGTTTTCTCCATGATAGACTTCTCTCGGGACATTGTTGTCTTGGAAATCAAAGCAGTAATATTGTCAATCAATATGCCTTGAGGCCAAGTAATTAGCAGGTTTGACACTGTGCTTTAAGAATATGTTTTATCCTTATTTCTTTAGTGACTGCACCTGTTATTTAAGCAAAAAGCAGATTTCACTTATAGCAGTTCAGAAAATGTGTCTAATCAAAAACGGTATTAAAAATTAAGATGTAGAAAAGCTCCATGTTGAGTTATTAAAAATTGAGCAAGATCTAATGTCAATGCCCAACTGAAACAGACAAAATACTCTTTAACTCATCAAAGTTAGAAAGGGTATGTTTATTCCAGCGCTGGGAAACTGTGAGGATCCTTCCTAAAGCACGACTCCGAGATTACAGGGTCAGACAAAGCATATTTATCTATAACAATTTTAAATATTCAAAACACAAATGCATATTTATAACAAAAACACCGCCCATTTCCCACTTCGTGTGGTAATTAGCTAAAATGTCATTAAGCATGCGTAGTTGGTGTCTCAAAATGAGTCGGTGGTCTTTTGATTGTGGGAGGGATCTCTCCTGATGAAGTAAGCCCTTCTCATCGTCAGCTTGACCTTTTCACTTATGAGTTTTAACAATGCTTTTGACATACTCATGACCCTGAAAAACCTTCCCAGTTTCTCCTTTTATTACTTTTGAATAAGTTTTGGATAAAACTATTAATATCTGTCTAGTTCCCCTTAGATGTTTCAAACCCTTATTGTTTTTACAGCTGGATAAATATTAGATTAATAATAATCAATCTTCAATTCTCTAGTCTAATCATTAATCTCTTTCTTGATTAAATTCAGCTGCATTTGCTTTTACTTATTTTCAGCTCTTTCCTACAAAGTTAACCCTTAACACTGCCTATACATTAAAAGCTTAATAAAAATTTTTATTAATTAATTTTTCTTTAAAATTCTATATTTCAAAAGAAATTCTATGTCTTAATATACTGCAGTCATAACAGTTACAGAATCAAAGCTCTTGTAGTTCTGGATGAATACATTTGAATGAGACTGAACAAGCACCAAACCAATGGAATTTCTATGATTTGCACCATGAAAAATAAGAAAATGTTTAAATATTGTGCAGTTGTACAAAGTATCTCCATTTATTGCTTCTAAAGACAAACTTGCTGGACATCCAGCTGGACAGTTCTGTGGCTCTTTTAATTTTATAATTCATGCTGTCGCCATGAATGAAAAGGGTATTTCTAATAGGTATCAACCTGTTAAAAACACGATATATTTGCCAGCTTCCAGCTGTGAAATGACATGGCACTAGGGAAACACCAAGTGCTGGTGAGAAGTTTTTTACATGGTGTTCTCAAAAATGACATGAGTGACTCTGCAGCCATAACAGCAGAGAAAGACAGAAAACTTTCCAACTACTGAGATTTCATGTCAGCAGAAGCACTTTGCAGGTGAATTGCACTTTTGTTTATCAAAAGTATAAGTAAACTGGAGAGACCCAGAATGTTCTGGCAATAACCAAAGAAGGACGTGAAGACTTGTGGTTGAGGAAACAGCCTCCACAGTTATGGCACTTTTCCCTCAGATTGAATTAAAGTAGTGTTTTGACTTACTTGAGCTAGGATTTAATTTTTGTTCTCACAGAACCACACACAAAATATCACAGTCTTTCTCAAGCCTACATGTCTTCCTCAAGTTAATTCAGATTTTGATTTGAAAAAAAAAAAAAACAAAAAAACCCCAGGCATTTGGAAACAATTCCAGTTTTGTGGGTGTTTGTTTTTTTGTTTGTTTTGAGCTATCAAACAAATTTTGAAGCTGCAAATGTTGTTTGGAGTGATCAGGATCCAGCATTTCATTAATAGCTCTAGTGATGAAAAGTCCAGCCTGAGCAATACTCACATCAATAGATACCCATCTTTATAAATCCTGAGCAGTCAAAGACAGATGTCTAGTGGGGCACTATACAAATGAATGGATTAAAACCCCCACATCTTTCCGTATTTTTATTCATAGGGTTGGGTTATGCCATCCCAGCCTATTGCATGATCTCTTCTATGTGGTACTTTTTTAAAAAGTTGTCAAATTCTAGGGTTTTATCCCTCTTTGGGGAGAAAAAATTGTGTATTTCACACTTCTGGGGTTCCAAACCTGTGATCTGTTGGTGGCAGATATTCAAAATAGTGAAGAACACATGATCCAAGAATCACAGCAGCAACACGGGAAGCAGCCAGCTGCAAAGATCTGAATCTTTGCATTTTCTACAGCTCACCACTAGCTTTGGGCATGCTAAATTATCCAAAGAGGGAACTATGTCAAACCATGAGAATAAATTCATATAAAGGTCACTGCCTTTAACATTACCAATCACATTTCCTATTCCAGACATTTTGTCTTAAATCTCTGCTCTAAATATGAATATTTTTCCCAACTGCCTTAGAGGATGTAGGAAAACCTTCTAGTTTGGATGAAAAATTTACTGACCCACTCACATTTTACACAAATGAAGTTTCAGTCCAAAAATCCTTTTTCATGATTCAAAACTACATATTACTGGACCTGACATGACTGTTCACACTCTTTTCAAGAATTTCACCCCCGGAAGTTATCTGCTCTGACCTGTAAAGTTAAGTAGCACTTTTGCAAGACTATTATAAACACTCACTTTGGACATTGCTGTGTTAGAATACACTAAAGCCACAGAAGGTTTTTTTGAGATAAGCTTTCCTTTTCTCTTCCATGCCTTCCACTTTCACTCCAGAAGGAAAATGTAGCTGAAGCACAAAACTATCAAAATGAGAACTGAAAAACTAAAATTTGTTCAGATGTTTTGAATTCCTTCACATATGAAAACACATATTTTTACTTTGTACTATAAATATCCATGTATCCATTTGTACTATATGGTGGAGAAAAAAACTACAAAAATATCTAAGAAAATTTTAGAGGAATAAACCTCAGTTTTGTGTTTTGGTTTCTTTTCTTTAATGATTGTTATTTTTAATGGCTGACCTTTGTCTTATGGGACTTCAGGATTAAGCAGACCACCTTTCTGGGCAACAGAAAAAAAAGAGGAAACATTTTTCTGGCTTTGGAAGCTAAACCATAGGTTTTTGGTGTTTTCCTGCAGTAGTTAATACCCTTAACTGAGGACTAAAATATGTTTTCTTCTTGTAATGAAAGTTCATTCTACATTGCATATCTGTGGATTAGGACAGCTTTCTCAAGAGCTGATTCAAAGCTGGTATTTTTGACTATAAAAAATTATCTAGAATCAGCCAGCAGGATGGTGTTTGCCACAATATATAGAGTTGCTGACAACTACTTAATTCAGATCAATGTTCAAATTGCTCCAGTTCATTCTGGAGATCAAATATAATCTGAGGAACTCTATGTTTGCTCCTTGTGGCCAGCACTCAGGAAGCGAGTAGCACAGTGACATGCACAGCTATGAGAAAACTTTCATTGTGATTACAGATTTTTACCCATATGCCATAAAATTGTCATGCACAAGCTTGAAAACACATTCAACATAAATCTTTAAATATCCAGAAATAATTAAAACTTGCATCATTTGAAAAGTAGCAAGATCCCACAAATCTCAAAGCAGTCACTGTTCTACAAAGCAGAACCTTGGTTAAAATTTTTTCTCAGTCCAATAGCACTGGACTATTTTTTTCTTCTGAAAAATGAAAAATACAAATCTAACTCCTCTTCCCAAAAGCATGACAGAGAAAAGAAATCTGTCATTCAACAAGAAAATTTGGTAAAACCAGAACAAAATGTCTTTTTTTTTAAATACCATTAGTATTTACTAGATGTGTTATGCATAGTGTTCATTAGCCAGCAGTGCAAAGGCAAATGCTGCAATATTCTAACAAAACTACTGCTAAAGGCTACAGAGAAGAGGCACTAACAATGTAGACATCAACAAAAGGAACTTAAGCAGCTTTTTTTTCCAGCTATTTAAACTGTAACATAATTGTTCTCATACCTAAAATTTGAGAGGAGTGTGAAAAAGGTTTATTTCTTGAGTGAGGTCCTAGTCAGCTGAGCATAAGGGGTTTCTTTATTCTTTCTCTGAGAGGCACAAGGGAACCATTTAAAGGCATGGTGTTACCTTGCCTACAGTAATCTACAGGACATCCTTTTGTTTTAAGTCCATGGCCTACAGCAGGGTAGAACAGTGAGAGAATAAGCTACTGCTTATATCCTGACAGACATTCTTCCACATTGTTTGGGAGAATGATTCACATTTTCTGACCAGGGATGAGATCACCCACAGGAAGAAGTTTACACCCAAGTCATAATGTACAGATGAGGGGCAATTCACAGATGGCAGCAATGCAGAGTCACTGGAGAAGGGCAGCTGCAAAGTCTGGTGGTTGAGTAGTGGGATACTTATCCTCATTACTTGCTCCAGTTCTTTATCCTGTTAGTTAAATTCAAGTCTCAAATTATGAAAAATAAAGAGGTTTATGAGTGTGCATCTGAGTGTGACACGCATATGAGTGTGTCTCTGTCCTTGCAGCTGGGAAAGGAATCTCATCACTGGCATGATCAGTCACTGGAAAAAGTAGACTTTACAAAATCTTTCAATTTAACAGTCCTTTGCCTCCATGGCTCTCATCTACTCTAGTCCCACAATCGCTGACCTCCCTGCTGGTTGACTCTTGCCTTTTAGCCCTGGCTCTTTCCTTCAAGCCGTCTCAAGATCCTTGTTCCCATAGATCATACAAGGTTGTCCGTGAGCCTTATCCTTACATCCATAAAGCATGATCTTGCTTAAAAAAGGAAGTAACTTCTTGTGGGAGAGAAGAAGTTGTAAAAAGACTTAAAACCAGCAACACCCATAAGGAAAATAGTTTAGAAATATCCATATTCCCTCAGCTGGAGGAGATTATATGTACAAATAACACATTCATAATGAACATAAGTATTTATAAATATCAAGTGCTATCTTAGTAAATTTAACTCAGCCTTCATTAATTTGTAATGTATAGTTTTCTGCAGTATGAGATGCCCTGTAAACAGAAAGATGTGTTGCAACATAGGGAAAAAACCTCACCCTCTCCTAGATAAAATGTTTTCTGAACAAGTTGCAAGCCCAACAGCTGGCTCCCATGAGAGCCATGCTCTCAATGTGATTTATGCTGTTGAAAACTGGCAAAGGGCCCTGTAAATAGGTGCTGTGCTTTAGCAGGCTCATACTCCCCAATAATTTTGACTGTGTCAATCCTAAAGAAATAATTCCTCCATGAAGGAACTTTCCTGTGTTGAATGATAATACAAACTAAGCATGTCCTGTGTGTGAAGTTAGTGGATTTTGTTGGCATTGCTGTAGCTGCGCTAATGAGACACCAGCAAAGAACCCCCATGGGTCAGGGTAATTTGCAGCTGGATCTCTCATAACAGGAACAGTATATGCCATGAGGCAGATGTATGCCAAGACAAGGCAGATAGGGGAATTTTGCAGCAAAAGTGAGCCCTTGGAGATTAGCCAATGTAGGGGTAAAATATCTGCTGACAGGTTCTTTGACAGCCCAGGAGATGAGGGTGAATGGCTCCATGAGACTTGTTTCAGTGGTGCTGAAAATGTTTCACATCCTGGATGAAATCCCCCCACCCTGTCCATTGCTGATGGTTTGACTGTTTAAATGCGGGAGATGTGAGAGGTGGAAAACTGTGAACAGATCTGAAGGAAACCACAAATTCAATAGGAACTGTACCAAAATAACCTAATTCCCTTAGATAAGAGATGGGAGGCTCTAACGCTCTAAAGGCATGTTAGTTTGGAAAACATACTAAAATTAGTATTTTTAGAATCAACAGACCACATATATATAAAGATTTGCGGGAAAAATATTCTCTCAACAAAATAAAATTTTCTCAACAAGCGGTAACTTTCAAAAGCATTATTCAGACCTTCAAGTTCTAAGCTTCCCCCACCACTCTACCCTCCAGTGTCTTACATGCTACAAAGCACAGTTCTAGCTCAGCAACTGGTTCCTACCCAGCTTATATTAGTGCAACTTGGCTATTACTACTGCCCTGAAGAGATTAATATTTAAAGTGGAGAAAAGAAGCTCGAGGTACATAGCTCACCAAAACTGGTGATGCTTCTTTTAAATCAACAATTGGAATATTTCTTCTTCCAGACATGGTTTTACTCTCACTAAAATACCTCTTGTAGTAAAGTGATTGTACAAGCTTGTTCTCTAGCCAGTTACTCCAAGATAATGTAGTTTAACCAAGCAGAAAATGGTGAGAGCCTACCTGCAGCACCAGAAACCGAGTTTAATCACTTTGAAATTATTCTGTTTGAATGAACCTGAACTCTCACCAAAGAGAGAAGGGGAGGAATAAATCAGTCAGCAGATCAGAGTTACAAGGAAAACCTGTACATCTGCAGGATGGCAGTAGCTCATATTTAAGCTTTTAAATTCATGCCAGTTGCTCATGAAACAATCAAAAGCAACATCAGAAAATAAAATTATTTTGCTTTTAATTACCTTTTTTCATTACACAGCTGTCTGTAACATTTGTTAAAAGTGTCTGAAAAAATAAAAAGCACTTTGTGAATTTTTCAAACTTTTGAGATTTTTGTGCTATAAGGGGCAAATAAAAGTAGAATGGTGACTCACTTTCTTCAATTTTATTGAGATTTTATAATTGCTTCAAGAAAGCTGCAGATTGCCCTTTCATAAACGGACACCAATTTATTGTTGATATTAACCAGAGAGTGTACTGGATTTATTTAAGGAACACAATGCTTATTTGATTGATCTTTTTTTCTGAACGTTGGGGGGCTACAACCCAAGCAGGAATACCTTTTTTAATTATTATAAAATCTTTAATTTTTAAAAGTATATTCTACATAGAATAAATCTGTATATGTATTTGCTATCATAATCCACACCACATAAAACAATGACCTTCCTATAAATTTAAATAAACAAAATAAGATCATGGCCATGTTGCATTAAAGTTTGCACAATCAGCTCACAGTTTTCCATATCATGAGCACATTCTCTCTATTTAGAAATATTTGATTTTCAAATATTTTAGTCATTATTTTCTTGTTGTTTGTTTCCATATCTATGCACTGATAAAGCAAGACCTATTATTTATCGAGTTACCACTAAATCTAAAAGTGCACTTCTTTCTTTCCCAAGGTGTAAAACCAAGCATTCTTTCATAGCTATGATAGTTTCAAATTAAATGACTTTTTCATAATTAACCAGAACAGGAAAATTCATGTTTCTTTATGAATAGATCACAAGTCTTTTGCAGCTTCTGTTTGGTTCCGGTTTTTTAAATTCAGAGGAAGCTTATTTTCTGAAAAGAGGACTTCCTTCCTATGGCATTTGGACTGATCAATGTGAAATTGCTTTCTTTGTTTTGTAAAGGGTATATATCCCATGGAACTGTCAGAACAACATAGCTATTTTAGAGACTGAAAATTGTGTCATGCCTGATCCTGTCTGTCTGAGACTGTACATTATCAGCAGCCTAAAAGCTCTCTCATCTCAGAAAAGGACAGCTAACAATGTAGTTTTAGGCTACATAAGGCATCAACAGCACAACTGATTCTGTCTTGCAAAAAGTTTTGTTACCAACTTTTGGATTGATTTTAAAAAGTCAAGAAGTTATCATTGACTTGAGATTCCCAAACTTTGACAGAAATTGCATGTGATTTATACTCAACAGCTCTCTGAGAGGGACCTTAAACCATGCAGTAAAACTCCATGAAAGGAAATTTATCACTCATCAAGGATTACTCTTCCCTCAAGACATATGATGGGGGAACAAGGGCAATTAGGGAACGAGAATTACTGTGTTGCTTACCAAACAGAATTATTCTAGGGATTCTTGAATTGGACACCAGGGAGCAGCTGAACTTTACATACTCTTGTGAACCTCAAGAGAGCCTGTTAAAATTTTGCTGTAGTTCAAAAATGGCCAAGAGGGGAAAAAATAAATTTGAGCTGCAAGGAATGGAAACCCCAGTGACTCTTGGTGGTTGTTTAATGATAACCTGTAACTTGGCTAAATTAACAAGTTTCTTAAAAAAAATATTACCTCTGTGATCATTACAGGCCACATCTAATGGCATATTATTCATAGCAAATGGAAATTTGAAGCTGCACAGAGCCCATTTTGCTTCATGAAAGGTGGGACTCAGTTGCCAGTATGACTCATGAGACACTGCAATGTAGAAATCTGACATTGCACAGAATAAGGTTCCTGGGGCTCAGCCCAGTGTGCCTCTGAGAAGACACCTTTTCTCAAAGCAGGATGCTTCGGGAAGACCTGACTGACAAGGTGAATGCAGAGCTGTCTGCCAAGCTGTGAAGACTCATGCTGACATATTTCTTCTTTCAAGCCTAGAGCAACATTTAAAATACAAAGATCTCAGTTACAGTGTCAAACCCAATGCATGTCCAACATCTGAACCTAAGGAGACTGTAATTCAGTGGTGCCCAGGGAATACAATAAGTGGGGAATCTGATGAACTTCAAGTTGACATGTACGGCAGTATCACTGACAGACATACCCATTTATCAATCTGTTAGGATTCATTCAACCCCCAGATAATTAGCACTTGGTTTGTAAGGGCCTGTTACTCACAAAAAGCCTCTGATTACAGTCAAATTGAATATTCTCAGCAAGTTTGACAGCTGATAGGAAAATCACTCTAACTGAAACTTGTACTAATATATTTAAAAGGCTTGAGAAGGTATGATTCCTCTCAAATGTTACTGCTTTGATAAACTTTCATGGTAAATGCTGATAGCTGGATCTGTGAATGTACTACAGCACGCTGCAATATGTGCTTCCAACACCAGAACCATAGCCCTTGATCCCTGATTTCAGCTACCACTTCTCCCTCCAGCCATCTGTGGACTACACAGAGATCAGTTTTAGATGTCTTGGGCATTTAGAGTTCTACTTCTGAGCTTAAACAAGACTGCCTTCACCTTATCAGAGTATGACCTAGAAGTCCAGATCCTCAGGAACATTAAACACATGGTTCCCTTGCCAAAAGCTGTACACCTCATGAATACACCCAGAACACGTGTTGAGCTCTGTATAAAACTTTGCCAGATAAGATGGCATTGGTACCCTCCCCATTTCAGTGACTTCTCCTAAATTCATCCACTTATACAGAATAAGAATTGTAATAAATGAGAGGAAAATCTAATCTGCTCCTTTCCTAACGAGGGTTCAAATTCACATCTTCCTTGACAGAAAAGCAGACTAATTACCAAGCAACAGGCAGTGTTGGAGCATGATGACATTTCTCCAGCAAGAAAGGCCTCATAGAAGCCAGACGTATTCTTACATTAACAAACCAGAGGCTGTGTCATTAAACGTACTTCAGATAGATGCAGTGCCCACCTTTCAAGTGCTGAGAAATCTCTGCTAGTGTTTGGTAACAAACGTTAATCAGCTAGAGAGTTATTTTCTTTCCCCTCTACTTCTATATTATACTAGAAAAGCATGCATGCAAAGTTCAAGGTCAAAGGAGAATTTTAAAGGCTAGGAGTTGTGGTACAGTCTGGTATTTTAATTTACCCCATTTCTTCCCCAGATTGTTTGAAACTATTTTTCTTCACTACTCTCCTTATGCACATACAGTAACAACACAGTGCCCTCTGTGTAACTCCCCCTCCCAAGAGGGGCAAAGTGGTACCATGTTTTTCATTCCTCATTATCACCTGTCCTCATTAACTCCATCTCTGCTTTCCAGTTTATTTTCAAAACATAAATATCAAGAAGCTGATTAACTCAATTTGGATGCAGAGAAAGCTGGGGTCAGAGCAGACCTGGCCAGAGCAGCATAGTTTCATCTTCCTCATTCTCTACCAGGGCACATTGGAGAAGCTCTGCAGAAAGCATTGGGCTGTAAAAGGTAGAAGCAGTAGGCAGTGGTAGTCAAAGGGAGCCCGTGAACCCATTCAAAAAACTTGAAAGTTCTACTACAGCTTTTTTTAGATAAAAGGAGAAACAGACACAAGTCAAATAAGTGGACATTACAGCAAAGAAATACAACAGCAGAGAACAAGTCCAAGACAAATTTCTTGGTGTCATAAACTTCCACTTTACTCCCAAGACAATCCTTTCTTTCTCCAAAGCCACACTTGAATGAATTTGCTTAACTGATCATCAGCTTGAGCCACCTTTGTAATCCCATGAATCTGAATCCATTCCAAAGAACAACAGGAATATAATATGAGTCCCTCATCTCCACTTTAATCAAGACATAGGAAGAACAAAGAAGTGTTTCTCTCCCTGCTCAACTAAATCTTTATAGTATTTAGTTGATGCACAGAATTCAAGTTTTTTTTATATAATAGTGCCAAATTATTTTTGGCTCATCAAGTTTCATACCTCTTGGCTCGAGAACTGCCTTGACAACTGACCTTCTGTTGGTTCTCAAATTTAAAGACTGATCTTATCTTACATATCCAGGAAGCAGATGGAGATGAAAAATTATGGGGTTTAAAGGTAAAGATGGTATAAATACATAATTTTGCAAGTAAAGAAAGTTAACTTTGTTTGTGCGTCATATTTTTTTCACTTATATTTTATTATTAGTAGTAGTATTAGTATTACCATGATTTTATTGTTGCTGCAAATTCCCCATACTTCTCAGGCTGTCTGAAAAGCATTTACTCTGACACTTCCTCAAAAGCACCTGTGACAAGAAGCACAGCATAAAGCAGTTTGGTTCTGCAAGACCCATTCTGGGTAGAGACTTTGATTTTAACAAATGTTGTGTATTGGAAACACACAGACACATAGATCCAGCCTATATGTACCACCTGTGCAATATATCTTAAAAGAGAAATCTAGCACCTAGAGGGCAGGCTAACACTGGCAAAATAGCACCTCACACAAAGTGCACCTTCAAAATGCAAGTTCTTCCAGGCATATGGTGTGCCCAACACTTTGCAGACACACCTATATATGGATTTAAGCCTCATTTACACATGAATCACCCAAAGGAGTAAATGAACATACCTGGAAGGCACAGGGTAGCATGTTAAATGCACACACTTTGCTTTCAATTGCTGTGACAGCCTAACTCCAGAAGCAAGATCTCAGCTCTATACTGTGCTGTTCTTCATCTGAAACAAAGCTCCTTCATTTTCACTAGTCACAACATTTTTGCATGACTTTCATGGATATCCACATTTATATTTCTCTCTGGATTTTCAGAAGGAGAAGCTACTTGAAAAATACCCACAATTTCAATAAATATGTCATTTGTGTTAGTTTACTGGGCAAACCTGTGGTGGGATTTTCAATGCTGGCTGCACAGACTTGCATAAATGGCACAAAGAAAATTCAGTATTTCTCTGATCACCAGCTGCTGCTTCCTTTCCCCGCTTCTCTTGTTCTCACATAGAATCCCACTGGGGTTAAATTAGAGGAGAGCTAGATAAGCAGATAATCTTAGGTTTACCAGATTCACCTGAGACTCGGGAAACCTTTATTTTTAATCCAATATGTGTTGCTAGCCTTTGCTGCAACTCGATCTATCACTTCATTTCAGTTTCTCCAGTTGCCCTCTGCCTGTCTCACTTGATGAGTCTTTGCTATTCCATTTGCCTGGGGTAGTGTCACACCCTGGTCCTGTTCCCCCAGCAAAGGTTGTCTTGTGCTGCTGTGACCTTATTTATGTTACACTCCATCATTTCTGTGAAGTGGTCCTCCTGTGTAAGACTGAGGGAACTTTCCTGTCCTGCCCTGAGAATGCCAGAGAAGGCTCTGGGGGTAAAGCAATGCCACTGTGACAAAGCTGCCTCCCCCCTCCCTGCAGTGACACAGACAACATTCAAAGCATGCTGCAGTCACACAGAGATGACTCAAAGCTAAGGCAGGATCAGAAAGCTGATCTGCACTTCCCAGCTGGCAATTTGAGCATTTTGCAGGCTTTTGTAGGCATGGCCTCACTGTGACTTTTGAGGAATAAGATATTATAAAAACACCAGAAGAAATATAATAATATAGGCTTGACTAGAGTGGAAGAAACTCCTCCATATTGTATCATAACTTCCCAGGTCTCCTTTATTTCATTCATTGTCCTCAGAATTAAATGATACTCATTTAAAATTACTAGGTTCATGAAGCATAATGTAAAATTAAGGGGTATGTCAACTTCGAATACACAGTTCTCCATCACAGCAATTAATTGCTGAAATTAGTCATTGTTTCATAAACTGAAAGCAAGTAAAATATATGTTTGCAGTTGACAAAAATGTCACCAATATCCTTTAATTATTTTTCCAACTAAGTCATTAGTATTTTCTTTACTTTTATAAAGACACATTTTTCATAGTATAGTATTAGCTGCAGGTATCACCACCTCTGCTTCCCAGGCTGACTCCTTCCCTTTTTGTGCTGAATAAATAGCACTAAATACAGCAATTAAAAATAAAGGCCACCTTCAGGATGTACATGAGTCGTTCCAGATTTACTACAGCATGAATAAAAGCAAAACTGTGCCTACCTTTCTAACTAGGTTTAGATTTTTTCCTTTTCTTATTTTGCCTGTGAATATCATGGGGTCATAATGAAGCCAAACCATGTTGCTCAATCCAATGATAGGATGGAATCATTATTCTATATTTTCTTAATATTTCTTCAAGATTTGTGATGGTTTCAGTAGTTCAGTAGTTCCTGACTTCTCCAGATATGCATGGATTGAAAAGATGCACTTTAAAGAGAATACTCTGCCACTGACAACAGCCATGGGCTAAGAACATGCTTTGACTTAATGCCCACAAATTGTCACTCCGAAGTCAATTACCACTGAGCACAGACAGGTCATGTGCATTCAAGCAGCTATAACTCATTCATTTTGCTACTTGTGATCTTGTAATATTGACCGCCTCAGACAGAGTTTTTTGACCCTTCTAAACCACTGTTAATGAAAATGAGATTTGACCCTGTGAAATTGAAACTTCAGCTTGTTCTTTCAAAATTAAATAATCTATATTAATCCTACTGCCAAAGACCCAGCCCAAGATATGATCATAAGCTGTAGCCCAAGAGGAATTGCACCTCATGAGAGACACATGCTCAGAAACTATCAAACAATTTAAATGTTCATTTAAAAATATTCTAAGTCTGAAATAATCAATTGGAAGCATCTTTTACCAAACCTTGGAGCAGTGTCTAGGTGAGTGAGCCTTGGTGTGGGTTTTGGGAAGTGAGGCCAGTGGCACCACATACACTAAATCTCCATCCAGCGTTTTTTACAAAGTAGAGATACCTTTTAAATGTAGCTGCTGCTGGGCACTGCAAAGTCTGTGCATCGATCCTCCAAGGCTGCCTGAGAGACCTTACCTTTGCACCAGGGTCTGTCTGAAGCTGCAGGTGCCAGGAGCACTCCTTCAGCCTGGCCAGACCCCAAGCCTGAGGAAAGCTCCCACTCCTCAAGAGCCTAGGGAGGAGAGAAAGAGACTTCCATTGAGCTTGGGAGACATGAAAACATTCAACTCAGAAACACTGTAATCTTCCAGCTACATCATTTAACCAATGAACTGCAATCACTCAAAGGTACCTGCGTGGATGCCGTGTTGGAGCAGCAGCTCATCCCCAAGTCACTCACAGCACAAGCACAGGTCCAGCATCCAAATCCTTTCAGACCTGGACCTGGGAATTCACACCTCACTGGGAATCCATAGGTTTCAGAACTATAAGGCACAGGTATCTTGTCCCTTCTAAGCTATACTATTTTTTGGTCTTACTATGAATAGCTTTAAATGAATACGTATCAGCTACGGGAATTCCATTCCTAGACTGCTTGAAGGGTCAGGACTCTTACTTCAAAATTAATTAGTGAACATTAATTACTCAACAACAGTTATGAAACATTTAAAAGGAAAATGAATATCCAGAAATACCATTAGTAAACACATTCCTGAGTAAATTATTTAATTAATGTTTAATTACTAGTAAAGAAATTTATTAGTTGCTAAACATTAATTACATAAAGCACCATTTTTAAACTGCTGGTGCTATTCATAATTTAAATAACTATCTTTATCTATGTATTTATTTTCCATAATTAAGTGGATTGTTTCTCATTAAGAGTAGAACATAGTAAATGCTTTATATGTGGGATTGATTTCTATTCTGGCTTGACCCCCAGCTGCAAGCCTGGCATCTTAGATACCAAGACAATTCTTCCCACTTTTAAGTTAAAAACCAAGTTTCTTATGTGATAACAGAAAGCCATTTCTGTCATCTATAGAAACCAGTACTGCCCCTTGATTGAAGAAATAGGTACTAATTAGCCAAGGTATCCTGAATATTCCATACCTGATACAATAAATTGCATCAAAAATCAGATTTGAACCCAGGCCTCTTGGCACTGATTTCTGCCCATTTCATAACTGAGATGACCTCACCAAGAGCACCAGGAATGCTTTGTCCTCTGCACAACCAACCCTCAGCCATGATGATGCTCCTTTGAGAGAGTGTTACACTGAATAATAAAATACATCTTAGCGCTATTTCTTTGAACAGTTTGGAAACTGAGAAAACAATACTTATTTTGGTGTGCTTGCACCTTGTGAGGTGTACTGATGATTCTTGTGTTCTGCTTAGGAATAGAAAAACAGTAATTTCACCCAAATCTTTAGATTGGACAGCCTATATGGACAAATTTCAAAATAGTTGCAATTAGTGTCAGATTATTCAAACCATTTGGGAAAACAGTGGAATATAGTGGTCACTGAGGAATGAATATAATTCCTCAGTTTTCTAAAGGATGTTTGATATTGCCTTAGGTATCATTCCATTTTTCCATCTGTTTAAAGGTATTTTAAAGCAGCTTGACTCCTACCAGGCTTAATTACATTTCTTATCTTACAGATCTCCAGTTATGACCTTTTTCAAAATTCTTCGCAATTTCAAGATGAAGCAGGAAAGAAAAAATAGTATTTGCTCATGACCCAGATTGCTCAGTTAAAAAAAAATAAAATTCTCCTGCTGTTTTTTAATTGGAACCATCTGTTATTCCTTGTCTTTCCTGAGAAGAAGAAAAAATTTAAACTCTGGTCTCGGTGTCATCTATAAGTAGCATGAAAAGTTAGACCTCTATGTTTTGGGTGGAAAGGTGTTAGGAGACATTGCAACTGATATGCTAGGTATCAGTATTGTTATTAGAGACAAAAATCTTTTTATAATTCTAGAATAAAATTTAAACTTTTTTTTCCTCATATCTTTTGCTGAAATGTTTGTGTTGTTTTGTTATGGTTTTAATCTTTTTTGATCTCTGCTTTGGTGAGGCAAAACCAAAATACTGCAACACCTTTGTTTGGGTTTTGGAAACATTCAAGTCAGGGTTTTTAAAATATATTTTTAAGGATGGAGACTCTACAACTTCTCTGGGCATCCTTACACAGGGTGGAACCACTATCACGATTTTTTTTCTTCATATCCAATCACAATTTGACTTGTGTTGCAGCTCCTCTCAAAACCCGGTAATTTGAGAATAGTCTGATTTAACTCCCTGATGGGTGATTCTAGAGAAGGCAAGGACAGAAGATACTACCCTTGGCTTTCTCCTCAAGCTAAACAAAAACCTCTCCTAGCACATCCAGGCCCTCAGCCATCTTGGTGATTCACCTCTGAAATCCCTCCAGTTAATCAATGTCTTTCCTACAACAGGAAGACCCAAACTAGACATTATCCTCCAGATTTGGTTTAACAAGATCTGAATAGAGGGGATCAATCTTTCACATCTGCCTGCTGGCTGAGGTTTTGCTAATGCAGCTCAATAGACAGTTAAAATTTCATATTCAAGAGTAAGACATGCTGTAGTCTATAGTAATCCCATTAAAAATAGATTAGAAAATTACCTAGGACAGGAGGCTGAAAATATTACATTAACATCTTGATTGTATATGAAATTGGACCACAAATAGGTGTAAAAACAGTCAAGGCTAAAAATTTATCCATTTTCAGATCAGGAAATATCAATGCAAGTAAATTCCATCCCAGGGTGCAAAGATGTAATCATCTGTGGTGGTTTACAGCTAGTATCTCATTGCTATTTCTGAAATTATACTATTGTTCATTTCCTTTTTTCATCTCTATTTCCCCTGGAGATGATCATGTATTAACACTGGATCCACTGAAGTGGAAGGGGGGTGTGGAGGACTGGTAGCAGTCACCCTGTAGATCAAGTGAACATAATCATTAAAACTAGTAATAAAGAAAAAATGTTTCCTGCATCCATAAATAGGAAAATTTATTAAAATAACTTCAAGTTTTGCTTGTATTGGAGAATCATATTTTCTACAGATTTGCTATTAGATGATATCTATGATCACTTAGCATTCTTCGTCTTCAGATCTGTTCCTTTCTGGTCTCAGCAGCAGCACATTACTGAATTCTTAAAAATATACACTGTATATATGAAACTATCATGCTAGCACATTCTGTTTCAAAAGCCCTTCACAGAAACCTCTACCCTAGGACAGCACAGAACCAGCACAGGTCTGACACTGTGCGTTTTCTGAGGTCCTGCCTCACTATAATTTATAATATGCTTTCATAAATCAAGCAAAAAAAGAAAAGAAAAAAAAAAAGCACATTGGTTTGGTTTTGCTTCCTAAGTACCTTGCCAAACTCCCTATTTTGGGATATAGCAAATCTGAATTATTTTAAAATATTAACTTTCCTGCACTCAGCCAAGGCATATTCTGAAGTAAAACAGTGTTTCTATTGACGTACCACTGACAGCTGATGGGAATTTTTTCCCAAAAAATGTTTGAAGTCTTTATAATGATACTTGTTCTTTCCACTGACAATGACAATAAAAGTCAATTACAGCATTTCTTTTACTTTCCTGACTCTTTGAAATGCTGTGTAGAACAAATATTTCTTTGTCAAAAGGCAGAATCACTGAAAATAATACAGCAAAAGAAGACACAAAATGGAATATTCATAAGGTGTTTGCTTTTGACGTGTTGCAAACTGCTTCCAGTATTACTGCTCTTAAACACCAAAGTATTCTGGATCTGCCTGTTGTTCATTTCCTAATTCCACATAAAATAATTATATTAATTTAATAGCAATGTTAGACCTTCACTCATGAATTCATGATACATGATGTCCATCCTATCCCCTCTTTATAGGAAGTTCAATACAGAACTTCGATATATGTACCCTAACGACAATCTGAAAATGCTCTGTTCAGGCAGAATCAGCTTCATCTTGTTTTAAATACTTAAAGAGGCAACTAAGTGTGAAACCCAGACACCTGAAGCAAGTTGTATAGTCAATGATGAGAGACAGGTATGCCCAGACTGTGATTCAAGTAATTTAAAACACCAGCTTATTTAAAATAAACATCTAAAGTCAGATAAATGAATCTGATTTGTAAATCTTTGTACGTATAAGATAGATCAGGATTTAGGGTAGAAGAAAAAGGGGTAATTGTTGACCATGCTTTCTCTCTTAGGGTCCTGCTTCCTGATTATCTCCAATATTTGACTCAGTTCAGTTTTATGTGAACATTTGTTCATTAATGAGGTTGAAAAGTTTTGCCCACCCCTCATAGATAGCACAGGATGTTGGTGAAATAATTTAGACCTTAATAGACAAAAATGCATTAGCAGAAAGAGCAAAAATATTACAGCAAAAGCAAAACAATGAAATGTATTCCAGTCTTGGTGTTTCCAAACACAGATTTATAGTTTCATCTATGGCCCAACTTCCTCCTGAATGCCAGTTACATTATCAGCAGACCAGATCTGGAAAAAACAGAAATATAATATTTGGAAAAACTATGGAACAAGTAGATTAAGGTCAAGGCCTTCAAAATAGTTTAATAATTTTTTTTCCTTTTTCCAGACTCAATTTATTGGATTCGTGTTCTGCAATGGAAGGAGGCATCTAAAATAATTAGAAACCTTACAAACATGTCCTAAATAGCTTTCCATGGTGATACAGGGTGACCTTCAAAACCTCTAACATGGAACCCAAATCTCCTTACTGCCACCAAGGAATAATCAAAACATTAAGGAAAGTAGTGCAACTGGCACTGCTATATTTACCTGTGTAGCACAATACAGCTATTGGCATTCTGTATTTAGAAAGTGGTTTCTGAAGGGCTCCTAAAACATTTTGACTATAAGCTGTTATAGCTCTCATATTCCAAATTTAAGATCAGCTGCACAACATGCTTCTCTCTCATTTGCTCTTCTACTCAGCCTTTGAGGGCCTCCCTCCATTTTGTCTGGTGGTAAGGGTGTGTTCTATGTGAAGGCTCTTTGCAAAGTTTGCCCGGCTGTTCAAATCAGAGCCCCAAAGACTTGGCCTTAACTTTGGCATTATTTCCATGACTCTGCTTGTTGATCAGCAACAATGTGAGCCAAAATACAAACTTAAAAGCTGGCGTTTGGAACAAGAGTTCATTTTGCTTCCATTTCCCATTACCTTGTAATAATCTGTAGTGCACAAGTTGGTTTTGTGCTTTGTCTCTTCCTTTCTTTCCCTGGAAGTTACTCCCAGAAAAAACATATCAGGAACCAGACCACGGGTTCAGCCAAACTGTTACGATCTATGCGCTAAGACGACTACATATTTTCCTTAACGTGAGACTGAAGACTAAAGGATAATGTTGGAACAAGCATCTACTCTTTTCTGCTGGGGCTCACAGAAATCCTGCTTCCTCTAATTCTCCCTGACACCCTGTACAGTTCCCAGGACAGCTATGTTAACAACAAAAACAACAATAACTTGTTAAGTAGGATTTCCTACCTTAGTTCTCTGGGTCTTTGAGATGGGGGAATAATGGGAATAAAAGCGAAACAAGCTCTTAAACTCCATTAGTGAGACTGAGAAGGAAATATTTTTTAAAGTATTTAGGTACCTAGAAATGGAAACAAGCATCTAATAGGATTCTCTTCAACAGTCATGCACCATGCTCCCTGCAAAATCAACTGGGCAATTAGAAACAAAAGAGAATCCTATCAGGGACCTATTCAACCTATGAGACATCTAAAAGACTAGGATTTTGGCCCATGTGGGTGATAACCTTAGAAGGACAAATTGCTTTTAGCTACACTGCTGGAGATCTGCTATCACTCTGCTGATATCACACGTGATATCACACGCAATGATGGCTTTTCTGAAAGATCTTTTCCCTGCAGCTAAAGCTGTCAAAATCTGGCAGGAGGCATCAGCAGGTATTTCAGTTCTACTGCCCTTTCGATCTGCCTGGATTTGCATGACCAGGAGATAGTATTTAAACTGGAGGGGCTCCTTGATCAATGGAGGGGAAAGAAGCAAACGCTATGACCATGTCCTTTAAAGGTCTGTTGCCTCGGAGCATGATTTACAGTTTGAAATGAGGAGACATGAATAACAAAATAAAACTTTGCTGACAAACTGCTGGCTGCAGTTCCCAAAAACACATCTTCCCCCTGGATCTCCCCTTTTTCTTTTCATTTTATAACTCCCACAACACAAGAGATGAAGAAAATCTTTAAATCTTTCCTAGTACTTTACTCAGGATAAGCCTATACTGCAGTCTGCAGTGTTGTGTGAATACACTGGATGTTGCTTCAAATGAGGCAGGTCAGATCCTGGACTATATTGCCTTGCAGCAGCACAATGCTCAGTGTGAGATGATTCTCTCCACTTCTTCAGTTTACAGGATTAATGCTAAGCAGACAAACACTCCTCTGGTTGGGAACACACAAGGAGGAAGTGTAACAACGTGTTTCACCCACACTGTGAAACAAAAATAACAATGGTGGCTAGACAGATATTTTATTAAAATAACAATTTTCTAACAGAAAATGATGATTAACCCTAGACCACAAGAGTCCTCAGGAAGACAACAAACTTACTGACATTTAAAATGACAAAAAAGAAATTAGAACAACTAAAGGTTTTGTTTAGTCTGCATTATGTCCATTTTTCTTCTATTTTATATTTCTCTTTGAATAGGATTGTGCTCCTTGCACTGCATTGTTTTATTTATAAAGAACTACTTCACAGGAAATTTAAAGCCTTTCTAGCTGCTTTGCAAGCCATGAGATCTGCAGCACTCAGTCTCTTCCCTAAGTCTCACTTTAGATATCCATTTGATTATTCTGCTTGTGTTCTCCTTTGACCCACGGACACTTAAGTGAGAATTTACTGCATTTACACAGTTATGGTTTATCAGCACCATAATTATAAGTGGTATCTCAGTAGAAGCTTCCAGAGCCTGGATGCTTCCCAGTAGGAGCTTTGTTCAGATGGGATGTTCAGATGGTTATGGTGGGATGGAGGTTTGAATGGGTGTTTGAACATACAGTGAAGCCTTCTAAACTAAACAGAGAAAAAATAAAGTAAAATTAATATCCAACCTTGGTTCTTCCACTTCCATAGTTATTCACAGGCAAGATACTTTCTCCTTAACCCAATACACATTGCTCTGTCAGACTACTAGCTTTTTAATAAATAAAGAAGTACTTGAAATACTTTAGGGGTCATTTTCACTTCTCTGCATTAGTGTATGACAATGATGATACACCTCAGTTCACACTGTGAGCTCTCTGGTAAAATAACCTCTCCTCTTATGTGATGAAACTTTTTCTTCGTGTAGTTGTATGAGTATTGATATGAATGATCTTTTTGTTTCAAATCATAGTTGGCATCAAAATTTTATAAACATAATAACAAAGCCCCTGCCTCAGCTCATTTGTTAAGAACCGAAATATCACTGATTTGAAGAGATGCAACCAACCACAAAAATTACTCAGATACTGCTCACAGGGTTGGGTCTAAGTGATTTTGATTAGTACTGGAATTTGGGGCCTCGTTGTATGCACAATCCACACTGAATGTGTGTGCTCCACACTGAATGTGTGTGCTCCAAGAAAAAGGCCAAATCTTGGCCACACACAAGATTAATCATGAGATTTCTACTTGCCATGAGCTGAGGTATCAAGACCTTTGCAGCAACTGCAAGTGCAAACTGCTAGCACACTTCTGAGAGAAGGAAAGACAGTGGTAAAAATAAGAATATGAGAACAAATGTGATTGAGTGGCTTTTCTCCATCTTTTTCTAATTCAGAAAAAGACAGAATCATGAGCACTACCATAATGAAGGCACAGACAAATAGGAAAGGGAATGAAAACCATCTGTAACTGAGACTGGCAAAGCCAGAAACAGCTGTATTTCATTTATTCATTTGACTAATATTCTATTGTCTTTAGCTGACCCAAAGAGGATTAGGCTACTTGTTAGCAACACTGAGTTACATTCTTTGCTAATAATATGTCCAAATGCATACATGGGACTGACCTGCTGTTAAAAGGTTAATATTTGCCTCTGAAATGTGAAAGTAAAAGGTCTTATAGTTGTTCATAGCATGTACAATATCCAATCAGACAGTAACAGTTTGACTTTTTAAAGACAGAAAAGCTTCAGCTGACAGACATTTCTATCATAAGGAAAAGTGGGTCAGCAAATGCGTACAGAACTGCTGATTTTTAGTACCATAGCTGGTACACACAGAGCAGACTGAAATTTTACAGTTCTTTCCACATATGCATAGAGGCATGTTGTCAGTGAAAAGTCAAAGTTAAAAGCAGTTTCAGGATCTGTTCTGGTTCCAGAGTCCCGAAGAAAATTTTTGACAAGGATATTTTCTATTATACACATGTTTTTCCCTCCTCTATAAATACCTGAGATACCCACACTAACATCAGGATATTTTGTGAATAATTATACAAAATGATGTGGAAAAATGAATGAACATGATGTCAGAAGGAAAACTGAGATGTACTTAAAAAGTACAGAGGAACTATGTTTTTTCTGTTATTACTTACACACTAGATTTATTAAACTTGAAGTAGAAAAATGGTCTCATGTTTCGAATGATGGACACAGATTTTGACAACTAAACTCTTGACTTCCTGGTTAACCTGAAGTTAATTCACTTTAGTTACCTGAAGAACACGGATATTGCTCCTGTCATTTCTGGCTCATATTTAAATTGTAAACTCTTCAAGGCAGAGATCTTCTCACATTATGAAAGTGTACAGCAGCTGACACAGAGAGGTCTCTGGCTCCTGGTCTGGCAAATGTAATATTATCAGGCAAAACATCCCCATTCTTTTCTTCATTTCCTCCAGCTGAAACCACAGAAGCTTGGCTAACTCCCCTTTCCTTCCTGAGGACTGAATCCTCCCTTACTGTAGTGAAGCAATGGAAAAGAGTCCCATTTCCCCTTACATGTGCATTCCCAAGGTTAGTCTTCACCCTTGAGAAAATAGGTTCATATAACAGGGTCAGAAGGGGCTTATGGAAATCATCTGGTTCACCTACTATTCTCAAAGCAGGGCCAAGCTCAAGAACAAATCAGGCTGCTCTGGGTTTCACCCAGTTAACTTTTGCTTTACCAATAGAATCCATAATCATTGTTTGCGTGTTGACTATTTGGTGTTGGTGGTCATTTTCGTTTAGGGGTTTTTACTTTTTGGTAGGAGCTCTTAAATCTTAACTCTCAGTCAGGATTGGCTTTACACTAGATTTTCTGTTCTGATTTTAAAGCCAGCTGAAAGTTGAATATAAGTTGACACAGTCGATCATATTTTCCTCTCTCTCAGTATTTTTTCCTTTTGCTGTGTAATGTCATTGAAAATTTCATATAAGAAATGGTTTCCACATCTAGAAATAGTGACCTCCAGCTTCATCCTTATATTCCTAGTACTGTTTCTCATTTTTCATGCTTTTTAAATTAATCATGTTAATTTATAAAAAGTCAATTGATATAAAGGTAATGGGGTTTTGAGAAAGCTGTTAACACTAATTTGCTTAATTAACAAATCATGTATAAAATCGTGCTCACTATAAACATTGCTATGGAGCAAGTGCAATCCATTAAGATTCATAGGAAGGCATCATGTTCTGCTTTGTCAAAAAGCTTTAACTGTTGATGAGTAGGGTTTGAATCCTGAAAGGTGGAAAAATGCCGTTTCCTCTTGTACATTAATTAAACTCTTCCAGACTGTGGCTACTTGAGTCTTAACCTGTCAACTTCTCTCATCTGTACTGAAGTCCTGTGTAGATAAAGGGGATGTATCATATCACAGAATATCACATAAATTAACAACACACCATTTGGAAGTTTGTGGTGAATATGCTGCTTGTGGGAGGGACTAGAACTGTTAGGGATCATAACAAACAGCAGGATGTTATTAGGGCATGCTGAAATGGAAGATGGAGCAGAAGAGGAAAGTACAGCACAACATAACCTGTTGCTACAGTCACAGAAGAAAATAATTTCTTCAAATCATTACAACAGATGTAAAGTAGATATTTTATTCTAATGAACCATCTGTGCATTGGTTAACCAGTTTACAAAATCCACCAGTTTCAATTAATCTTATTAGGTCCTTCTCACTCTGCTAGGTAAGCATGACAGGTCTATCTGTGAGTCAGTGAGTTACTGGTCAGTGTAGGGACTGGTCAGAAGCCAGCAACACATTTGAGATTTTCCACTCGCCAGGCTGGATTTACTTCCTTTAGAGTGATATTACTTTAATGGAATGAAGCTGCTCTGATTTATTCTGTGTAAGAAATTACTTTTTCTTTCAGCTTCCTCTTGCATTTGATTTAGTGCAACAGTTCACTGTTGTCCTCTATGATACTGACTGTTCATTAACTTGCAATAACCACTATAGTAGTTGACAGACTTCAGATCTTGCTTCACCAAATTCAGACCCAGACTTCCAAGGTTTCTATCCTTGAGTTGTCAGAGACTCCATTATTCAGTTTTGACCAAAGGAAGGATCATCTTTCACAGTGATATGACAAATATGAGGCATTTAGACATAAAAAGAGATGAATTAAATCCCATTTTATGGAGGACACTTTGTAACAAGGACAAAGGCCAGGTAAACTGTATATTGATGCAAAATTGGGCAGTTCTCACAAATATAGTTCCTAAATAACCATTTAAGAATTCTTAAAGATATTAGCTAGTATATAATGAATTATTTAAAATAAATTATTTAAATTATCATGACAGCTGCGATAGTCAATAGAAAAATGAGCCTTTACACCTTTTTGCCAAAAAAAAAAAAGAATTAAAAATTCACCATGTCAAGGGTGTGAAAACTGTTTTATATTACATGAACTTGTTTTTATATACTAACAGCTGTGTTCATTTTCCTGTACATTTACAATCATCACACAGAGCAGGGAAGCATGGGAGGGCTTTATCTAGTCAGCTTTGAGGAGCACAATATTTCCTGACACTAACAGGACATTATTTATGATAACCTGTACAGCATGCAGTCAAGGTCACGGGCATGTTCCAGCAAAGGTTTGCTGAGGGCCATACCATTCACAAGCTTCCTGAATATTGTTATTGCTTCAGAAACTTTTGATCTAAAGTATGTTTAAAGAGAAACCTGACTCTGCCTGAGATGAGTTTGTCAGAGGCTGCCCTTTTCCCAAATTGAAATCTTTCTGCATAAGCTGTATCAGTCATCATCAGCCTGTTTTCTGTGTTAGTCCCTCTGGTACAACACAGTGGAAGCCAAGAGAGGATGAAGGCAGAGTTCTTGAAATCTGGGACCCTTGCCTAGAAAACCCATGAAAGCAACTGAGCCAAAGTCATAGTGTTGGACAAGGACTCACTACACATCTGGTTTCTGCCTGCCAGCCATCTGTTAAGTGGATTGGGTGTTGGCTGGAAAACCCCAGTTATCAAGAGAAAAACAAAGAGCTGTGAATTGGGAAAAGACAAGTGAGAAGTGAAAAGGCAATAAAAAAGGGAAAAGGCAAATGATGGAAAGTTTATGAAGATCACACTGACATTTCACCAAACCTTTTGTAGTAAACTATAATTTTAAAAAGCCTATTGAGTGCAAAATTTTCCTCTGAGAAAGGACAGCCTTAAAAAAAAATATTAAAAACATGGGAGATGCTGCTCAGAAAAACAGTAGTGACTGTAAAACACACAATATGACCAGGAACACCTAATATAAACTATCCCTTCAGACATTCTGCTATGCTGTGTACAGAAGTTTTATAGGAAAAAATCTAGTCCGAGGTGAAAACATATGGATGTGTCTGTGTGCCTGAGTGTGTGCATGTAGGTATAAATATATATCCATCACTCTGCAGTTTCACTGAAACTCTATTGAGTTGCACAAGCCAAGGAGCTGGTTGTCTAAAATGAACAGGATGTAAAATATAGCCATATTCCAGAGGAAAATGAATATCAATATACAGCTTTTGTGTGATACTAGTATCACTGATTTTTGACAATAGTCTGTGTGTGAATGAGCTATAGTTAACAGCATAGGAAGCTATAACACTCCCTCTCATAAGTATTTCTTATTTGTTACAACACTCAGCTACTGACTGTGAGGCATCTTCAGCTGCTGGCTGCCATGGCACTCAATCATACTGCTCTGTGTGCCACGTCGCAGTAGTTGTTTGGGAAATTAATACAGTGTGCATGTGTGTATGGGGGTATGAAAGCAATGCAAGCCTGAAATTCAGATAAAGCTCTGAAGAAAACCTGTAGATGCCCACCCATTTCCCTGGGTGTTACTCAGCCATGGTATACCAGGCAGACAGGCATGCAGAGAAATTGTAACATGGCACTCATTTGCTCAGGGTCTGAATTTCTGTTATACAAACCTCATGCCACCAGTAAGCTTTCACATATATTCTCTGTAGATCTTTCATTAAAGCACATTTAGTGCTTGATTAATTTGTTAACAGGACAGAGTTATCTTATGACTTCATATTAATGTTCCCTAAGTAGGTTACACGTTAATAAACTTGAATATGACAGTAAAACTTTAAGAGGCACAGTACCAGCTGAATTTTTCCTCCTTCGGATCAGATGTTGCAGAATGACTAAACATTTATCTGTTCAATTTATGTAAATGGAGGAGACGGGAAGCTAAACCTTAAGCAATTTAATATTGTCTTGATTGTATGTGATTTAGGATTAACTAACCCTGATTAAACAAGACCTTACAAATACATCAACAGCCTGCAATTAACATACTGTTGGTAAATACTTGGAATCACAAGGTTTGTGTCTAACACCATAAGAAACATGTATAAGTATTTCTTATAGTTCTGCCTGCAATATCTAGTAGTCAAAATCATGAAATCTGGTGGATTATAAGCACTTCTGATGTGTCTTTAGAAAAGTATTGTGAAGGAAAAAAAGATGGTATTTCTAAAAATTTCTTACTGTAGATGTTTGATAGGTTACACTTCAGATACACTTCTCAATAAACCATGCCACCAAGCAGAACTGTGGGGAAAACAGAGGTAGTTCACAATTAACTTTCCAGCAGTGGCTTCAGAATGAAGGGCCAAAACTTGGAAATCAAAGTACAAAAAAAATTTGCTCTCACAAGGTACATGTAGCAGGCTTTGTCCTGTTAACACAGAAATCTGCCTCACATTTCTTGGAGAACTGTATGGGATAACAGTATAAGGGTGGCCATCCAGGACTACTGGAGCAGGGCTCTTCAATACCCTTCCTAGCCATAAGCAAAGCCCATTCCCAAAGAAGGCTGCACCCAAGTGGGTGCTGCTACTCTGACGCTAGTGCATGCACATGCTTCTCTAACAGGAGCTACTGTTGATAATACTTTAAATCCCAAAGTGCTCCATGTCCAGCCTTCCAGCTGCCCTCCTTGAGTGTTGCAGGTCTGCTCATGCATCCTCTCACACTGTCTTTCTAGCTGAACAAATGACCTCACCTTCCTCTAGCTATGCTGCACAGCCTTTCGCTCTCCTAACCTCTGCCTGCTGAACTGCTCATGTGAATTCTCTTGTCTCAGGCAAAAGTAACTGAGGTTAGCAAGGACCTGTTGTTTAAAGGATTGTGGACAACTCAGATCATTTTTACTTAAATGGGTGATGAAGCAATGCTTACAAGCAACTGAGCTTGCCAGTCACTGAAGATCTTTAGCTTGGGTAGAAGTTTTAAGGAAGTTGTATTGACACCTAATGAAAACGCCGTATTACACTTCCCTGCTGCAAGAAAAATGGGTAGAAAGCAAGGCACTGGAAGTTGCAGAAGGAGAGACAAAAACAAAAAGCTATGACAATATATCATTTTTACTTTTGAAGCATATATCATTTTTACTTTTGAAGCACCTGACTCCTTTCCTCAGAAGTACTCTGTTCTGCTAAAGATAATCAGATCCTCCTCAGTGAAATACTAACTTTCTATCTAGAAGCATGCAAGTCATGAGCACAGTTAGGGGTGGAAAAAAGATCCAAATCATGTTATTATTTTCAGTTATTGGTGTCTTTCCCATCCCTCTTTTTAGTTAGTGACACTTCTTACATGATATCTTCATTCCTTAGAAGTCAGGTTTTTCTGAAGTTAAAATGATGGTGTAAGGATCAGTCTGTAAAAGACAGACTTGATTATCAATCAAATCACAAAGATCATTCACTAAAACCAACAGAGGTTAATTTGTTAACTACTCTGGGCTTAGAGATAGTTGGAAAATTTTGGTTTTCTAGTAACTCCTTTTGGGAGAAAGACTGGGTTTTGGTTCGATTTTGGGGTTTGTTGTTTGTTTGTTTGTTTTTCCATTGATGTTTTGTTTGTTTCTTTGTTTTTTCTTTTATTTTTTGTTTGTTTGTTTGTTTGTTTTGTTTGTTTTTTGTTGGTTGGTTGGTTGGTTGGTTTTGGTTTTTTTTTTAATTATTATTATTCATCTGGGGTTTTTTGTTGTTGTTCTCTAAGGATGTTGGTTGCTCTAGCATTGTACATACTATCTACGTTATAGCACCTGGGGTTTGCCTGAGTTTCCTAGGCCTTTCCCAGTATGTTCTCTTGGCCAAGGGTCTATGTCACTTTTCTTTTTTTTGGATCTGAATATCAAAATCTAAAGCAAGTGAGAAGATCTTCACATTTCCCAGTGTATTAACGACATCCCCTCACAAAGTTCTACTGTGACAAATCAGATGCAGGAAAGGGAGTAAAAGTCCATGAAGAATTATGAGTTCATTGCTATCTCAAAGATCCATGATATTTGAAGATTTTACTAAGAACTTCAGAAAACATTATCTCTAGACTTTAATAAATAAAAAAAAATAACTAGCTTAAATAGAATAATTCAAAACTATCCCTACTCTTCCAAGGGATTCTTTGGTCTACTAGCAGAAAACTTTCAGGAGCTTCACGTTCCCATTTTCCATATCTTCTCCACAGGATACAGACAAGCTACTCTTTTAGCACTTAAGCTCAGACTAAAAACAACCCAAAACCCAAAATAAACACAAAAAAAGATGGGAGAGGCAGAGAGAATAAAAGGAGAATCTGCCTGATCTGCTTCCTGACTTTGGCAACCAACTGATACCCACTCAGTGGTGTTGCATCTAAATGGATGATAAACAGATTTTAACAATTGCATGTGGTCAGCCTGGTGCCAGATACAGAACTGGCTGGTGGCAGTGCCTATGCCCTGCACTCACAGCAGGCAGCAGAGAAGCTGAGGGAGCTCTGTTTTCACAGTGGATTTTGGCAGTCTGTCAGCTAAAGAGTCTCCAGTACCTACAGGAATTTGCAAGCTCACATTGTCAGAATCCCATCATCACAGGCCCATACCACATGAAGTCTATTGTTTTCCTTGGTCTAAGATATATTCACGGAAGATTCATTATTTGGACACTCATTATAGCTAATTCAGAATCTGGATTTCATGAAAAAAAAGACTAGAATTTTTCTTTTAAAAAAGCCATGTTAATCACTAAAACCAGATATGAAGATTTAATTCTTGAATTTCCTCTCTGTATACACTGCAAGAAGATAGAGAATAGTTCTTGCTGAAAATTTAAGAATAAAAAGAACACAAAACCATACATAGTCCCAGCTTTTATATTTTCTTTTTTTTTTTTTTTTTTTTTTTTTTTTTTTTTTGGTATTTTCTGGTTCTTCACTGAATTTCTTTTTCCATTGGGACACACAAGGTGGTAAGAATGTGTGTGCAGTATGGCAGATCAAAGAAAACTGTATGTAATGCTTTTTATTTCCTTACATGACTGTGTAGTGTGTAACAAACAGTAAATTTTGCCTAAATTCAGCATATATCATGTTAGACCAATCTTTTCTCTGTTCTCTTCTTTCCCAAAATGACAGTTTGGCATTGAAGGCTCTGGGAGTTTTACCCTTTCTTTCCCACATTTAGGCAAGCTGAAAACATGTTACTATCTGCACACTGATAAATAACGCTGATAAATAAGACTGGTTTTCAGCCTGGTTTGAAGCAAGTATTTTCTAGTTAGCAAATATTGTAGAATGGATTTGAAATGTTAAGCTACTAGATATAACCCTTGGAATTGTGGAGTCTATTGTGCACAGAGTCACAAGTATCCAAAATGATTCATAGAAACAGGGAAGAAGGGAAAAATCTGACTTTGAAATTGACAACAGATTTGAATATAGAAAATGCACAGAAAGAAATCTAAAGTATCTTTCCAAACTAACAGAACATGACACAGTACAAAGCTGAAGCTGAGGCTCTGATTCAGAGGTTTGCAGTGTATCTAATTTAAGAGCAGCTTGGACAGCTTGTATTACGGTATTAAAAGGGCTTCATTGGAAATACATAAATCACTGCTCTTCCTCTGCCTGCACCCATGGGACCCTAATCAATTAATTTGCTATTTATTCAAGAGGACACAAACAAGCCAAGTACATGCGCCATGACTGTGGTGTGAACAGGCCTGCAAGAAAGCTTTTACAGAATCCCTGATGACATCAAGGACAAGCAACCGAATGCTGTTCAAGAGATTGCAAAGTACTGATACCTACGTTTTGTCCTGCTTCAATTCATCAGTGGTTTCACTTACTCATGTACTGCACTGCACAGAGGAGGAGAGGACAGCAGCAACAGTAGGGGGGAAAATTGACTCAAACTCTGAAGCCTTCTAAGCAGTGAAAGGATTTTTTTGGTTGGTTTTGGTTTAGGTTTTGGTTTTGATTTTTTTTGTTGAAGTAAAGGAATGCCACAAATGTGTTGCAGAGCATTGTGGGTGAGGGAGGAAAGGGGCAGCACACTTCAGCAAATTGAAGCAAGTGAAAAAGATGGATAATCTGCTTTCTTAAGTCATCCTACACAGGCACTCAGGCTTCTGCAGCTGTCCCACTGTGCTAAACAGTTTGCTCTGTAGAAGATCATGTTCTCTTTTGAGGCCTTTTGCAGTGCCTCAGCCTCCTATGGTGAAGTATCTCTTAATATATCTGTCGTGTTGTTCAGTTGTTGCCCTGACTTTTGCAGTTCTGGATGTTATCATTCTTTTGTAGCTAGTTTCTCACATTCTTCTATGTAAACATAGCCATGTTATTGTAACAGTATCTTATTGTTTACATTCCTTTCTCCTGGGCACAGAAGTTTGATGGACATTTCCTTTGACCACTGTGATTGATGGAGGACAAGCCCGTTCCTCCAACGGACAGTGATTTCTAAAACGCATATACAATAAACAGGGCGGGTCTCGCCCGGCACTTTGCTCCTTACTCTCCTGACAGGTGTTTCTTGTCTCTCCTTCTTCCTTCGTGTCGTTACTGCGACATACAGTGTCGGGAGATCCTATTGAGCTACCAGTGTTTCTTTCCACAGTAACCTACAGACATGGGGACCTGTCCCTTCTACAGATCTGCAAGCCCTTTCACAGATGATAAGTCTATTCCATGTACAGTGTTGCCTTTCATTTAATAAAAGAAATTTGTTACTTTGTAGTGTCTGATAGAGTTTTCCATATTTTGGTAAAACTGTTCTTTCTTTGTAATGTTCTATTACAGTCCCAAGTGGTGTATAATATGAAAAAAAATTCCTGATACAAGGCACAGCAACTGGACCCCCAGGGAACATTTTTAGCTGTCTTTGGACACAACAGCACATTCCCATCCTCCCCTCAAATGAAACATGTTTAAAAGCTAACCAGACAACCAAACAAGCAACAATCCCAAAAATTGTCCATGTCATTTTCCCCCTGTGGGATTACTCAGTATAGCTCTCATGGAAAATAAAATCTCAAAGAAAGCATGAAGTGCTGAAAGGAACCCCACATCTAGGGAACTGGAAGCTACACTTAAATGGATGGCCAGAGATTTTAAGAACAGTTTGTAAAAAATATCCATATAGTAAGTAAAGCAAAAGCTGCCCACACCCAGTTTCTGCTGCCAAGAGTAAAAGGCCACAGGAGGTTGTTTCTGAGGTGTTATTTATATTGGATTTTAAAATGGTCTGAGGGGACAGAGGGTTAAGCTATCAATTATGTAACTGTAAACGAAGAACCTTTGGGAAGACAAGCAGAAAACTGTACACTTAGAGAATGAGCAAGACATTTAGGAGAGGTTCAAGGTTAACTCTTTTCCTTTGCTCCTCTGAATTCTGTTAAGAGTTCACATCACGGTACAAAGCCCAGGGAACAATTCTGGAGCCATAGGAAAGCAATTCCTAAGATTGTGATTTGTTCAGCACCTTGAGGGATGTAGCAGGAGCTGTTGCAGGAGAAAGGAAAGGACAAATACAGTCCTAGCCCACTGCAATTCAAATTGTATGTGCTTTGTGTAAAGCTGTTGTAAGGCATTCTGTCAATGGGCCTCAGACTACCAGCCACTGTCTTAATGCCAGCACTGCTGGAAATGTGAAAAAAGTGCACAATTAGTGTGTAAAGGGGAATTTTGATAAGAAATTAAAACAGAAACTAGTCTGTGAATGTACCTGTGCAATAGGAAAAAGAGAGAGCCACGCTAAACGTTCTTCCCCAATTCAGATTGGAAAGCAGAGCTATGTGGTAATTTCTCAAAAGCTGAGACAAATTCACGTGTAATGTTTTTTCTTGGATGAATCTTGTGGCTGCTGAAAATATTTAACAAGGCTTTTTTTTTATAGACAGACAGGAAGCAATAAGGTGGACTGCAAACCTTTCTCCTCCATATTCCTTACTTTTTTTTCTAATATCCAGTCTAAAATTTATGACCCACTTTTCCACCCTGAAACATCATTTATTGTCCTGAGCACCTCAGTCATTTCTTTCTGTTGATTGAATCCTACTTCTGCACTTATCTAGAAGTTCTCCAGTTTAGCCAGGGCTTTGCAACTGGGTGCTGAGGTAGCAGGCAGGTGGCTGTGCAGGGAAACTGTCCCACCTCCTTCCCATTTCCTTCCTTAGCCAAGCTGCAGAAAAAGAACAGGGTCCTGCTCTGGCGTTTCCAGCAGGGAAGTCTGAGACCTTATGAAACCTCACTTTACACTCACTACAGCTCAAAACTCAGGAAAATTCCCACAGGCATTTTATCAGACCCTCCATGGAGAGAAAAAATTGTAAGAACTCTCAGGAGATTTGGGAAGTTGTCTCCCTTTCCTGCAGGACAACAGTCAGGGCACAGGAGGTATGGAGCTCTGACATGCAGAGAGAGAGGAGAAGGTGTAGGGATACAATCTCTGCTTGGTTTGTAGGTTCAGAGGTTAGGAGGTTGCAAGGATAAAACTGCGAGGTTAAGACAACATTTTCAGAGCCTGCACAAAGTGATCCAGCACATTTAGGATAAGAGGCCCTTGTTGGATGCTTCCTCTTTCAGATTGAAGATGCTGTCACTGTGTGTTTGTTTGTTTATTTTGAGACTATAGCACATGAGGGGCATAGATCATGGAAAGGATGTGCTTGTCCTCCTGTATATTCTGGAAACTGCTTAACTCTCTTCTGCTTTACATTCATGAAAGTACAAGGCGTGAGATACACACAAAAAGAAAACTATCACTTCAACTAATACTCAGGGGGAATTAAGTGGCACAAGTTCAAAACAAGTATACATTTTTCTCTCTGGTTGATTGATTTTATTTTTCCCCTGTTGAAGAATATGAGGAGTACAGAAGACACACATTTTTAATTAAAATCAATGGTCTAGTATTTCAAGCCACATCACCTAACCCAGAACTCACTGAAGTCAATGGCAGCCTTTCCATTCACCCCAGTGGGCTTTGGACAAAATCCATGCAGATGAAAGTGATGACTTGCATTTTCAGATGCAGTCAATGCATGCACTTTTTAAATACAGTGCTATTATTTTTTTGCTGTGTCTCTTTACAATGCTGTTTATTCACCATGGTACAGTGAAATACATAGATATATTAGTATTAAAAATTTAGCATGACATTTTAAAATTCAAATTATTATTTTTTTTGTAGAAACAATTTTTATGAAAACAATATAATTTATCAGAAAATGAGTGCTGCTTTTCTTTACTTTTCATGATTCTATAAAAATGTTTTATTGAAAAATTATGTTTAACTAAATATTTAATAATATTTAATTCCAACAGTATCATCATAATTAGTAGTAGTAATGACCTTTGTATAAGGTATTATAAGTAAATACTACCAACATATTCAGTATCCCAATTCTTTGATCATCTAGACTAGAACCTGCCACTGCAGACTAATTGCTTTTCTCTCCCATATGGATGATGCTTTCCTCAAATGCTGGCAAAAGAAAAAGCTTGGATGCATCAAAGAATTCACCCAGTCCCAGGAGCACTGGGAAGCACTCCCAGATCCTGTAACTTAGACAAAGCCACGAAATTTTTTTGTTCTCAGGCTTGAATTAAAGCCTGTGGTGCTACAGACTACAGAAACCTCATACAATGGAAGATTTCCCTGTGCCAGAGGGTTTACAATCTAAGGAAAAGAGGCCAATCCCAGCACATACAGCTGGTCTCAAGAGTGCTGTCCAGAAAGCAACAAAACAGCAGCTGAACTGCTGAGATCCTGCTATAAATGAGAGGTTTAAGCAGGAATTTAAAGGTAGATGCTGCAGAGATCCTGTGTGGGTCTCTCTGCTCTGCATGTCCTCTTTGTCACTTTGCAAAATGTCAGTTGTACTTACCAGAAAAGACAAAAATGGTTTATACTAAAATAGTCTCCTTTTCCCATATAAAATAATTTAAAACTTGTAAAAATTCAGCAAGTATTGCACTTCATAATAATTCATTAACAAAGAAGATTAACAATGACTAATTACAAGGAGTATTAATTAAAGTTAGAAGAGTGAATGTCTTTGTCTAAATGAATGGCAACAAGGAAATGCCAAGTATTTCATCACTGACATCCAGGGCTGAATTGGTGGCCTCTAAACCTTACTTACAAAAATGGCAGAGCTGCCTTGTGCTCCAGCTGTCTAGAACAGAATGGGTGGACAAGTGTTGCCTTATTTTCCCTGGAAGGTACAAAACACCAGGGCATTGCCAGGTAGAGCATGTGATCAGGCTAAAATTAAATGCAAACTCTAATAATTGCTGTCACATAGGAAGACAGTAACAGAATTAGCAAAACTGGGATTTGTTCCATTTGTCATTGAAGTTGTTTCATCAAATCAGCAGGAATTTCAAAACCTCAGGCTTGGTCGAAAAGATGAGAAACAAGTTCTTGGTCAAAAACACCTTTTTTCTTTGAAACAGGTCCTCACAGGCATTGTTAGAGAAGTGATGAATCTCTTGACCCTGTCTCTAAGGAGTTTCCTTGCTACACACACATTCAAAATAAACCCATAAGTGTTTGGCTTTTTACAGGTGCTGACAAGAACACTCAGCTTTGATGGGGGATAACTACGTGTAAATTGTTGCTCTGAGTCGCACAGAATGGAGATTTCAATCCAGATGTGCTCCAGACTGCAAGGAGCCCTCTGACCAGCCGGTACATCTCTCAAAGAGTGCTCAAAAGAAGAATGGGATTTAATCCAGTTACAAGGGCAAGTCTATCTCTGGGCAGTGCTCATCTTAGTGAAAACATACTGCAATGTCCCACTACCTCAGTGCACCATTGAACAAGCAGGAATGCAAAACTATGGCAGCTTCAGGATGATCTTTCCAGGCACTGAGGTATTACTTTGTTTGGGGTTTGGATGAGGTTTTATGATATTAATGTAATTATTAAAAGTAAATTAGAATTCAATATTAACAGATCAGGAATCACTAACTTAACTCTAACTCTTTCTGTTGCCAAAATCTCCTCTTTAAGCTATTATCATTAGGATTAATCAAGCTAGTGTTGGAATGATCAGAGTAGCAAATCCACCTTCCATAAATATTTTAATTTCTGGTTAGTTTCTGTAGAAAGATTTGAAAATAAGAGATTAATAACCAGTAGGTCTCAGTCTAGAAGCCCTCTTCCTGCTTTATAAGGCAGTCTTTTTGCAAACAAAACCAAATATTCAAGTCTTATGTGTAAGAAATTGTCCCAGGTGTCAAAGAAAGAAATTTTGTGAAGACAAAAGCCAAATGAAAATAACTTTTTCTTCCTATAAAGGGGCACAAATATAGCTGGCAATGTAACCCTTTGTAATACCTACTCCTCTGCCTTGCTAGATATCAAGATAAGAAAGATATGACTAAAAATGTGATACCTTCAGCATAGGGATAATTTATGGATCAGGACTTGCAAATTCACAGTGATAGATATATATTTTTCATCTTCTTCATCCTAAAAGTAGGAAATAATAATGATTTTGTTTATGTGGCAAGAAGAAATTAACTGTCACCAGAAATAAGATATGGACTTACACCAGTCATGAATCTGCCACACCAAATTGTCCTGTTCAGCTGAATATGTGCCCTGATGGCCAAAAGCTTCCTACCTAGAGGTGTTTAAAGAGGCATCAGAACTTCATAGCCTGGCAGTTTTCAGTCTTTCCTGGACAGCATGAATCTGGAAAAATTCCAGGAAACACTGACCTGCTTTGAGACATGATTTTTGGCTCAGAAATATAGCAGATAACACACAAATCCCCACAAAAACACTGGTAGTCCCATTGAAAGCTGTTCTTAAAAATGTGAAGAGAGTTCAATTGCTTATAATACCTTGTTTAACATTTAGCATAAAATATAGGAAAAGCATATTGCCCCTTCTTGTGGGAAAGAGGCAATGAAATTAAGAATTTAACATTTGAAAACTTGTTTTGTAGAGATTTTAATATTAATAAAAATACATTTTCCAATTTCCACAGGAAGCAAGAAACCCCCTCCAAATGATCGAATGACCCCAATCAAGTTACATGTTGTTATTTTCGTATGGAATAGGTGATATGGTTGGTTTTGGTTTTTCCTCAGAATTTCAACCACAATGAGACAAAAATTATTTTTTTTAGAGAGAGAGAGAGAAAAAGAAGCCTGGAAATTGAAAAGTGAACTGGGTCAGATAATGCAATATGGAGAAATGACCCATGACTGGATGAATGAAATAAAAATAACATGCTAATTAGAAAGAAAATCTGAAAGGATTATTTCCCCAAAGGAACAAAAGCAGAAGCACAGACATACCTGTGAAAACACAAGACAAGGAGGACAGGTGAAGCTAAAAACTGTCAGTCTGAAATGGGGTATTTTTGTCTGTGGAAGCTAAGGGTGTTATGTATTGAATTAAAAATAAGTCCTAATCAAAAACTTAACAACAAATATTATACCAGGAAGGTTAAGACATGAGAAACGTATACTGAGTTTGACACCACTAAGAAAGCTGTCTAGAGAGTAATGTCTGGCCTTCTTTTTGTACCTGCTCCCGTCTGGATTAGGTTTCTTTTAAAACTCAGTTCTCATTTTGCACTTGCAGTCATTCAATAGCATTACAAGAGTGTGGGGAATACACAGACTCCCCCAGGATTTTGCCCGTCTTCATTAGCAAGTTTTTCAGGATATTGTTGGAGAAATATATAGACCAAGGCTTAGACCAAGCTCTTGGCCTAAGATATTGCTGCAATATTTCAACAAGCAGCATGCAAATAAGTTTAGGTTCTTACATTGCAATTGCCTGAGTAGGTCCACAGGAACAAATAACTACTGCTAAAATGCCTTAAAATACAATCAATAAAAAAGATCATGACTTCAAATTAAATTAATTGGTAGGTGATTGAGACCAGATGCTCAAATGTATTTTCAATAATTTAAAGTGCTCAAAATAACTTGCCATTGTATTTCTGTGCACCTGCTAATAACAAACTATCATAGGATATTAAAAAATAACTTAATCATAAAACATGCTTATGTATATCTCCTATGGGTCTAAATAGAGATCCTTCCTTAATGTAATGCACAAAATAAGAGGTTTTGTATAAAAAAGTACAATGTGATGATTTTTAGTCAAGGCATGGAAAGTCTTATTTCTACATATTTGACTAAATTGTATTGAAAGGAATCTTAATTTGACATCACCAGTTATGCAGTTTACACATGGCCATGAGAAGCAGTTCAAGTAAACTTTTTACTTCTGAAAATCAGCCATTTTCTGTATTATTGAGTTTATACAATAATTTTTTATTTTCCTATTTTTTAAGATCAACCTTTTCCATCAGTTTGCAACACTCTCCTAAATGGAAAAAACATTTTCACCTGGAAGTGTAGGACAGGATAAATTACTGTCTTCTGAATGCTGAATAAAATTATCATCTTGCCAGTGCCAGAGTTCTTTGGAGTTTGTAGAGGTAAAAAAAGCCCCACATTTTTTTTTCAGAGAAGACACTGGTGCATAAGCAGCAATCACTGTCACTTGGTACACTGCTGGCCATTTGTATAGGATGTGAAATAGTTTGAATTCTGAAAAGCCAGTTGTCAATATAAGCAACACGTTGTAATTTCCTGTGCATCATCTAGAAGGACTCAAATGGAAATTTTGTTTTTCCTAAGCATTTCTGTCTATCTTAGGGAAATTCATTATTTTACATATTTTATATGCCTTCTTTATTTAATTGCCTGTTTGGATTTTACTGAGGAAGCTCAGTGATATAGATGTTTACAAGAAACGTTTGCAGAGGACTGCAAATAAAAAAGAAGAAAAACAACTTACAAGTTCAAACAAACATGCAGGAGCTGTGTTTTTCAGCACACTCTGGCCACACACAAGTGATGAATCCTCTACATTAACAAATATGTCAAGAGAAAGGTATTATAGCCCAGGTGGAGGATGTACATGCCCCCATGATTCATCAGAAAAGAATCTCGTTTCCACTGTTTGGCCACACAGGAAGTTTGGATTCACTCTGCCTGTTTGCACAAGCTAAATAAGATCTGTTTAGAAAATTCTGTTTATTCCATATCTTCTCTGATACCTCAATGAACATTCTCCTCAGGAAAAAAAATTATTTTGGAAGAATTGTATGTTTGCCTGTGGATCAGTAAATCAAGATAATATTTGCATCTAAGTCATTGATCAGTCTCAGCTGGACACACCAGATCTCATGGTACTTTAACTAAATAAAAGACTGAAGTTCTTGCAGAGGAACTTGAGATAAGCAAGAGGAAAGCCTTAAGGAAAGTATGTTTGAGTTATGTAGAACTACCACTCCTGTAGACTAGAGCAGCACAGTAGAGTATCAGCATGAAATGAATCAAACTATTTTGACATTTCCAAACTCCACTTTTTCATATAATTTCTTATCCCTATGAAAAATTTTGATATTTCAGTTTTATTTTTTCCTGACTCAGGACCAAGTGTCAAAGTATTGATCCCTTTCGGGGCAGAAATTACATTTTATATTAGCTTTCTCATGAAGAGTGACACCTCATTTTCTTATTTGAAGGATTTCTATTTTTACCTTCTCCCATTCAGCCTCTGGAGAAAAATAGTATATGGTAGGATATAGAATTATTCAGGGGTTGCTGCTTTCATTTTATATCCTCAGTTCACATGTAGTAGTTTATATTTAAGAGGTTCAGTCTGTTTCTTTTCACAAATTCTTCTTTAGCTGGCTACATTAGAAGGCACACATTAGAGTAACTCTGCTGCTGGGAAGGCTCACCATTGTGTGTAGAAGCTATTAAGTTTAGTCCTGTAAAGACCACCCTTGGGGGTATTCCACTGGGAAAGTGTAGTAAAGAGCACACAGATCTCAAAATTTTTAAGTATTACTGAGAAGCCAGTAAAGGTATTTAAGCGGTGTGCTCTAGTGCCTTTCCAAGTACATATTTTGATAATTTCATATCCTACTGGAACTCGCTGGAGGCATGTTTTAATTTTGACTGTAGCATTTTGCACTATCAGTTCCACTGGGCTGAGGACCAGACTGTTACAGTGCAAAAGGAAGATCCACTCCATCTCAAATTCATATCTTTCAAAGGGAAACCTTTCCAGTTGTATAACAAACACAATGGTAAGTGGTGTAAATGATAAACTAGTCTCCCAAATTAAAAAAAAATAAAAAATCCCTTGGTCACATAAAAAAATGTCCTAGGATCATTACAATTTCCAGTTTTGGAGCATGTGAAGAACATAAATCCAGCAGAGTCAGATTACTCTGTCTACAAGGTAGAGTTTCTCTCTCTAAAGAGAAAATATTCTAAACACAGTAAAGTGTGAAGGGGAAACAGAAGTATACAGAGAAATCTTTGCTTCATGGCCAAGTCAAATTTGATATTTGTCATTTTAATAACCTATCCAGGCACTTTTCAACTCTTTGAGGCAAGTTATTGTTAAAGAAGTGTGACCTTTTAATGCAGTGTAAGAAAAGACTATCATATCATTCTTGGAAGAGGGAAAGGACAATATCTGTGAATAAAATCAGTAGATTTGTGACCAGCAGAAAGAAACTTGCCTTCATATGGATTTATGCCATTGCTTTGAACAATGTACCCTCTCAGATGTCTAATAAGCAACACGGTCTTGCTACAGCCTCTCTCTCACGGGAGGAAAGTAAATGGGTCTCTTGTTTTTTACCCGCCTTTCTATTTTCACACCGTAGAAAATAATTTCCTTGAGACCTGTACTACTGTCAAGAATGTGGTTGAAATTGCCCCGTCAGCTCAATATTATGGTATAAGAGGGACAAAATCAGACATTTAAGCAGTTATGCACCTATTTTCTCACACACACTCATGCATATAGCATGATCAAAGAAGCCATATTTCCTTAGGAAAACAGGCTAAAAATAAATGTAACACTACTTTTCTGACAGCCATTTGGAGCTTTGGCAGGACAAATTGTTTTATTCAAGAGCATCTCATACAACAAAATAAGCTACCGTATTGCCTCCTATACTCCATGAGGAAAATTAATTTGGTCTCTAGGGCTCCTTGCTATTAATCTCCATCAAATATCCCTGCCAACACACCCCCAGAGGCCATGATCCCGCAGAAGCAGTTATGCCCATGAGCAGCCCTATAGATTTTAACTGTCACAGGCTTAAAGTTTAGCATTCCTGGGAGAACACTGGCACAGTAAGTTCAATTTTTAATAAAATATTGAGAAGGTAGGTCTCGGCAACATGCATCACCCAGATACATGCTAATGAAATCCTCACAACTTGCCCATTCTACTCCGAGGCAATTTCACACCAGAGGTAAAGGCATTGGGGTCAGCAAAGTTAGGTTAGGAGGGATTTGCCCTGTACCGACAAAATGTTTCAATTATGCACTTGGCAAAGAACTTGCCAAGCTAGGATGGGAAATCAAAGCTGGAAGACTGAGAGTTGAGTCCAGCTCTGAGGCCCTAAGTAATGTCAGAGACACAGTAAAGGAATCAGAAGATGTATATTATGGCTTTCTGCTGTGCCAGCTAAGAACTGACAATCAGGTGGGTGGGCTTTTTCCCAAGTTAATTACACTTCAGAGTTGATCTAAAATCCATAGATTTATAAAGAAAAAGCTTTGGTGGGATTATTTTCAGAGGGATCAAGGTCTTCCGAAAGCCTAAGAAGTCAAGTATGACACAAGAAAATATATTATAAGCTGGCTGTTGCAATTATAAATAATGCAAATCATTACTTTTGAACTCCTAATTCCCACAATATTAAGTACTAATTTAGCTATGTCTGGCAATTTAATTGTGTCGATTTTGCAAGAATTTCGGCTCTTTTCACAGAACACATAGCTAGACGAGTAATCTTAAATTTTTTCTTGACAATTAGAGTGTTGAAGAGCAACAATACGGAGGATATTGTACTTTGCTTACCCTGCCAACTTGAAGTATTGTGGTACAGCTATGGATACAGGTAAGTCCGAGGTCTCTAAGTTAAAAGGTTGCCAGTGAAAGAACAGAATCTTTTCAAGTCATGTTTGAAGGTTATGAGGAAAAAGGGATGTCTCTTCCTTTTCGCCCTTCTCAAGTGTCTTTATGTGCCACCAAAGAGACTCTTTTTAGCCTTGTTTTCATCAATTAAGCAGGCAATGCCTTCTCTGTAAAAGATCCTCAAAGAGTTTGGAAATATAATAACAGCACTCATTTATTGATTGCTTTGATCAGATACTAGGCAGGAGGGAAGAAAACCTCAACATACACATCAATAAACAACCTGGAGTCTCTAAAGCCATACTGAGTGAGCTTGAGAACTAACTATGAGACTGGAGATGCTCAAAAAAGAAAGCCTGTGACAGCAAATCAATATAAAGCCTTGTGGTAAAGATGCTGAAGTAAGGGAAGGAATGTTGGGTCACTGTGGAAAGAACTCTGGGCTGCATTAAGATACTGAGACAACTAATAAGGAAGACCATTTCCCTCTCTCCAAATGATTATAGAGAAAGCTTGGCGTGACAAGGCCCAGGACAAGGGTCAGGCTGGGCTGAATCAAGGCACTGGTTTTGCTGTGTACTTCTCATATTTGACAAGTGTCTTTTGCTTATATGGGCGCCAATGGTATCTGAAAGCAGAGGGTTTGGATAAGCTCTACAGGGCTATGTGAGCTTTTTATGCTGAAATTGTTCCTGGAGTGCTTGTAGTATAGACACACTGGGGAGTCATCCAGAAAAAAAAACATGGCAGGAGATATGCAGTCCTTTATTGAAGATTATTAAGAGAAAATTATAGGAAAAGGCTTTCAACTGAGATGAAAGGAATGCTTGCTGGAAGAAACTAAAAGAAGTTCCACTACATTAATAGTGTTGTTTGAAAGAGCCAGGCTCTGACACAGTCAGTCTGAAAATTTTAGCATCTATTGCATTATATTCTGTGCATTGTAAACTGTAAGGTAGAGCTGTCTATAGACTTTTAAAATGCCATTGATTTGCTTTTCAAAGTTCCATTTATTCTGCAAATGTAAACACACAAGATGTTTTTAGAAGTCTAGTCATTCCTTTGTTACAACTGATTCTAAATTCTCAAAGACAAAGCTGTTAAATATGCAGATACACAATACCATCAAGTGATGAGGTGCAGAAAAGGTACAAGGCCTAACACCAAGGACTGTCTGAAATGGTCATGAAAATAAATGGAGATTCAATGAGTCCTGGAACAATAACATTCCCAATTCATGGAGCGTGTTACAAATTAATCTTTAATCTTCATGTTCAGACTTACAAGAAACACTAGTCTTAGCTTTTTGTTGGTATTTGGGAGTCAAACTCACCAGTGCAAGACCATGGGTATACAAACACTCCTCAGGTGGAAGCATGGCCATGAAATATGCATATTTGTTGCACATTGTCTGTGTGTTCTTTGTCTCCATTAATTTTGGAGGTTTTATCCCTCAGTAGAAGATAAACAAATTCTATATGATTTACTAAATAGGTACAGGTATGGTGTAGCAGCATACTTGGCAGAATCTCCTGCTTTTGAGCTTCAGGATTGGTGGGAAGAAAGCCAAGGCAATGCCCTCGACCTTCTCCCTCCAATATCTGAACCCTCTGCCTGAGCTGTGGTAAAATCCCATATTTCTCTTCTGTTACCTGTATCCATACCTTAGGTCCCATATATGGCTATGCCCTGGAAAGCTCTCCCCGGCACTGGTCACTTTGAACTATGCAGTTTTCCATTGGGTGTTTCCTGGTCCCACCTCTCTTTAAAAGAGCCCTGCAGGGCTTCCTCAGCCTCTTTCTTCTGGGTTACTCCAGCCACCTGGATGTCTCTGGACTCCCTTACTGGACCCTCATAATGCAACACCAGACTTATAATAAATAGGGTATTATCCCAGAGAAGAGCCCTCTGTGTAGCCTTTTATTCTCGCCGGTGCTAGAGCACCACAGCTGGGGAAACTCTCGTCCTAGAGGAGCCAGCAAAAACAGGTTATCTGCGGTAGCTAGGACTCTGTCCTTTGGGAGGGTTGTAAAACCATTGCAACTCATCCCGGCAGGGATTTCGCTGGTGTAAAGATGCTGTTGCTACCTCGAGAGCACCGGATAAGCATCCTTAGTATGGCTGCAGGCCCACATGGAATCACAAATACAGTAGCAATTGTGACCACTTGTTCATTTTGCTAAAGCAAAATGGGAAGGAAACAAGGAGTATTTGAACACTGGAGCCACCAAAGGTCTATTTGACCTAGGATTTGTGTCTCCTTGACTATCTTTGGCATAAAAGGCTCTAGCAGTATGGCAGAACTGACTTGCTTTGCAGAGCATCCTGCAGTCTTGGTCTCCCACAATCTTGGTCTCCCAAACACGGTCTGACCTTTTCCAAAGCTGTGACAAGATGGATTGCGCACTACTGTCCACTTCTGGAAGGACAATCTTGAGCCCTCCTAAATAACCAAAATAAGGTAGAAAAGTGCCAGACAGACCCTTGAGCCCACAAACGGCCCACCTTCTCTGTAACAGGGACTCAGCCTTTGAAGGTCCAGACTCCAACCAAAGCTTTTTCTGCAGCTCAGGCACAGATAATCCAGATTGCGTGTGAATGCCACAGTGTCTAAGACCACTTGAGATGACAGAGCAGTTTTCTTCTCATATAGGATACAAATAAATGCTCTTTTCCCTCCAGCTGATTAAACAGACAGATGGTGAATGTGTGAGCTCCATTTTCCTGGGAAACAAGACTAAGAGTCTCCTGTGAGCTGCTCAGGATAAAAAGTAGCAAGTTTTACCAAATCCTCTTGCTAATGAGGAAAACATTCCTTACAAGTGTTTTGAAGACTAGCAGTATGTTTTCTCGCAAAAAAAAAAAAAATGGGTATCATTGACAAGCAGTATTTGTAGATATTTGGTAAATGCTTAGAACTTTATTGTTTAATTCCATAATAAACCCAATGCAGAAGCTGATGAGGCAGCAGGGCTGTGATACTTTTTGCTAATTATGTGCTAAGTTTTATGAAACTAATAAGTGTTTTTAATAATAGTGAGGAGGAGAAAGCTTACATTTAGAGACCACATTAAAATTTGTACAGGTAATTGGATGGTATGGGAATTCCAGATAAGAATAACTTAATTAAAATGAAATTTTAAAACAAATGACCCAGGTTGTTTTTAATCCCTTCACACCACCTTGAAAAAATAATTCACATCTCAGTGTAATCAATACAGAATCACAGCTGGGTGTTATGACTACCAGGTGAGGAGAGGAGCCAGGCAGAGGATGGCTATATAAATGAGGAAGAAGGAATTAGATGTTCTAGACTGCTTCTATTAAAGTTACATTCATAGAGAAGCACACGACCTATAAAAGGGTCCCCTAAACCACGCAGTCACAATTTCTTCTTTTCTTTGACTCTCCCCTAACTTTTCCTTCTGTACTGGCTGCTTTCTTTTAGACCGTTCTCACCAGAGCAAATTAGCTTTCCTCTTGGCAGGGTCAGGTCTATATTCCCCTACTTTCACCCAGCTTCAGAGCTAATATCATCTCTCTTCCAACTCCTAATAAATCTTACTCATTAGCTAGCAAAAATTCCAGGATTTCTGTGCTGTTTTCATCACCCAAAGGTGGTGAAAAATCCTTTGGAAAGGATTTTTTTGTCTCAGTCTCTAAGTGTCACATTACTTCATCATACAATACTCTTCAGATTCCCATTTGAAATGTTTCTAGAGGAACAAAGAGGATATTGAGCTTGTGTGTGAGTGTTGTTGATTGGAGAGTGCTCAGGAGACATCTCTATGCTGTATGAAAAGGGAAGGTCTATTAATTCTTGTCCTAGCTTTGGTACCTGTAACCAGAGAGATCCACTGTGCTGAGGCATCCACACCCTGGCACCTGTTACCCTGAGCCCAGTAACTCAGTAAAAACGAACCAAGAATAAGTGAAAATAATTAACATCCCTAATTAGAGACAAGATGGAGAGTGCAAGTGACATGCTCAGGGTCCCATAAACTGTTCCAAAGCAATGGAATGAAACAAAATTCTTGGAATCCCTGACCAGAAATTTTTGCTCTCCTTGAAAAAGTGCAACAATTCCTCAAGCAGTGCAATCCTTGAATCGCATGCCACACAAGGAAACACCTTTTTACTGTAGAAGTGACTGGACACTGGCACAGGTTTCCCAGAGGATCTCTGCCCCTGATGATATTAAAACATGCCCGGACATGGCCGTGGGCAACCAACCCTAGATAATGCAGAAGTGGAGGGTAGTTCACCACAGCCAACAGAAGTCCCTTCCCATCTCAACTGTTCCATGATTTTGGCATCTTCACCCTTCCAGAACCCCAGCAGAAGGAGTGACTGCTGTTTCCAGATTTGAAAATGGCACTCCCTTCCTGTCAATCACTGTTGGGAAGTCTGCTGCTAAAAGGGAGGCCTGGCCTGAGGTTACACAGTGTTCAGTCCTCTGCCCAATTTTACAGTGCCTTTTACAGGACACAGTTAGGGAAATGCGGTCAGTACATGGCTTTTATTTTATTTTTTCTTTTCCCTGAGAAAACTGCTTTTCTCCAATAGGATAAAAATAGCCTTCCACAATTGTTCTATCCTTTTAGACTTAGTGAATAATTGAAGAACGCTTTCCCAGTAGTTAGTAATGAAAGAGGTTTACTCCGAAGCTTTCTCCATTATCCAGTGCCAGCACTTTCCTCTATTGCTGAGGTTGCAAAAGAAAGCAAGAGGTGACAGGTGCTTGTATATCTCTTCAAGAACGAATGAAACAAATTTTGCTGCCATCTCTCTGGGAGCAAATCTGCAGTAATTCCATGGGATAACTGAGAAAGATTTTGGACTTACTCAAAAATAACTGAAAGCAAAATGTCCAATTACATTTTTCATCTGGCATGTTCAAAAGAACATGTGACTAATGGGATTGACATGCCTATAAATGTATGACAAAGTGTCAACCCATATGGTTTGCTTTTTTTATCAGCTTTTTCCTCCTACTGTCTTGATTATTCACCTATGGGTACTAACATTAATCTCAAGACAGTTTTCCTGCTATTATATCTTGGTCTTCTCTACCCATGTTAACCAAACTTCACTGAATTTCTTCTCTGCTAAATAAATACTCCTATTAGTATAAAACAGTTTTCTACAACAACCACCGTCAGCTTAGACTGTCAGCCTACAGAAGAAGAAATCTGTGCAAACAAAATTCTGCCTTCATTCCCAGAATGATTTGGCTTCCCTTCACTTTTACAGCAAACATCTAGCTTGTTACAACCCCAGCCCAGGGCGTCCTTCCTCTACATTCCACTGAAAGATTTAATTTTTGCCAGTGATAGGCTTGAACTACCCCACCATTCAGTATGCAGAAAAGATGCTGCATATTCAACTGCTTTCATTTTCTTCTAATTCCTTTCATGGCTGTAATGACATTTGTATTAGTGGCATCTTTAAAGAGAAGACATTCATGTTAGCATCACAGGGGGGAAAGGGGAGTGGGGTTTTTTCTTTAGTTAAGCCTTGGGTTTTGGGGTGCTTTTTAGGAACTTTTTTTCTTTAAAGTCAGGACGAAAAGGGGTGCTTTTTAAAAGTTTAAGGATGCTAACAGACACATGTAATAGATTAAAAATTCAAGCCCCATAAATTATGAAGACTAGGTTTCATTTATCCATGGACTTCCAGCAGATTTGGTTGTAAAGAAAAAAGCAAAGGAAAGTCCCGCAGCTGACTTCTCAGAAGAGGAAATTAAAGTTTTCTAGATATGGTAGTGAGACATTTGGATGAAACATTACGTCATTTTCTTTTACTAGAGCTTTATGGATAGTAGAAATCCTAGAAGGTGTGAGGTTATATGTAACCTGGATGGAGAGCTTAGTCACAGAAACAAAAAACTTCTAGAAGCCCCATGCTGACATTTGGCATTGAATTGAAAGGAGCCAGTATGGCTTTGTTTGAGGGTGAAGGAACAGGGTATAGAGCCAGGCATCCTTTGCTTTGGTTCAGACCTTAACCTGCCTTCTCATGGAAACTGAATGTTAACCGGAATTGCTGAGCTTGTGTATCCTGAAAGATTGCAAAATAGTAATTAAACCTAGTTCTTATTTAAGAAAAAAAAAAATGCAGACAAAAAATCATATACCATATTTGTGAAATTGTTCCTTCCTTTTTCTCTTCATTTTAAATTTGCTCTCAAATCAAACTCCCTTTGCCTTCTGATGCACTACACTTAACTAATGGACAATATTATCATTCATTTTATTTATTTTTGCCTCTGATCATCATTTTAAAATTCTATTGTTGACTCCCAAAAAAAAGTGCAATAAAAGCAAAGGAATGGAAAATTAACTCATGTTTCAGAATGAAAAAGTCACGATTTTGTTTAAAGTGCCTTTTAGCAAACTTCACATATTCTTCATCTGAATTACCTGACCTTTTGGAGGTTAATTTATTACAAACCATTGCAGTTGGCAATGTTTCTTGAATGATCCTGGCCATTCAGTGAATGAGGTGGCAGGGAGATGCAAGGAGCAAACAAAAGCATGAGGAAAGGGACCACACTCTTTGAAAGGCAATGAGGAAGGAGTTGGGATCATTTTAGCCGGAAGCAGTCAACCATTCAGTTATACAAACAGGAAATATTTGAGGTTTTCAGCTCTTTTTTCCCAAAACTCCATAGGATTTCAAGGACCAAACTTGTGCCACTCCTGAACCTCAGAGCTCACATCCTCCCACTGAACTGTCTTTCTCAGTGAACTGCTGTTACTCACTCTGACAGCTTTCTACGGCTTCAGAATGTCCTATGTCTATGTTTATTCTTTCTCCTTTATGGTTTTTTTTTAAATCCCTCTTTTTTAAATCCAAAATTCTTTCCAGCTAGAGACTCGTTGGATCCCTGGACCTTTATTATGTTTAATGAAAAACCTAAATAATCATTCAGTATTCCCAGTATTCTCGTGTGAGTGCTCTTATGTTGGAACAAAATAGTTTCTTCCTTTAGGTTCTGTTAAAGTACATGGTACTAGTTAGAGCCTGTAAAAGCTGTGTGAGCTGTTTGTTAAAATGCTGATAGGACTTAAGGGGGTATAGAAGTGAACTGATGCTGACCAAATAGGACTGAGCCCTTGGCCTAGGATTAATTGTCTCACAGTGCATAAGAAATCCAACTGTACAGGCACATATCTTCAGTCACTACTGAAGGTACTTGTTACCACAGGATAGGGACAGTTAACATTTCTTTATCTGGATACAGATACTCTTTCCTGTATTGCTAGCTACAAAGCACTTGACTAAATCAAGACAAGATGCCATCAATTTGATTTTTGATTTCTGTTTCAAAAAAACAAAAGAGCAGACAAAGGGTAAGTGTCAGAAAACTACTCTAGAGAGGGGAAAGCTCAAGTGAAGGAAAAAAACCACCTAACATTTTCTGCAGTTTCTTATTCATACTGCTTGAATCTCAGCAGGTCAGGGTTTTTCTTTATTTTACAAATTGGAGTTGCATCTTGCCCATCCATCTCTCAGCTTAGTTTGAAATCTTGGAAACATTCCTGGTTCCTTGTTAACTGTACAAGTGACATGCATTTATCTGCCTTCAAATAATGTTGCAATTATTTTTGAAGCATTTGTTCATTTTTGGTCATCACTACAAGGGAAAAAAAAGGCTATGGAGACATTTAACCATGTATTAAATTCTGGCAGACATTATTAATAAAGAAATATTATTTTATTTTAAGTAAAGTTTTTCTGGTTCTAATGCTTTCCATGATGATTCTGCTTGCCAAGCTGAGCTCTATTATATGAATCCCTTGTTAAATGTTATCTTCTTCCAATACTGCAAACATTTCTTCTTGGCTTTGAACCTTAGTCAAGTAGATTTCAGTAGATATGACAAAAGTTAAGCATCAAGAGAAGTATTCTCAATACTGAAATATACTTTTCATTCCTACAGGGCACTGTTTGAAGAAAAACCTTCTGAACTTGTTTGATTAGGAGCTAATTTAGGTCTACAATAGTAAAAAGGGGAATGAGGGTGAAAAATCAATTTTTGAAAAGGGTCTTCTTTTTGAGGCTTTGTATCATTTATAGGCTGAGAATCTTGCAGAAAAGCTGATCCCTACTCAGTTCTGCTTTTCCATTTAGCTGTATAATGAAAGTATGTATAAAACAAAACAAAAATTGAAAACTTTTTGGGGGGGAGTTGACTGGGGTTTTTTTTTAGTTTTTTGGAGGAAAACATAAAAATATGCAGCGTGATAATAAAAGTTGATTGGTTATTTTGTGAAATGAAATCTTTTTTTAAACTCTGGGAAAACTAAGCTACCCTGAAATGCACAAAAAACCATTTTTTTCTGCATAATTTCCCAGTTTTAACTAGGTTTAATAACATCCTTGTTCTTGTAGAGATTAGGTATATCACAGATTGGTACTCATAGTGGGTGAAGGGGGAAAAAATCCAGGGAAAATTACTGCCTTAGAAAGGTTTTTACCGATTACTGTATCACCCTATTGATCGTGCAGAGGTCTGGAAACATTTATGAGTAAAAATGTCTTCTACTTTACCACATATACATAATCACGGGATTTTATCCTGTTCTGCAGAAGTCAATGAAAAAAACCTAATTTTGACTTTAATTAGAGAATAAATCTCTCTTCAGATACAGCAGATGTGTTAATACATGTGAATAACTCTGAGAATCTCATTTAAGTCTAGCACCAGAAATGACTGGACTCCAGCTATTACACTCATCTAGTAAATGGGGCAAAGAAAGCTACTCTCATGCAATCTCTTACAGGACAGGATTATAAAAGAATATGACAAATATTATTTACTTCACAGCAACTCCAGCATGAATTTAAATATTCTGCAGAGTTTAATATATGTGTGTGTATACACACTTTTCTACAGTATTGATTATAAAACAGGGTAATACCACATTGAACTGTAAGGAAGCTTTGCAGTACTTCTTTTGGTAAAATACTCATAATCCCTTATGGAGAAGAAAAAATTCTCAATGACGTGTAATGCTGTGATCCTCAGATAATTTTCCAAAGACTGGGCTGAGTCATACATTATGTTGAGGGGTGAGGGGGAAAGCTACACCCATCAAAATGAAAAATGAGTAACGGTCAGCAGACATCTTCTGAACAAGCAATTTGAGAAAACCATTTGTTAGGTTGCTTGTAACCATGACTAATAATCATTAATTATTTTATTCTAATGTGTTTATTGTTACCTCAAACTTATACTATGCATTTTAATAGCAGGACTATCTAGCAATATATATTAGCTGGTACTCAAAAGATTCTGTTTTCAGAAAGACATATTATTACCCTGTGCTGGAAAAAACAGCTGTGACATGGAACCAGCTTAAAAGCTTTCAAGTCTCTGGTGATGGAAATGGGCATTTATAACCAAGAGCAGTTATATAATATACCTCTTATGAAGGCTTTCTAGGTACATATTAAAGCTGAAATATTCAAAATAAAATTAAATTATAAAAGTCTTGACCTGAGGGTCAAGTTAAATATGAATAACAAGGACATCTGTGAAAAAGCATCATTAAGACCTAATAAAGTAATCCAAAACATTTTTCTGGTTTGATCTAGCCTGCCATATTATTGCTACTTCTCAAACACTGAGGTCTGCAAGCTGTATTATGAAGGCACTAACATTAAGTTCACTTGACAAACATAATTTTTTAAGTAAAAAAGTGTTGAAATGCATTGGGAAAAATAAGAAAACATGGCCTGGAAAAATCCGCTGCCACAACCTTGGGGATCAACATTTTTTACCTGCAGAAGACATACAGCTCCTTATCAATCAGACAGCATTGCACAATATCACAGAATCACAGAATATGCTGAGTCAAAAGGTGCCCCCAAGGATCATTGAAAGGCACCCCCAAGGATCATCGAGTCCAACTCCTGGTGCTGCACAGGACACCCCAAGAGTCACACCATAGTCCTGAGAATATTGTCCAAACACCTCTTGAATTCTGTTAGGTTTGGTGCTGTGACTACTGCCCCGGGGAGCCTGTTCCAGTACCCAACCTCCCTCTGGATGAAGAACCCTTTTCCAAAACCCAACTTAAACCTCCTCTGACACAACTTCAGACCATTCCCTCGGGTCCTGTCACTGGGCACAACAGAGAAGAGATCAGTGACTGCCCTTCCTCTTCCCCTCATGAGGAAGTTTTAACTTCAATGAGGTCTCCCCTCAGTCTCCTCTTCTCCAGGCCAAACAGACCAAGTGACTTTTTCTCTGAGGACCTTACTTAATAATTCCCTGAGGAGTCTGAATTCTGCTCTCCTCATATCTGGAGTTGAGGTTTTGCTGGCACTTGTCCTTCTGTCAACAGAGATTTTAAACTTGATCACTTTATGTCAGCATGGTCATCTTTGTCACATTATGTCAGATATTGTGACTGTCCTAAGGGAGTGTGAAAAAGGTCTCTTTTAAGAGGGGAAAAAAGAAACCTTGCTATTTCCTGCTCATTATTTTTATAGAGGATACTTCTGGTAATGTGGTCCTTTATGACCTGGATATTGAGAGAGGCTCTGTCTTCCTCCTGCCACAGGGCAATGAGAAAGGATGTGGGAATTCTTAGTGTTTTTACTGTCACCTTCATTCCCAGTAGTCATGGTTGTGAATGGATACCTGATTAAATAACAGTATATGGATATAACTTTCTCTCTTAGACACTGCTGGGTATAGGAACTGTCTTGGTGTAAGAGTACAAGGTTTAAACTTGGTATTTTTATTGGGGCCACTGTTCCCATTGAAATCCATTCTCTTGATGTTAATGCGATATAAATGACTCCCTTATGCCAGTCCGCTGCTTATCTGGTGCAACATTTAGCTCTATGCCACAAGATAGATTGCTTTTCTGAATGATGAAGTGCCTCAAAATTAAAGTTCACTATTAATTGATTCAGGATTATTTTTTTGGAGTCATTACGTTCAAGAAAGATTGGTCAATATAGTTTGCTTTCAGTTGTCACTACACCATCAAATATAATGGTGGGTACACATATGATGGCAACTTGCATGGCTACAGAAGTATTTCCTAGAAAAAGAACTCCATATAGAAAAAATGTTGAGAAGGTGAAATTATATTTAAGCTGTTTTGCATTGTAGAGGGTATTAGAATAAATATAGTTTTTCTCTGTCATTGGAAGCTGTGTAATTTTCATTTACATATCAAGTGATATGTTGGTAATGTGTCTGTGTATTTGTACATGTTATGTTCAAACCATTAAATTGTAGCACTGAGATAGAAAACTGTAAAAGCACATGTTGCCTGACTAATTCCACAATCAACCTTTTGAAATGCATTAAATTATGTAGATGAGAGGACAGCAGCCTGGAAAGGCCCATCAGGTGCCCAGAAACAGCGTGAAGGTCAAGGTTGGAACTTATGTGTGCATGGCTTAGGGACATGTTCAAGGTAGTTGATCATCCAGTCTTCTGAACATGAAAAAATTCCAGCGTGTTCAACAGTCCTAAAACAAGTTCTGCACAGAATCTAGATCACCTTCAATAAACCATCTTACAAAATAGTAATGCAAACACTTGCTTCTGTCATCTTCCTAGGGGACTGTTTTGGAAATATTTTGTTTATTTCTTGCAAGCATATAGAGAACTGCACAATGCAATCTTCTGTTTTGTTTGGTTACAATCATAAGTGGACAAATACACCACAAGAAATTTTCAGTTGCTAAAAACTTCTTCACAGATCCGCTGATATCATTTAAAGGTGACATCTTTTCCAAAAGTAGAACTATTTTCGCTATCTCTAATCAAAAGTGAGATAAAAGCCCATTCTGTGATTCAGTCTTTAAAGTCACAGGCACTAAGTGCATTCTTTTCTCTAAACTCAATAGTCTGACCACTTTAAGTTAAGAATTCTAACAAAGGTTTTCAGGAAAACAATTTGAGAGTCTTCAGACAAATGTAGACTCCCTTTCACTGCCGTATGAATTGAATTTAACTTATGCCTCACCTCTTTTCCAAGATCAACCTAAGAGCCAATAAACCATCTTGATTTTATTCCCTGTTTTGGGATAAAAAAATTGCAAAGACACAAGGTTAGTTCATATCCCATAGGCTAATATCTCCAGTAATCCCACTGAAATTAAACTGGAGAGGTAAGTCATGATCATAGGTGTAATGGAGCTGCTGTGTAATGCAGCTCTATTGCATAGATGAATTAAAACTTTTGATTAAGTTAACTATTTTTTCATCACCAAAATTGTGGCTATTCTCCTCTTATGCAGCAGAAGTGCACATAGGCCAGGGATTTAGATCATTACTGCTGCTACTTGCTTACAGAAGAGGATTCAAACACCTGTTAATTTGCTGAGGCAGGTGTTTCTGTTCATATTATCTAATCACCCCTCTATAGTTTGCATTTCTCAGGTTTGCAGGGGCATTGAGTTAACCAGCCCAGTTCATATTTCAGAGAAAATGTAATCAATAAATCACCTATATTAGTCTGGTGTCCACACACAGGGGTTTTAATATTAAGGATATTTTGAAAGGTTCACTGAATATTACACATTGAAATAAGTGTCTGTTACCTCGGAGCAATTTCCAAGCTGTCTTGTGGGAACTAGGACACACTTAAAAGGATTTAGTGGTGGGAATCTTTCATTTAGAAAATCCATTTCTGTAATTCACATGTTAAAGAAATAGAAAATGTTTCTTTGCCAACTTCAGCTGCAGTAAATGCATGTGAATACCTCTACATCCCTGAAAACAGAGCTAATTTCTACAGAAGTTCATCCCAGAGATATATTTCTGAGCAGGTGTTTTGCTTCACTGTTCACATTTTGAATTGTGTGCAATCCATCATATCTATCATTTTGCCCTTACACAGTCAAAGAATTTGGTCTTTTCAGCTGAGTGAGCTGGGAGAGGAGAGTGCATCACTTCTCATACTAAAACATTCCAGAGTACTTGGCTACTGTGTATGTCTGAAAACAGTAAATGTATAATGAAATAGCTGGGAAAACAAAGCACAAATTACCACATATATCATGCTCCACATTTACAGTAGCAGAAGCAATAGCACTTTGGAAGTATTTCCCTCTCCTCTTCCTGATAATTGGTGTTGCTTTTGTCCTTGTTTGTAGAAGTCACAAAGTCCTTTCATCTGTCAAGCCATCATTTCTTGGAAAGGATGATCCAGACAAAGCTAGCTCCAGTTACAGGAGACATGCATCTCTAGGCCCTCTTGGCAGGCTTCTTCCTCTGGCTCTGTCCTCCAGGAAGGATTTGGAGAGGGCTCATATTGGGCTTTACTTAAAAGATAGTGCCTATCACACTTGGTTTCCAAGACTAGAATCCTCACTGAGGAGGGTCACAAGTATTGAGGAAAAGGGGATTTCCCCAACTTGAAATCAAATAAGTCCAAATGCCTGATCTGTTGTTCTGATAGCTGATTTTCAGAACTAATTTTACCTTTGTTTCTATGGAAATTAAGTGTGATGAAAGAAGAATTTATCAAATACCCAGAGCCAATTCTACCTGTAGGCAACTTGAGCTTATCAAATATGCACTTTGTCAAGATACCTCCTGTGTGACTTCAGGCCAATTTGTTACCTTCCCTAAGACTTCTCTGTCTATTAAGGGAGGATTATGCTTTCCTGTCCCATATGCAGATGGTGAGCTAATTTTTCTAAATACTGTTGGGCTCTCTGATGTAGAGTAAAAGCACTGGGTTTTCAGATACATCTAAAGCATTTCCATGTGAAGTTAGCATCTGATCAGTTTTCTGATCACTACAATTGAAAGTTTATTTTGGTGAGTATTGTTAATTATTATACACACAGTTTAAACGATCAACCAAAACAATAATTTCCTCAACTTCTGAATAGAAGACTCTGACAGATGGTTGGGCTGAAAGACCAATCAGAGCAATCTTGTTGGGTTTTTTTCTATCTTGCTACTTTTAACCCAGAAACAATGTCATGAAGCAAGTCCCTACACAACTCTCTCTGAATTACTGGAATTTCATACAAGTCAGGTTGCTAGATGGAGACCAAAGCTAGCTCCAGTCTCAGAGGAAAGTTGCAATTTGTGAGGAAAATATCACTGCAAAGGAGTCTGATAGAGAAAAGATAAAGCTCAATAGCCTTTTAATTGTCTAGGATTTCTCTCCACTCACAGAAATTTCTAATGGAAAGATACTGGAACTGATTCTAGGAAAGAGCCCCAACTCTGAAGCTCACTTAGGAAACCAGCAAGAAGAGACTGACTGCCTGGAGGCCTCTATTAGTAGGAAAGACTTCTGAATATTTGACCAGGGAATGAAGAATATGTGTTAAAATATTACAGTATCTTAAGTACAAAGATTTTAATGCTGACTGAGAACTCTTTTACTTGTTTGTTTTACAGCCTGGAATAAACAGACAAAATGACACATATGATGGAAAAAGCAACTTGTCTAAAAGTACTGAATAAGACACAGCAAAGAGATCAGACTGCCTGTCTCCTGAGAACTGACCCACTGGGCCATCTTTTTCTCAAAGCAGAGTATGCTAAATCAGCCCCAAACGAATAACAAAAGATAATATCCTCTGGGCTGAGTATTTTGATCTGAATACCTTGCCCCCACCTTTGAATCCATATTCCAGCATTCCAAAATGAAAGGTGGAGTTCCCACTAAAGCAGAGGAAAAGGACACAACACAGAATTTGTCATTCTGTCTTTGCTTTGCTTTGTTTTTACTGTAACATTCTGTGCATCAGTTTGTTTGATTGGGTCACTTTGCTCAATGAATTTTGTATTCCTTCCAAACAGATGGTGTGAGCCTAGGAATGTTTTTAATAAAACTCTTTGTGTGCTGGTTATATGGCACTTATTTGGCAAATGTCACTCCACAGACACACTTTAGGTTTAAGATGATACTGTAATGGCTTAAATTTCCCACCAGCTGCCACAAAATTAGAGCCACATTAATATAAACAGAGAAATTAGGAGTTCTGGTAATTCACCTGGGAACTTGAAGGAAAATTTTGTAGGTATTTGGAAGATTTGCAGTTGGAAGGGATTGAGTCTGCCCTCATTTTAGAAAGTAACAATATTAAGGATTGAGAGTCTGAAATACATTTAGTTCTTTACTCTCTGAGCTGACCAGCCAATGCAGGTGCTTCATGGCTTGTTCTTGACAGCCTGGAAGGAATGCTGGCAAGGTGTTTATATTCTAGATGAATATTATTCAATAAACTCTCAGCAAAACATTTTTTAAAATAAAGTGAAGCTTATGCCATACAGAGCTCTATACCACGAAGCATCTCTAAAATGAGAATTTCCTAACATCAGTAGATAAGACTTCTACATTGCACTGAGATGCAAAGTTGCAGACACAGCCACACCTCACTGACTGAGTCTGCTCTGCTTCTCCATTCCAATTAACAGATTGGTATTTAAAACCAACTACAAACACCTGGGAAGTCAGAGCAAGGTAAATCTTGTCATTATGTGTCCTGCATTGCCCACAGAGAAAGACCAGGATGGAAAACAAAACACAGTGCAGAGATCACAGCATAACAGGGGAATTTAGGGAGAAATGTGCAGAACACTGTGGGATATAGACAGTCCAGATTTCTATTAGGAAGGGGAGTATTTGGGCAGGTCAGAGAGTAGAGATGACACTATGTAAAATCGGAATAATTCAAAGCAAAGACAGAGGAGTGCAAGTTCAGCGAGTTCTCTGGATGTTATGTTCAGACTGACTGCAGAGGCATACAATTGTTTTAATGAGATGTATTAATCTTCCCCCTTCACCTCTCTGGATCTCTAAAATGCCCCAGACATCAAGTGAATTTAGCAGGGCTTTGTACTGGGAGTGAATGATGTGGATGATGTGCTACAACAGTTAAATGCAATTGCAGCAAACTTCCCCTGTGGGTAAGGCAGTGCTATTCACTTATTTTTACTGTTACAGCCAATGGGGAAATTATATTTTCTTTTGGAATATATGTGATTGGCTGTGGTCTGAGATGGGATATCACAGTAGCTGGACCACTGCAGTGCTCTCTTATGGCAGTTCCTGTGTTTCAGAGTATAAGCACATTATTCAATAGCTGCAAATGAACATATAAAAGTTAAGAGGCTTTTTGAAAATGATGTTTTGCAGCCTGCAATATTACATTAATTATACCACAGAGGTATGAGAAACTATCATTAGTGTGATCACACTGTAATGATGGATAAAGAAATCATTAGAAGTAGAAGGGTCTGAGTAGCCAGGATAATTATGAGGTTTTCTGTTGAAAACAGTAATGACAAAAAGGCACAAGAAAAAAAAAAGTGTTAATAAAATATAATAAAAAAAAGGGCAACTTTTAATACTAGAAGAGAAGTCTTCAAAATACGGCAGCTTATGGGAGTATTCACTCAAATAACTCATTATTATAAATCTGCATTAGCAGTAGTTTTTCAAATCACTGCTGGATATGCAATCACCATTTACAGATTGTGGAGAACCTAGTTTTTAACTGTCAATCTGTAGAAAAATGGGTCTATGTCAAACCAGATTCACAGCCAGCAAGTTCACTTGGCTAAATGTCTCCTGATATTCAGAGCTGAACTAATGGCTATCATTCTGACTGCAACAGGACACTCTGTAGTTTTATTAGATCTTCTTCTGGGACCTGACATTTTGAGATGTGTTTTGGGAGGGTTGCATGTATTGTTATTAATTTTTTTGAAAAGAAAAAGAAAGCTGTAATAAGCAGCTGCTAGCCAGCAAACATTTAAGAAGATCCAAAGACAAAGATGAGGCTAGTACAGCCAACAGTAATAGCTGGATTTTTGAGTCTTCCACACACTAAAACCAGAGTTTAACAACTCCACTCAGTTGTGACCCATTATTCACTTGCATATGCTTCTCCCAGGAAGCAATTTTTTATCCGTTATCAGAAAAGCAGTTTTTAAGGCTTTCTAAGTTGCAAGTCAAATAAAATGGCACCTTTTTTTAAATTTGAATGAACAAACAATACCCCAATGAGTTGCTTATTTTTCACAATGGTATTATTTTTGAGAAATTAAAATGAAAACACTAGCAATATCTTCAGGGATGTCTGTCCAATTACAAACTTCTGTGCACAGACTTGTGGTCTGACGTGGTTTATATCATCACCACATTGTATATGTGATTGCTGGGACTGCATGAGAGCCAATTAACTGAACAACTGAATTGCCTTACCAGTTTACTGAAGCCTTGTGGCTACACCTGCAGACCAGGTAACCAACCTTGCAGAGCTATTTGCATTTGAAATTTGAGATATTGGAATGTTTACTTTTCTATGCATTCAGACACCAAAGAGGAAAACAGCAGTGGCATCCAGGTCTGCCTTACATAATGCTTTTCTTTGAAATGTTTCTTGCATTTGAGAATACTTGAAGAAAATATCTTGTAAAAGGAAGTGTCATATACAGATATGCATGTTTACATACATATATGCATATAAGTACATCAATACACATATATTTAGAGACATAGATTTGCATATATATGTATGTACATACTGTCAAGAATGAGCAACTCCTGCCTGGAATCTCCAGCATTATATAACCATTAGCAGAGCAGGAAAGGACTTGGGTATTTGATTTGTGACTGCAGAGAAATTTCCTTGGCTCTAATTGAGCAAACATTGGTTCACTGGGCTTGACATTGTTCTTGTACAGGTATAAAACTGAAATAACTCTATCAAGGGCAGATGACCTTTGAGAACATAAACAAGGAGAATTATGTTCTCCATTGAATAAAAATCATGAAGGAGCACTTCTGAGATGCAAGCAAGGAAATTCATTAGGTTTGGGTGTTGTCTTATCCTCCCCAAAGGTTGTCACTGTGACTCCAGCAGAAGGTTTATCTGGATATAATTTCTAGAGGCTTTCATCTGGGGATTTTTATTTTGTTTTGGTCTAATTTGTTCTAGCTGCTACATGTCAAGTACTATAGCTAGGCAGTAGCTCAGATGTATTCTGGTAAAAAACTTTACTATTCTCACAATGAAAATGCACTCTGATCTACCTTATACAAATAGTTCTTGAAAGACAAAGATCTTATTTGGAATGGAAAAAGCAAGAAATAAATTTCCATTACTTATATTCTAAGCAAACATCACCAGCCTTAACTATGGAGTTAAAGAATTTGTCTCATCTTCACTAGTGCAACATGTTTAAATAGAGGCCTTCATCACAAGACACAACAGCAGTTTTCAGTGCCACACATGGACCTCATGACAGGAGTCAAATAAACCATTCAGTGAAGATCATCCTCTTAACACTGACAAATGTAAAACTGATGCTGCCAACTATCTCTTTGTCTTAGAAACAGACAGTCTAGGAACAGTAGCTGAAGTTGGATTTTTTTTACTTTAAATGCATTCTATCATTTAATATTTTTCCCTATGTGTTTTTGGAGCCATTCTGTGCTTACAATTGCAAAAGATAGTAAAATGAATATAATTGTGATTATTACATGCAAATGTTGCTTTAGATGTTAGTAATGGAACTTGTGGTCCCGCTTTTCTAAACAGATATTTAATTTTCCATTCAATTGTCTATTAGAACATTTTCAATTCTGCTCACTTTAATTTGTTTCTTGCTGCAAAGAGTAGGCAAGAAAAATGCTTGCTGCCTTGACTCTTACCTTACCTCTAAGCTACATGCTCTTCCAAAACCAAATAGGGAAGAAAAATACCCTTTTAAATTGTTCTGGCATATAGTATCTTACATTCCAAGGCATTCCACAAATCAAAATGATCATGTTTCACCCACACTGAATTTATATCCCTGGTTTCCTCTGAAGACTAAAAAGATATTTGTTAGATCTGTTGTGTTTCAAATTGTCTGTCAGGATTATCTCTCTGAATGTTATAGGCCAAAGAACCCTTTTTGCACTAATATTCCTCATTTCTAGCAAAGATTATGGACACTTTATAGGCCAATCTTACATCTTCGTGCAACAGACATGGGAAGAGAAAAGTCAGGCCCTTCCAGCCTGACAGTGAACCTATCACTGATATAGAAAAAAAAAGTAAATAAATAAAAAATACAATGAAAAGTTACTCCAGGAGCCCCATTCAAGGATTGGACATTCCGACCTAGCAGCACCTGCTTATATTGCTATTCAAACTTCTGCACTTTAGGCATGCTGTATAAAGGTCTATAGAGAAATTAAGAGTGAAATATCAGTCCAATTGATTTGGCAGAGAAGAGCTACATAGAGGCAGGAAAAAGAACAGTGGAGGTGAGGTCTTAGTCTATAATTTATTCCTTTCTTCTGACCTTATATTAATATTTACTATACTTTTGTTTCTTTGAGAGAAATTCACTCTTTCACAAGATTTAATTACAAGGCCTCATGCAGGTTCTTTTCACAGGAGTGTGCTTTGGCTCTAGAGAATGCATTGCTAATGTAACCCTCCAGGTTCCAGGGCTTCTAAACCCAATTTTATGCTATGTATTTTTACTACATTGATTGGTAGCCCTGCTGACCAAGTCTAGGAGGAGATCAACATGGAGAATTAAATTGCTGAAAACAGTTGAGTTCAGGAACACAAAAAAAAATAATGGACAGAAGAAAAGAAAGTTCTTCTTGCCAAAAGTTGTTTACAAAGAGCCCTTTATGTCACATAAATCCTTATGTGACTATTCCCATTTGTTCAAAGCATGGGAATAGTTTTCTGTCTGGACATTTCAGCATGTGTCTGTAGTGCACTTAAAGTAGTTTTTTCAGCCATGTGGGAGTGGAGTTGCACCAACACAGCTAATAACTGAAGATGTTGTGGTTTTAGTTCAGACTGCATTGGAAAAGTCCATTAGGTTCTCATCTCCATCTCCAAGTTATTAGCCCACTCCTTGACAATCTGTGTATGGCTGTTATTACCTGTACTAACTGTCATGAATTTGTCTGGTGATACCATATCAATCTTGGACTTACATAAAGGGATTCAGAGACCTTATGCCCAGACAAGAATGAAGATTTTGTTCTACAGACCAAGAGAGGCATCAAGAGGATTAGTACTCAGCCTCAATAAACCTCACCTCAAACTTGTGCATAGGTAAATAGAAGAAGCCTGTTTTACATCCACTAATAATGATGTCATTTCATCTGAGGAGCCTGATACCAAAGCCACACACTGTTGGGACTCTTTTGAATTACTGGGCTCACAGGCTGGCCTGTACACCAGCTGTGTGAGTCTGAGATGGAGAACACCTCATGCACAAGAGCAACATACGTTCAGAGTATCCAACACAGTAATGGTTACCAAGGAATTGCAAGAGGAGTGCAACAATAGGCCAGGAGGCCAGAACAATTTAGTACTTAGCCTTTTTAGTCTAACCCATATAACATGTACCTCGCAGGAAGGAGCTGGCTAACAGTGCTATTTTACTGTCCTTCAGCTCATGCTATATCCTACAGCTTTAGATACTATGAAATATCAAACACTTGTACTTACAGTATTTAAAAATAGCAGGGATAATCAGTCACCCCTGGCACCACAACCTCACCCCAATCTTGAGAGACATCCAAGTTCTAAAACGTAATGACTTAACATTTTAACACCCTGATAGCAACAAGAAAAAAACCAGAATTCATATTTTGGTTCATTTTTACTGGTCTGGACTGAGCTCCCAGATTATGCATATTTGCACTCTTTATGTGTATTGTGTTTCCTGCAGTTTCTCAACTGAGCACTAACCTGAGTGTTTTGCTTTCAAACTCCACTGATCTATCTCTGCCCGACTAAAAAACAAATTCATATTAATAATTTTATGCACATTAGTGTTAATATTTTTGTCTCAGCCCCTCAAAAAACATTTTAGAAGGTTCCCAGAAGCAGAGCAGGAATTAAACAAAGAATTCTCCCAGATTCTGGCTAACCTAAAATTGCAATGTAGAAATGCGTTCTGTTCTACATCCATTTAAACTCATTAGTACTACCAGTGTATGTTCACACTTCTGTGCCGCTGGGCATTCCCAGAAGTATGAAGGAATATGTACTTCATACAGTACTGGAACAGGATTCACTGCTCATTATGTTGAATGGACTTTTTTGTTCTTGATTTTTCCATGCTGTTCTTGTCTCTGATTTCCACATCTTAATGTTAAAATATGAACGTTTCAAGTATCATCTCAGCAACAATTAAACCCAGGCATGCAAAGTGATTTTATCTGATTATTAAAAATTGCTAAACATGGCTAAACAATACTAAGCCTTAGCTACAAACTGTCCACAGAAGGAATAGTTTTAAGAGTTTTCCTACTGCTATTGAATATGACAACTAATGTGATATAAAATTAAGTGCCTCCTTCCTCTTCAAAAGGAGCTCTCATAAGAACATCAGGTTGATCTTTTTTAGTTAACAAGGCCAAACATGCTACCAGAATTCTCTTCACAAGTACTAATACTGGGAGAGTATTAGTACAAAGTACTAATTATTAGTCCAAAGTACTAAGTATTAGTCCCAAAGTACCTCAAGAGCTTTTGGCCATACTGACAACTTCTAGATATGGACAAAAACCTGGACAAGACTGTTGAGCAACTACCTGTTGGTTAATCATATTAAATAAAGCCAACAAAACCTATATGGTCTTGATACACAGTAGTATTGCCTCATTGAGCTGCAGACCTAAAACAGTTGTAACAAGCTAGAGGTTTCCAAAGAATGCTACTACACCTGATTAGCACTACTTTATCATTATACAAACAGTAAAATAGTCATCTCTCTAAAGATACACAATAGAACCATTTCATAATCTAGATTCATGTCTTCACTCCCCACTTAACCTTCTCAGATAATGACATAGTCATACTTTTGGAAATTCAGGTTCAAAATCCCAAGTCTTTTTATCTTTGTCAGACACCACAAGGGCCCAGAGCTAAGGGGAATCTCAGAGCTAGCAGCTCTTAGCCGAGGGCATCAGGCACCTCCAGAGTCAGGCTAAGACAAAGTAGTCAGCTTGTGAGGGCAACCAGGGTCAGACACAGCTTTATGATAACAAAGCAGCGTCCTGACATCAGCCCATGTGTGGAGAAGTCACAATTAGCAAAACTCACGACCAGGCATAAAGACCAGACTGACAGCCCCCAGCCATGCCTAACTAGGATCAAGCTTCAATGTAATTCTTGAGTTCATGGTTGTGGCTGGAGGCCCCAGGTGAGGCTGGTCAGAGTCATGACTTGGAGGCTTATATCCCATATTATTTGACCAAAGGATTTTCAGCTTCTCACCTGTCAGTTGTTCTAATATTGTAATGGCAGTATTTATTAACACCTGAATTTTCCACTTGCTTCTCAACTTATTCAAAGGGGGATGAGTTCCAGCAGACAAACAAACACTTCTGCTAAGCAAGCTAGTGTAGTTTTGCTTTTCTACTTTCAGTTAGCTCTCAGCCATCATAAACTGCAGGCAAAACAGGTAAAATATTTAAGCAGAATTACAACACACCCAGTTAAGCCAGGGTTTAGCTAAAACTTTGCTTCTACTATGCTCTTAATCTAACAGTTTCTTTACATACACTATCAGCAAAGCCCATGGAAGTTAATGAGGCAAATTCCACAGACACAGAAGAGCTCTGAATCATGCTGCAAATGATTTACTACTGAATTATTATGGGCCTGAGTGGAGTTTAGCGTTTGCAAAGTAATTTGGAGGAGTAAATAACACTCCTGATTGAGTTAACTACACTATGGACCAATACCAGGAGAAATAAACAGCCAGTACAAGAACCCCATAGCTTCCTCAAAGCTCTGGAACCTTTATTTATCTGGATAAAATTAGTTATCTATGTCTATAACCATATTTATTCACAGTTCATCTGCTCCAAAGCAGATACTTTAAAATCTAATTTGCACAAAGAAAAGCATTAAGGATATGTGAGACTCAGTCCTTTAGGACTTAATCTGCCTGCATTTTCGTGGGCCATACACTCACCCAAGGATATCAGTACACTCAGACTGTAAGTCATACACATGGGCCTTCTGTGTTTTTCCACCCATTCTCACTCTTCAACTTAGTCATCACAAACACTTCTGTTTTCAAGCACAAATGAGACCCTTTACAGAATAAAATGCATAGGAAACAAGATGCACAGAGGGGAAAGAGTAATTTCTGTCAGACAGCTCTGAAAGAACCAGGGTAAGTTTTTTTGTTGTGACAAAAAAGAGAAATCAGCAGAAAGTACTCCCAGTAAATAACCTTGTGCCTCCAGCAATAGACTCAGTGGGTGGCAAACACCTGGGGAATCACCCCATTTCATCCATGCAGTTTCTTATAAATGGACAACATTATTTCACTACACTGTACACCATGCTCTCACAGCCCATTGGTGCAATATCTGCTGCCACTTTAATCTCATGGGGGATGGCATGGAAGGGCGTAGGAGCTGAGGAAAGAAAATAGAGAGAAAAGATATCTGGGAAGAAAATACACCCAGATTTCCACACTCTCTTAGATCGACTTTCCACGAGCTATAGATAGTAAGGGTATAGGACTAGGAAATTGCCTGAAGAATTCCTAAAAAGATTTGCAAACACATCAAGAATGACCTGTTGCACTCCCCATTTAATTCTGACATTGAGAGTTTCTCTCCTTATAATTTAGATAACTTTCAGTTATCTCTCTCTTGCTCTTTGGTTCTTTGGCCTTTATACCCTTGAAAGAATACATCACTCAATCTTCTCTGGGTGTTATAATACATTACAAACTAGACACATCTCTTAAGAGCAGAGTACAGGTAAATTATAATTTTGTTACAGTATAAAACTGATATTTCCTAAATTATATGTGAAATATACCTTATGGCTAAATAGTTATTAATTAAGATACACTACATGAGATCATATTTTATCATATTAACTCTCTGCAACCCATCAGGATTGCTAATAATAACAATAATAAAAGCCTTTTATGCAAAAGGTTAAAAGTTTTATGAAGAAGTACCATGGTTTTTCTAGCCAATAAGAAGGATTTTTTTTGAGATTATTTCATTAACTTACCCTATCAGAACAGGAGTCACTGGGACTTCTTCTCCTATGTACTGTATGTCACAGGACATTTCACCTATGAAAAAATAAAAACAAATGTTTGCCAGGAAGAAGTACTTACACATCTGTTTTATGGGTGGCAAAAGGGATAGAAAATGAAATCTCATTCAAGTTATAAAATTCCACTTGATTTGGCAGAACCAGAATTTTTCCTGCAGATGTAAAAGGTTTAGGAGCTACATGCCCCATGATGACAAAAAAGAGAGGTAAAAGCAGAGGCCCTAAACTTTTGGCTGTTTAATTAATCATAATTCTGTCTACAGAATGCTGATATATATGAACTAGTTACTGGTTCATTATGAATTGAATAGGACCCATATATTCCCATAGGGAACTGAAGAATCCGTAAATATCACCATTGTTTATGCAGATTGTACAGGTGCCAGGTTCAAAAGAGAAGCCAAAATTTTAATATATTCATGTGAAAAGCTGAGAGAAGCCGTCATTTACATTAGAATCATAGAGAATTTATTATTTGCAATTAAACAGATATCTGATACTGTTGCAAAGTGTGCTGGAACTGAGCTAGCAATGTTAATGACTTGTGAACTATTGGGACAATTTGAAGATTAAAGACAATATTTTATAAAAATCCTTAGTAAAACAGTATTATGTGTACTAGTGGTAGAAGATTCATTGGAACTGTGCTAGAGGGTACAGATTTCAGAGCTTTCTTCTTTTTTCATTAGTTCTGTGTGATGTTTTTTGATAGAGCGATTAATTTTCCATATAATAATTTGACTATTTTATATTTAAGTATCTCTGTCCATATGCAGCTACATCTGTGAAAGAGAAATAGCAGGTGTTTCATTTTTATGGTTACTTCTGTTTATTCTTGACAAGTCCATTTGTTATTCTAAAAGAAAATTAGTAATCTCTGAGTTCTTTTGATTTGGAATAGGGTGTTGTCTGTTTATTATTGTTAGTATTCCCAATGCAATATTCTGGGTGTTGTATTACTAGATACATTTAGCTAAAGAGCAAAAAAATGTTCTGTGTAGCAGAACTTGATTCATAAAAGAACAAACCTGTTAGACCAACATTGCTCCAATTTATTAGCTTTCATAGAAACAAATTTAAATCAAATGTTGCTCCAACTTGTCACACGCTAACATCTCTGTGCTACTTACTGTAGCTAATAAAACTTTGTAAATGCAGGCAGTAGGCTCTTTTTCTTTTAGGTTATTGTGATGTGATGAAAAGAAAAAAGGAAAACTTCACCCTAAGTACCAACATGTACTCGAATCTTCCACAGACAGACATGCCTCATTTTGTTACACTCAGTTGGTGATGTAGGTTGGAAAGACTACTGTGGATAACAGGAAATATAGTCAGCAACAGAAGGATCATGTCTGAAGCATCTTCTCTGTTCTGACAAGGAAATAACAGTTGTTTTTGATCAGTATATAAATGAAAGACTTTCCAAGAAAAAACATGGTGTTGTAAGAAGAGACTACCTCCCTTCAGAAAGTGATCGATGTCTCCATGGATCAATGAATCATGACTCAGCATTGTCAGTGACCCAATGCCATTTAGTCAATGTTGAGAAGCATAGTTTGGATGAGAAATAAATGTTTGGGGAAGAGGCAAAGGGAAAATATCTCACTGGTTTAGAACATTTGGAAATAACAGGTTCTTATATGCCATTAAATAAAATTTTAGATAATTACCAGGAGACAGATTAAATAAAGTGCTTGCGGGGGTCATGTCCACCCGTAGAGACATATTCCTCATCCACAAATGATTAGATATTAAGAATCCTCCTGTAGTGTCAAAAGGATGTAGAACTATTTTCTTCCTCTTACACAGTGGCCTAGTGAACTTTATTGACGCAGAGGAAATTATTTGCAGAGGTGGATGACGTTACTTTTATATGTAATACTGATTTTAGACATCTTACTGAACATCTAACTTGTAGCAGCGTACTTGGCAGAGGCTGATGCTGTGGAACTTCAGAATTGGGGAGGGAAGAGAGCCAGAGCAATGCCCTCTGAACCGTCTCCCTCCAATATCTGAACTCCCTGCCTGAGCTGTGGTGAAACCCCATATTTCCCTTGTGTCACCTGTATCCCCAACCTCAGGTTCCATATAAGGTTATGCCCTGGAAGACTCTATATGGTCATGTCCTGGAAAGGTCTCTCTTCTCCTGCTCTCCACTGGTCACTTTGAACCAGACGTCTTCCCGTTGGGTGTTCCCTGATCCCACCTCCCTTTAAAAGACCCCTGTAGAGCTTCCTCACCCTCTCTTTCTCCTGGGTTAAACCAGCCACTTGGGTGTCTCTGGACTTCCTCCCCAGACCCTCACAACACAACACTGGATTTACAATAAAAAGGAAATTTTCCCAGAGAAGAACCCTCTGTCACCTTTCATTCTTGCTGATGCCTTAACACCACACCAGGGGTAATTCTCATTTCCAGAGGAGCCAGCAGAAACAGGTCAACTGCGGTAGCAAGAACTCTGTGCTTTGGGAGAGTTGTAAAACTGTTACAGCTCGTCCCGGCAGGGATTTCGCTCAGATATAGGATGCTGTAGCTACCTCGAGAGCTCCATCTTAAGCATCTTTACTAACCCAGAATAGAAAGTGATTGTTTAGATTACCAAGCCAAGCACAGAAATTTTAGTTATTAAATGGGAAGGATTTGTTTTCAGACCAAAGAAGAATGTCAGAGTCTCAGCAAAGACAGGCAAGAGCTGGATGTCTCTATTAATTTTTTTATGAAAGGAGGAACTTGTGAATGCCACAGTGCTCTGGACAAAGCTTGAACAACTTCAACACTGAGCTCCACCAAAGCTTAAGGCACAGATTTGGCTTTATGGAGGAAGACAGATGACAACAGACCATAAAATCCAGTTTCTCCTCTATACATGAAGGGGTGTGAAAAGGTGGCTGGTTGAGCAGGTGCTTGACTGCCAGCCAGGGTCAACCCAAGAGTGCCAGGGACTGGTGATACAAAGTGCATAAATGCTTCATCCTCTGCTATTTGGAGCCACTCAAGGTCCTGGTTTTGAAAGGAGTATTGGTCAGAGTTTGTCTATATCTCTACGGAGGTTGTTTGATTTACTTGTGAGTATGGTGATCTTCTAGTTGGCTCAGAGCCTTTGAAATGGTGTCATTTGCAGCATCATGTTTTGAACATGCAGCTGCCAATACAGAAAATTTGTCATTGGTTTGGACCATATTAAGAGAAAATTCTTGTATTACGTTTGGAGCCAAAGTTTTACTTCTTCATTTTGGTGCCATTTCCTGTGACATCCCTTTATATCAATCAGAGTTAAAAATAGAACGTGAAATTATATTTCAGAATGGCTCATGCTCCAATTTTATTACAGTTCTTTGCTCTATAAATAGTCTTGTAAAAATTAAATATTTCTTAAAGTCTTTAAACAGAGGAAATAAAAATACTTCAAAGAAACAATTGTCTTTTCTCACTTATCAAGCAGTGGTGAAGTAAAGCCTGTCCTTATAATTTTGGTAAGACGTTGCCTAAGTGCTGCCAGATAATTAGTAATTTTCCAGCAAATTTCCATATTTTTAAAATTCAAATAGCTTTCTGTTACAGAAAACAGTTAAGCATTCTCCATAAACTTGCTGCATTTTACCTGCAATATCTCACTATTCACAATAACAGGCAATTACTGAAAACAAAATATCCTGCAAATTTTCATATAGAAACTTTCCAGTAGGTAGAGAATACTTTATAAGTAATCATCTTTTTGCAAATTATTATACAAGTTACATATTCCAACAGCAACAAAATGTTCACCTTCAGAATGGATAAGTTGATTATAAGTAATAAATATCTTCTGTGAAATATTTCTCTATAATGCCCTTAAATTTTAAAGCACTGTTTACAGAATAAATCAGCTTTATTAAAGGTTTGCCAATTGTTCTTTGTTCAGGTACAAAATGCAGACTTTCCTCTTTACAACAGGCTGAAAAGGTCTTCTTTGATGGCATATTTTACAGGTGTGACGAGACACAGCACTATTTATTTATTAGGGAACAATCTGGTGTTCCTTCATACCAAATATTACTTCCCTTCCTTTCCCTTCTCCTTTTTTTTTTTTAATGGATTGAGTTCATCTCTTTACCAGACAAGGGTCATATAAATAAGAGAATACATGGTACTGCTTTTGTTTGCTGTTTTCCACAGGAATGTTATAGCACTTCATGATTTTGCAATATTGAAACACAAAATCTAATTCCTAGGCACTGTTCTTGTATCTTTTTGTACCGAACCAAGTAGGTCTCACTGTGAGGAAGAGTCACCTTGAAAGACACTGGAGCCTGTGGGTGGGACAGGACATCTGTAAGATTCAAATTCACAATAACTGTAGGTAGTGAGCATCCCAGCAAAGCCTCTCACACCATACTTTCATTTCAAATGTTCATTATTTTACTTGTTGATATATTAAATTTCCAGTTTTGCATTCCAAATGCAAGGCCTCATTAATCGCTAACCAGAAATGTTGTACAGGAAACAGAATCATTAACATCCACTGCACACCTGATTTATTTTCTATGCTCTACTTCACCAGCGTGTTCCTCATCAGTGCTGGCCTCCGGAAAGCCTCATGCTGACTTGCTGTCTTTCTTTTTCTTGCTTTTGTGCTCTGCTGTTCTGAACTTGTCAGTCACTCATTCAACAGCTGCCCAGATCAATGTGAATGGAGACTGGAGAGAAATTTTCAATACTAGTATGTCAGGCAAAATAGGGAGCTGCGAAAACAAGCCAGAAGAGGGATTCTTTTAAGTTTTAAAGTTTTGATCTGCTTTGACTTTCAACGTGGAAAGTAGAGATGGGAGCAGTATAAGGTTTGTTATAGTGCCCAACATAAATGTTCCTTTAAAATGCCCAAGACAGGCCATTAGAGGTTGAATCCAAGCCAAATAATGTCAAGAAGAATCCTTTAGTTGACCTTCAGTGGTGCTTAGATTATTATTTTAACAAAGAAAATGTTTTGTTGCTTGGTTTGCAGAGACTCACATAAACAATTGTAGTCTGAAGTGTCTGAAGATGGCAAAGAAATTTTACTGCCCTTCTTATTCTGAAGAGTATTCACTGGTGATAGGAGCTTTTGTACACTTATGTTTAATGATGCTGATAAGTACAAGTTGATTTTGAAGTACCACTACATGTCATTCAGCTGTACACAGTGTCTAAAGGAGTGGGAAACAGGGACATTCTACTTATCCTACTACACAGTATTGTAGTAATAAGGACAGAACTAGCAACCCTCCTTTTTAGAATAGAAGGTTCTCAGAGATATAAACCAAATGGTTTAGCAGAATTTGTATTTTATATGATCATCTCTTATATTTTTTCCTTGGATTTACTGTGTGCAGAAGGAATGAGTTACCAGAAATAGACAACACCCTTTTATGCATTTTGCTAATTTAGCATTCAAAAATAGACCTCAGTCTGTCTTGTAATTATTTTGGGATGGAGTTCATTTCACTAAAACTTTTCTCAGACTGTCCTGAGCTGTTCCTGTATGACCACGCATCACTCTGCAAAAGAAGCTACTCCTACAGAGTAAGAACTGCAGAAAACATATGAAAATTGCACAATTTAGCATTTTCTATCAATGTTTCTCACCCACTGCTTGGAGTAATTAGACTGTACTTTTTCCTAAGGGGAAAAGAAAATATATTTTGAGAAAAAGACTCTCAGCTGACCAATATTTTCTCTCCAGCCTTCCCTTTACCAAGGATTAAAAAGATTGTGAGGGTTTGCAGTCTTTCTCTCCAAAAATGGATGTCAGCTGAATTCCTGTTATAAGAACTTTGTACTCTTATTGGGTAAGGTTGCCACTGGCAAGCAGATAGCAAATCTATGCCATAAAGCCATCATTTTCTGTTGTGCAATCTCTCCACGGAAACAACTCGATCATAAATCTCAGTGTACTAAAGAAAAACCAAAAAAATGGCACTAATGAGGATCCCTGACAGGTGAAGGTGGTCATGACTTTGCTAGGATAACCAGAAAGTTACTCAACTTAGAGAAAACCGTAATTAAGTCCCTGTAGGAACCTGTGCAACCAAGTTATTGGCAAAGTTGCACAGAAATAAAAGTTCAAAAACTCATTTAGTCTTCAGCAGGATTCTTTGCCTCACAACACATTTTTCCACAAAGCATAGCACCTCTAAAGCTTAATAAGACTGAACAGTACAGAAGTGTCTGTAAACTATGGCACAACTGGGCATAAGGAAAGGCAACACTACTAACACTCACAAGGTGCTGTGTCGTTTGAGGGCCTATTGCTGATTCTGGGCCTGATTACTCGCTACATTACTGCAGGTTTATCTTTGAAATCATGTTGGTGGAAAACTAAAGCAATGCAGTAAAGAGTCAGGCTGGCAGTGTTTATTTCGACTGGAAAATAGATAAGGACACTGCAGGACTGATCAGAAATGAAGCAGACATCCAACTGTTCTAGAGCTGGAGTTCCAACTATTTGGCTATGCTATAACTTGTCAATGTCTTTTGGTCATGTCAAAAGCTTAGATTAATTTTGCTTGTTCCAGCTCTCTTGTTTTTCCACTGCATTTAACACAAGCACAGTGATTTTCCATTTTGCAGACAAACAAGAGAGAGCAAATTGACTGGTTTATTCTCTAAGTAGTGGGTGACATTTAATACATTTGACTGACATCACTGGCCAATCCATAAACAACTGTGCCACAGTTTTCAGGAAGAAAATCATCATCAATAACTATTCTCTTTAAAGCACAAGACACAATTTTGTATGTTCTCAGAGTGTTTCCATACTTCCTTAACCATGAGACAAGTATTCACTGTAACAGATGTTACAGGACTTAAGTCCTGCACAAGTCAGTGGAAGTATAACTTCTTTTGACCTCTTGAATGCTACTGGAGTTTCACACTGCTGGTGAGGGAAAAAACCTCAAATATTTTAAAAACAGCAGGGCTCTGCCCACCACAAAAGAGTTTGATTTATAAGGTTGAAATTCTTGCTCATAGGGGTTTGATATGATCTCTAATCTACTCTCTCTCTGTCCTCTTTTTCCAACTGCTCACAAGTCCTTCCCCAGAATAAAGGTGGTGTTGTTTTTTATGCTTACATGCCTGCACTACTGTAAGCATGCAGCCAGTAATGGGCTTAGTCTGGTTTGCAAAGTGGAGTTCTTACTTTATATTAGTTCTGGATTTAATGAAAAACAGTAATCTTAAAAAGATTATGATGGTTTCAATTTTACCTAAATGAGTCCCTTCATTGAAGACCCAAATTTTAACTTCCATGATTTGTGTGAAGTCTGTGGAGTAACTTCTCTCATAATCAAACGCTATTGTTTCCCTCCTAAAGGATAATGTGGCAATCAGCATAAAGTGCAAATACAATTTCCTTCTTTTGTTTTTTTTCTTTTAAAATAAAAATGTCATGCAAATATCTGGTTGGAATAGAAACAAAAGGGTAAGACAAACACAAATAAGATGCAGCCCAACATTACCCCTGTAAATGTCATGTTATTTCCCCAGTTAACCTCAAGTACAAAGCCATCTTTTAAGTAGTCTATAGAGTAGTATTTTTTGCAAGTCACATCTCTATAGACACTGAATTCTGTGTACTAGGAGTTGTTGAGTACACCTATATAAACAAATGTCAGGATATCTTGTAGGAAAAGTATTTTACAGTTCTGTGAGAATGTCAATTTTTTTGGTTTTTAAAGGATCAAATCACTGAAGTTAGAAACACCAAAGTTTTTAAAAGTGATTTTAATTAGCTCAAGGCAGGAAATGAATATATTTCTCCTGAAAATTTTAAACAACAAAATACTTTGTTTCCTTAAACCAACTAATGTTGCAAGAAATATTGTCTTGTGTAATTGAAATTTGGATGCTTCATTCTGGTATTTGACATTCTGGGGAAATTGTGTTTTGTCCAGCATTCTTTCTTAAGATTTCTGGTCCTCATTTCCAGTAAACTGCTAAATGAGGGCTTGGCAATTCAATATTTCTGTTTTGCTGAATGTTAAAATGGTCAATAAGTAAACAAAAGAATAGAGCACAAAATGAGGTATGTCCAGGCTACAATATGGGTGAATAATGTCCTTCTGATGAAAATCTCAGATAGTTTATGTAAGTCCACCCACACTGAAGTTTTTAAATAATACAGCCTTGACCAAAACCTCTGAGATTAAAGATCCTGTTGTGAAAATGAAAAATTTAGCAGTTGAAGAAGATACAAGCATCAACAGTCTGAGACGATTCTGAAATTAGAATAAATCGATAAATAAAAACCAATCAATAGATAAATAGAAACCTCTTTTATATGTATTTTGTTATGGAAAGTTGTATTTACGAGGTATTAATAAGGACTAGAAACTCAGTCAAAACTAAGACTGGGCTTACTCATATAAGTCATTTGACTCCAGAAGCTAGAATCTGACTAAAAATAACTGCTCAATCTTCTACTACAAATCTGATGATAACTGGAAAAAAACAAATTCAGTGACAGAAGGAATACGGTAAATTGGAAACAAGTAGAAGGTCTGAGGTTACAAAGAAACTTACATGATACAACTGGTCAGAGCTACTCATAAGATAAATGTAACCAGTTGAGAAGAGTGAGTTTTAGAGGGAAGTCCCTTGAGTTTTTCTTTCTCTCTCAAGTGAATTCAGATGTTTCCCTGGATTTTGATAGCATATGTAGAAAGAGAAATAGAAGTAGTTTTTATATTCTCTGCTAGAGATCATCAGAAGATTTTTATGTAGATATTCTGATGTTCTTGAAAGTACTTTTGGCATATCTTTAGAGTTTTGAAGAAAAAGCATATATATGCACATTCAAACACACATAAAATGCATTTATTTTTTTGGTTTGTTTTGCTGATATAAGTTGGGAAAAATACTTGCTTCTGTGTTTCAAGTTTGGATAGCTAATAAAATGTCCAACTTGGATTTTATGAAGCTTTCAAAAAAAAAAAAAAAAGGGATGTCACCTTAGGGTAAAAAACAAGTGTGAGAAACCTCAGCCTACAGGGCCATTATTTTAAAGTTTTATGTCCTTGAAAGCAGCACTGTGTTTCATCAACCATAACAATAGTGATATTGCCACAGTGTGTTATGACTGCCAGCAGGAGGAAGGCAATATCTGTTTGTAATGAAGATGATTTTATCATGGAGTTGGAGAGTAATTCCTGGATAGCTAAGAGTGAAAACTAATTTGATTGGCTCAGTACAGAACTGGATTTATTTTTTAAAAATCAGGATTAAAAACAAAAGGATAAAACAGGCAGAAATTTTAACATGCAATGCATGTAATTTGCCATTCTTCTGATCTTCCTGTCCACTTTTCACTCTTCCTGTAATACATAAAAAACTAATTTGTTTATTTCATTGCCTCATTAATTGGAATTTAAGCATATATTTTTCATAGGGCAAATGCACCATCTCGTTATAAATTTCAAGGGGATATGAACCCAAGTGAACATTGGAACAATAAAATTCTAATAGACCCGGATTTCAAGGAAACTTAATCAATCACTGTATAAAGTTACTGAGGGTAGCTTTCAAATTTAGTTGGTTGAGTTGATTGTACTGTATTACATTAACAACCTAAGCACCTCACATAAATGAGTTAATTTATCCACACCTTCACCCACCATATAAATCTACAACAGAAGATTTGTTATTTCCTTGGAGCATTGGCAAAGGGATCAGATTGGCTCAACATAGGAAGTCCAACTGGATGAACATCAGTTAAATATTCAGTAGAGCTGCTCCTCTGCTCAGAAATTCAGTGTGATATTGACACAGGAAATATTTTGTGATTTGACACAGGAAATTGTATCAAATTTTTTCCCTCTCTTATACTGGGAATACAGTCCTGTTGCAGGGCTATTCTTTCATCCATTCAATGTCCACATTAATCAAGTTGACATTTTAAAATATATAGTAAAGTAGCATAAATATACAGGAATCTTGCTGTAAGTATAATATCAAAGAAATAAGGTAAATGTATTCAGATGGGAGGCATTTTTTATTGTAGTTAATATCCAGTCTTTACAATTCACAAGATTACTTTGAAAAAAATTGTTTCAGTCTCAATTTAACCTAGAGTTCATGAGAAAATGTCTGAAGTACTTCAGCTAATTGAAAAGATTGAAAACAATCTATATTAAATATGAAATATAAAATAAGAAGTATCTGTAACAAAAATGGCATATAACATATTGATTGCCTACACAGGACCGAAGAAAAAAATCTGATTGTCTTTATGCACCTGTTTTTCTTTTCTTCTTGTCAGCCACCTTCCAAGTAGTCTTGAGGATCATCAAATGTCACTGAACACACAAATTTTGATTTTAATGCCCTTCTACCCAAGGAATGTGCAATACAGTATCATCAGCAACGTTTGGATTTCAAACCTGATAATAGCATTTTTACCTTGACTTTCTGGCCTGACTATATTGACAGATTTCTTGGGTAAAGTTATGGAATCTCATAATTTAATATTTTAAACTACTTTAGATTTTAACCTACATGTTTATATGGTTGCTGACTCTTTTGACATCACAAGAACCAAATTATTTTTGGCTCCAGATGATCATGAAAACTCCTTCACTCTAACAATAAATTCTCTATAGATTCCTTAAAGCTACACTGTTAGTTTTAAATGGAGACCTTTTTTTAGCAAGCTGAACGTTTTAATTTTTTTAATGTGATAGATACTTTAATTTCCTCTCTCTTTTTAATTTAAATTTAATTAAAATCTGGCCTCACTGACTTTTACTTTCAGGTCTTGAGTTGTCTCTGTGTTTACCCTCCAAGTGTTTCCAGTACTTTGAGCACATTAGGAATATTAAGCAGTTAATCAAGTGTAAAAAACATTAATTTGCTCTCTAGCATCTTTCATCAATTTTTTTTTTTTTTTAATCAGAAGACTATCCAACAACTAAGCCCACTGATTCCACAGCTAGCATTTCATCAACAGGCACTGATATTTTGCTGCACTCAGGATTGTGAAATAAATCTCTAGTGACATGAGTGAATGGTCTCCTGTACAGGAATCATTCCGGCCCCTATGTAATTACTAAGATTGCCCCATACAGGTTTTAAAATAATCTAAGTAACCCCAGTTAAACTATATGTGCGCACGTGTGTGTTTGTGTTAGAACAAGCCGATTCCTGAAAGTCATATTAAATTCCCTGCCCTATTCCTAAAAGCTAAATGCAATTCAGCATGCCACAAGCTCTGTCACTCTCTGGGTAATCTCTGTTTTCTGAAGCCTGTGTCAGAACTGCCATCTGTTCTATTTCTGCCACTGAACCATGGCTCACCCTTTCTGACCTAAGTTACTAGAATGTGTTCAACTAAACGGCAACTAAATGTGAAAACCATTTTACCTGGTGCATCTGGTCTAATATTCTGGCACAAACAACAAAGCTAGTGACAGAGGCAGAGACCTTTCAAAGATTGAACTGTTGCTATCTTCATTTCTGTTGTAGTCATTGCTGCTACTGGCCTAAAATATATAGTATCTGATCCAGAAACAGCACAACTGGAAGTCTGGAATACCCATTACTCCTGGAACTGATTTGTCTCAGCGTAGGTATACTAATTCCTGACATAAGGCTGCTTTGCCCTCAGGTACCAGCAACACTAACCAGCTCTAGCTAATGCTAGTTTATGGATCTTTGCACTGGAATTCCTTTTGAATTTTATTGTGACCCGTCTTTTGTGCAGAAACTCTATTTTATGGGCTGCAGTGGAGCTATGCTTTTTGAAATCACTAATCTAGGCATATATAACCTTGTGCAAAAGTTATAAAACTAATGCAATAATTATTTAGATCATGAATAAGGATCCTCATTCATTATGCAGTGATTCCTTTCCATACCATTAAAAACACCTAAGAAATGGCCTTCTAAATTTCATCATATCCTACTGAATCAAATACATGTGTTTTAAACACCTTTTTATCACAAATGTTCAATCTGGGGCAAAGTGAAAATGCAATTGCCACACAAACTACACAAACCACAACCAAAACCTCAGATGCTGAATTAATCCAAATATAGGTTCCAGTCACTGAAACTAAATGTAACTTCACCAAAATACTTGTACTGAAGTCCTTTATCCCTTTATGAAGACGTATCTGTCAATTCAGTGACAAACACAAAATACTTCTAGAACTTTTTGGAAACAGTATTTTCTCCTGTTACTAAACAAAAATAGTTTCTGTCTTTTCTGGGAAAACTAATGTAACTGACTGAATTTATATTTTTCTGATAAAAATATGTAAAAATCCTTATCATTTTTGCTTATTATTTTTCTCCTTTATCTTGGAAACCTGGGACAAACTGTAGAAAATCCCCATCAGAACACTTATGTTTACTTGTGGATTTCAGGGTAGGATTTATTGAAAAATTCAGTCTATGTCAAGATAAATACTTAGAAGTAGCACTCCACTATGAAATTCTGATGAGCAGGTCATTTTGTAAGGATTCATTGGATAGCTATTCACTGGTGAATTCCGAGTGACTGATAATACAGCTAATTCTTTTTTTTGTGTGTATGTAGTTAAATTGTAGCATCTCCTATGAGCAAACATTAACATATAGCTTTAAATTCTGCTTTTGAAAGTAGAAAATATTAACCTTGATCCTCATAGAAAGCTAGGATGCAGTAAATGAGCCTTGCAGTGCACAAAGTGATTTTGAAAGTCTGTGGAGTTCACTGCTTCAAGGTGAAGTAATCCTACAGCAGCCCCATCTGAAGGACAGGTGAGAAACATGAGAACCAGTTGATGGATCACAAAATTGTCCCGCTTGCTGGTCTAAGGCTGGCTGGCCTTAAAGCACTGGGCTGGAAATTGCAGGAGAGCAGCTCACCTGAGTGCAGAAAAAAATAGCTTGAACAGTAAGTGGAGCAATGTCAACAGATCTGCCAATTTATATTGCCCTTCTTCATGAATCAGAACCTGATGTATTTGTATGGAGGAAGAGCGAACACTAACTAACTGTAAAGTCTTGCCTGCACACACTGCACTATGACATCCATATACATAGAGCCCTTAGGATTAAGGAAGAAAAGAAATTTTAAAAAAATCTGAAATATGTCTGTAGCTTCATGAAAAACATGATTTTATCTTGCATTTTTCAATTTCCTCAGTATACTTGTTCATGCATACCACATTTTTCATGTAATTTAATATGCAATGTGTTATAATACACACATACACATCAACTGTTTCCAGAATTCCCTGTTTGTGGTCATAGAATAATGCAAGTTACAAGCTTTGGTAGCTCTGGAACCTGTGTGGACCAATGCCCTGTTCACAGCAGTGCTAATCAAAAATTAAGATTGGAGTGTACAGGTTTTCCTAGGGAACTTTCCGAAGTCTCCAAGAATGGAAATTCCACAGTTCTCTGGACCTTTGTTCCATGCTTGACAACACTCTTAGTGACTTGTTTTTCCTGTTAACTAATAGGGATTTACCCTCCATTGCCTCTTACACATTTTTAATTTTACCCCTGCAAAAGTCTGGCTCTGTCTTCTCTGTTAGTACCTTCTGATAGCAAAAAACCTCAAGTACATTCCCCCCACTTTCCTCCCTGCAAAGAGCATCCCTTAGAGCATTGTAATGGAATTATTTTCACACTCCATTCAAAATCACATTTCTTAAAGCTGGTGAGATCAAATATATGAAAAGTGAAGGGGCTGAGATTGTTCAGTGTTCTGAAAGAAGTGTTTTGTCAAAGTGCGCAGCTGAAAGTAGAAAAAAGATTTAAATTTGTGAAGTTCATAATTTATGCCATCTGTCTAATTCTGTTTACTGGAATACTCTTGTTCAGTGTCATCTTTTTACCTGAAAAATTACAATGCTCTAGGAAAACTTCTCACTGCTGTATCTGACACCCAGAAGAAACCTCGAAAAGAACAGTTGTATTATTTGTATTTATGAATAGAAAAATTCTGGAAAGTTACATCAAATCACATACACACATAAAATAACAAGTCTGTCAAAGAAAATTGGGATTTTAGCAGTAAATCTTACTGTCTGATATTCTATTAAATTTGGGGATTAGATAAATATCCTCTTTGCACTCACTTCTGTTCTCCAGCAACACAGTAGAAAACAATGCCTTGAACATGAGCTATTAAAAAGAGCAGTTTACATTCTGTGGCTTCTAAGCACAGTGTTGGTGTATTAAAAAAAAATCATAAGGTCCCTTACTATCAAACAAAACAGATCAGTTCATCCCTGTCTATAGGCATACACAGTTGAATAACAGCCTCTAATGGAGGCCAACATTCCCTTGAATTACTGTGAAAGCAACACTTATCTGTTGTACTCTTTCAAGTGTTGATATTGATGAAAATACTTGTGAAGCTGCCAGGCTAATTTCATGACAGATAAGTCAGGAATGGCACACAAGAATCTGATTTTGGGCATAACTATAATGTCTAGCAACTCATTTGGAAAAAAAATAACATTGAAAAGAAGTAATCAAAAGATCCTCCAACAGTGCCAATAGTGAAGATATCAGTGCCAACAATTTATCACTAGGATTATAACAAGTTTACCAATCTTAGTAAATTGGAACAAGAGATACATTAGTTTTGTTCATTAGGTTCCTCCTGCTGTTATGGTTTGATCATTATTCATAGTACTTGGACACTTCACTTAGGATTAGTTTATTAAGAGCTCTAAGTACTGTGCATAAGCACAATAAAAGTCCAGCCCCAGCTCTGCTTTGCAGCCTTACAGAAAAAAGGATTTAATTTGCAGTTTGGGAATGGGTACAGAACGAAGGCAATTTGTGCCTTCACAGAGAACTGAATAAAGACATTATACATCAGCACAGACCTGTACCTTAATGCCCTAATTCCTTGTCTTTGCTGTGGGCTTCTCCCACTGCAGTGATATTTCCTTTTGCTTTGGCTTGTTTGTAAACATCTAGTTAATACATGGCAGCAGCAGCCACCATCACACACCGGTTCGTCAACAGAGACAAACGCTGGCAGATTTGCACTGCTGTCTGCAGCAAGGGATTCCAAGGATACTCCAGGAATCCCCACTTCTCAAAGCAGGTCTAGATTACTCTGTGATAGCTCCAGTGTTACAGTCTAACTCCATTTTTGGTAACAAAGTTCCAGCTGAAAACCTCAGCATTTACAATCAGGCACAACAGTGCCATTTTCTTTACCAGCTGTCCAATACTTCTGTATTATGTCTCATATTACTGCAAGAATGCTACAAAATATTTAATATCCACAAAAGACCAGGTTTAGATGCCGCATCTAAAATGCTGTTTCTCAGAGAACATGTAACAAGATGGTACGAAAAATGTCCAGGGCAGACCAGCCCCTCAGAGGTTTGTATCGGCCAGATCTGGATCTATATAGCATGATCTGTCAGAATGTCAGGGACAGAAGGCAACACAAATAATCACGCTACAACTCCATGCATCAGAAGGCAAAAGGCAAAAAGCTAGTTTAATTCTACAAAGTGTCTTTTATACATTTTCTTGGCTTACATGCTACATGTCTATTGGTTCCTAAATTACCACATTACACATTATTGGTTAGCTACAACTGATACACACTCTAGAGGAAAACAACCTCCCGCTCGCAGGTGGACATTCCTTGCTTCTGTTAGCTTGGATTCTTTCTCCTGTTATGCTAAGATTCTCACGGGTACACGCTGATTATGTCCGGGTCCAGCTGTCAGTTCCCACATCAGAACACACTGTAGATTAACCTTGCATAAAACACCGAAGCTAAGAGGCTCATAATTGGATTTACTGCATTAATACATTCCTCGTCATCATCACCATAAATATGAAATTTATCTGATTTTGGATTAAACAGGTCTCAACATGAATTCTGAAAGTCTTTGTGAACTATTTATTTCTCACAGTTCTTACTGCTAGAAAAGAGATTCTCTTAGAGGGCAGAAATTAAAAAGAAACAAATGAGCCAACCAAAACAAAACCCAGACTACCAAGATTGTGAATAAAATTTCTTTATGAGCCTGCTAAAGGGATATTCAAAGATTTGTTAATTAGGCTAGAACTGTGGAGGAGTGTTGGCTAGTCATCCTGCTGTGCACTGGGATTTTCTTATTGCTTTCATACACAGAATGCTTGAGCTATGCAACAGTGTCTTATTAGTCTCTCCTGCCCTTGGAACCAGCCCACAGGACTCTGTCCCTGTCTGGTTTAGCAATGTAATTCCAAAGCAGCTAACGCGAGACATGAATCACTTGAAGAAATTTTAGGTTGTGAAAATTATCCCTCCATTTATAGTCTTTCTTGGACTTTTTTTTTTTTTTTGGGGTTTTGTTTGTTTGTTTGTTTGTTTAATAAATATATACCTAGCCACTAAAATTCCTGAATACTTTCCTGTGAACTGGTAAAAAATTCTCTCATGATGTTTCAAACATGAATCCAGAACTGTAGTTTCCCTAACTATGAATCAGTTCCCTGGAGCATCAAACACAGCTGGTCAGCACAACAACAAAACCTGTTGTTTATTTATACCAGACCAGATAGAAGAAAGCAGAAGACATTGTGCTTCTCTCCTCTCTCACTAAAAACAAAAGCATTTGCACAGAAAAGAAAGGGGAGGATGAAAGAGACTGTTTAAGGAGCATAAGCCTAATAAGCATTTCTGCTGGGAAGAGCACACTGGTGTCTTAGAGGTAGTGCTCATGTGGAAGAAGTTAAAAGGCATGTTCTAATTCCATGTGAGTCTTTATGTAGGAGGGGGAGAAAAATCTACTTCATCTTAGATTAAATTTTACAGCTACTACTAGAATAGATAAAAAGTTATAGTTTTGCAGCTGTAAAGGGTTTAGATTTAATTAGAGGAACTTGTTCCATTTACATGACAACTTTTGCAATGAGGTATGCTCTGACAGTTTGCACTAGTGTGCTTTAAATAATTTTTACTGAGTTTCCTGGTGTGAGTTGCTAACTCACAGTATCATATTTTAGGATAAAAATGAGAAAAGAAGTCTTCAATTCTGTCTTGCTTGCATTGGGAATTTGGCTGTTATTGATTTATTTTAAGAATGATGGCCATAGACAAGATCTTTCCATGAGCAAGTCTATTGATTAGGTTTCAGTATGCTTGCAATAGAAAATTTGGTATTAATGAAGTTCATGAAAAATTAAGTCAGAGTGTCTTTCTAAGGGGTTCATTAGCACCTTCACATGATAGAAAAATCTCATTCTGACACGCTTTTTTTCATTATCTGGTACACACAAGGTGAAGATTTAAGATTTTCTGGAGGGCATATGAGTTTATATGCCTTCAAGGGTCTTGTGGTTTAACTCCATCTGGCAACTCAGCCCAACACAGCATCTGGCTCACCCCCCCTCAGTGGGATGGCAGAGAGAAATAGAAAAGCAAAAGTGTGAAAACTCATGAGCTAAGAACATTTTAATAATTGAAATAAAACAAAAGTAAATAATAAAATAGATATAATAGATATAGTAGCCATTGTAAAGAAAAGAAAAAAATCAAAAAGAGAGAGAAACCAACCCCATGAAAAACAAGTGGTGCAAATGAAAAACAATTTCTCACCACCAACTGACTGACGCCTCAGCTGTGGCCCTTGGCCAGCTTTCCCCTAAGTTCGTATACTGAGAATAACAACACATGGTACCTAAATTTTAAAGATCTGCCAAGAATTTGCTTTATTCCTGATACTCTTTTTCCTTCTTATTCTCAGTGTTGTTAGATACTAATATTTCTGGGACACTTCTTAATTTGCTAATCAATTCTCTCCTTTGTAAGTTAAAAATGGTACTCCTCCCTTAACTCCCTCTCTTTTTAATTGTTCTCTCTTGTGTTTGTTTATAATTTCTTCATTCAAATTGAATAGTGATAGATTCTTGCCTTCTTCACAGACTGCAGAATCACAACTTTTTGACCATCATCACTTCTATCGTATCTCCTGTTTTCATTCACTTTCTTCCTCCTAAATCCTCCCGTCTTTCAGAAATCAAGCCTTCTGAAACACTGACTGTGTATTTAAATATAATACCGGTTTGTACTGCCCTATTTTAAACTAAATTTAATGTAATCTTATCAACAGCACTCCCAAAGCAATCAACTTCCAAAGTGATGATTAAATCACCTTCATCAAAATGGATTTGCTGTTCGATTTTTTATTTTATTAAGTTAAAAACTATCTCTATTTTATAGAAACTAATGACATCTTATTATTGGTTGCATAAAGCCTACAAACTGAATTTTGTATTTATAATGGTTTTTTCCTATTCCCATACTATTATCAGGACACAATTATACATTAAAAAGGAATCTGTTCACTGGAATTTGGTGGCCCATGACAAACCTCTTCATGATCACTGCAGACAGTACATGTACCCAAATACATTTGTTTAGACACAGTTGGTAACAGTTGAGAGTAACGTGTAAACAGCTGGTCAAGAAAAGGGCGAGCACCAAGAAAGCAGAGAGAGACAAGACACTGCACCAGGCAGCCCCTCATGGAAAATTCTAGTTTGAAATTATGCCTGTGTCAGGATCACCTTCCTGACAAGAGGCACTTTTTGGAAACTTGGGGAAAATTGTTTTACTTTCCTAAACTCATTCATTTATTAGGGTTTCTGCTCTGAAAATTGAATGTTTTCACAGAATCACAAAACCACAGAATCACTGAATATACTGAGTTGGAAGGGGACCACAAGGATCATCAAGTCCAAATCCTGGCCCTCAATAGAACCACCTCTAAAAGTCACACCACGTGCCCAAGAGTATTGTCCAAATGCTTCTTGAGCTCTGTCAGGTTTGGTGCTGTGACCACTTCCCTGGGGAGCTGTTCCAGTGCCCAGCCACCCTCTGGGTGAAGAACGTTTTTCTAATATCCACCCTAAACCTCCTCTGACACAACTTCAGGCCTTTCCCTTGGGTCCTGTCACTGGGCACAACAGGGAAGAGATCAGTGCCTTCCCCTCCTCCTCCCCTCACAAGGAAGTTGTAACTGCAATGAGGTCTCCCCTCAGTCCCCTCTTCTCCAGGCTGAACAGACCAAACGACCTCAGCTGTTTGTCACACATTTCCCTGTCCAGGCCCCTTCACCACCTTCATAAATGAGAGGAATACCACGTACCTTAGTATTTAAACTCTAATCTGAGGTAACATAGCTAAACCCAAGGTCCTGAGTGCTCCATTCAATCTCCGCACTAGTGTCATTTTGGCCTCAGCCTTGGGTGACTGATATTGTAGGCAAGGAAACCTGAGCACTGGGGTGGGAGGAGGAAAACAGGGAAGTTCTAGCTTACACTCAGGCTCTGTTGCAGGGTCCTTTGTCCTGAAGTTCATTGACAGATGGCAGAAAAACACCCTGTGTTCAAGCAGACTAGCAATAGTCTCAGTAGGGCTCCTCTTTGAAAGGCTGTATCATGTCTCTTCAGCAAATCTTCAGGCTACTGTAGCCTAACACACAGTTGCCATCTTTTCTTTCCCAGGTCTATTGCAAACTGCACATACAACACATTGTATTGTATTTAGCCAAGGGTGATATAGTTCTTGAACAGGTTTTCATCTCTAGAAGGTACATTAGCAGGATTTATGGGAGCAATGCAAATGCCTAAAATAAGCACTATCAGTTATCCTGTCAACATTCCAATTACCGCAGTGAAAAGGTATTTGTGTCTTTTAGGTCCTGCATCCTATCAGTCAACTCCAAGTGAATGTCTGGGAATTTCTAAAATAGATGTCTATTGATCATGTGAATTATTTCCTTTGTGGTGGCAGACAACAACTTTTTTCTGTGTATATGACTGGCACAGCACTGGTTGGGCAGACAACTGAATAGTCCCAAAGATGTCACAAAGAAGAAGCCTCACAACATCCCATTCGTTACCATGATTTCAGAGCTAGTGTCAAGCTATGAACTGGCCCCAGCTCTTCAGACCACTATGACACCCATCAGTTGATTCTCAAACAGTGCATGGATGCATCAGTTTCACCTGTGTTGAATCACAGAAACCTGTGTGCTAATTTTATTAAACATCTCTCTCTTTGTACTGTTACTCCCTTTTTCTCTTTCTTAATGTATTTACCTAACTCTGGGCCTTTAGGCTTCCATCGATCCTTCATGAATTCTCTTTAACATTTCAGAGACTGCTTTCAATTCCCAAAGTACTGAAAAGTAAATTTTAACAGGTTCCACTGGCCTGAAAAAATCCAGCTGTCTACTAGTCTGCCTATACAAACATCAGAATTTAAATGTTTTTCACCTGTGGTCATAGTTGATTCTGTAAAACCAAAACAAAGCTGACTCGTAGGTTCCTTCATTTCTATGGATGTTTGGATATGCTGAGAGATGGATATCAGTGCAAGGTGGGGGTTTTGTTCCCATTATGCTACTGTGTTACAAAGGAGTATATAAAACTGTCATATGGGTATTTAAACTCTGTCTCCAGAAGTTTCTCTAGAATACTGTTGTAAGAAAAACCAAACTGCCTTTAATTAATTCTAAAGCCCTTCATGATAACCAAGTGATGTCTTTCCAGCAGCATTCCAGTCGGAAAGAAATCACATGTCTATTAAACATAAATCCCTGTATTTCATAAAATAATTTCTGGCAGTATCCTAGAGGCTTACAGAATTACCCTCATCCCTTTTATGTCAATGATCACTCCTTTAAGATCAACTTCCCAGCATTATCTCTGTAATCCTTTATTGTTATATTTTGTTGCTGAAAAATGAAAGTTTTTCCCTCTTCTTCTCATCTCAATGACTACTTCACCACCCCACCGGTCAGGAGGCTGGGTGTGCCCATGGATCAGTGAGGGGACACAGCTAGGACAGCTGAACCCAACTGACGACAGGGACATCTCATCCCATATGGCACCATGCTCAGCATATGGAGCTGGGGGATGAAGAAGGAAGCAGGGGAACACTTGGAGTGATGGTGTTTGAGTTCCCAAGTCACCGTTACACACGGTGGAGCCCGACAGTTCTGGGAATGGCTGAACCCCTGTCTGCCCATGGGAAGTGTTGAATTAATTCCTTGTTTAGCTTTGCTTCTGCACACAGTTTTTGCTTTACCTATTATGCTTTACATCAACTGATCAATTTATTCATTTTTACTCTTCCAATTATCTTCCCCATTCCACCAGCAGGAAGTGAATAAGAAGATACGTAAGGGTCAGTTAACAGCTGGGACTAAACATGACACCACCTCAATTTGTTTACTCTAGTTTAAAACTGAACTGATGGTCCAAACTATTCACAGTATTGCATAATAAAATCCCAGCTGAATTATAATTCAATGCAGTATATCCTCTAACAGAGTCTAACCTGGAAGTCTCATAATTGCTTCAAGGAAATATAGTCTTTATTCAATTCTTTCTCTGTCATGTCTTTTCAGTCATATAATTCTGCTTGTATTTTCTTGGGAGTAGGGAAGGATTACAGATCAGCCTCCCTTTGTTCAAAGTCTGGCACAATAGGTCCTTTAGGTTCTACTAGAGTGCAAATAATCACCACATTCTTAGGGTGTTTAAATGTCACTGAAATTTGTTTAGTCTAACCAGGTGCACAGTTGGATGAAAGGAAGATTTAATTGCAGAACTCCAGCCTTTGAATAACTGATTGGATTTTTCACCTCAATTAAAATTATTAGCAAGCTCTAATGCACTTCCCACTTTCATCAGAAGATGTTTACTGACAAATGGGTGAACCTACTTTTGCCCAGATAAAATAGAACTTCTCTTACCTGTTTACAAATGGTTAAAGATTGAATTTACTGAACAAAGAAAAGTGGGTTCTTCTGGCAGAAATTCCAAGGATCTGCCTAGAGCTCAGACAGTAATAGGATTCAGTAACCCAGTGCAGTGCTTCCAGTTCAGCGAACTACATAATCCACTTCAGGTGACTCCAGTACAATGAGCAAAATAATCCACTCCAGTTTTCATGGGATTTCAGACCAATGAAGATCACAATCCCAATCTTTATTAGAAACTATGGACAAAGACAGCAGGTTTTGAGAATAATCGACATGTAAATGTTCTCTATATAGTCCGAAAGGGAATTTGTACTACAAGACATTAATAAATTAATTTTTTAACACTCAGAACATCTGTGAACTTCCATTAGTTCAAAAATAAGAAAGTAATGGCTTCATTAACTATATCATGCAAATATTTCTGTTCCAACTGACTATGGGTGATTACCAGCCTGGGAGGACAGGCTTGTTATTTCCAAATACACTCATTACACATTTTTCTTATCATCCAGATTGGATAAAAAGTGGCTCTTATTAAAAAAAAAACAAAACCAGAGACATGAAAGATATCTTCAGTTCAGTCAGTCTGATTCCTTTGTTGTTTTTTCTAAATTTTTATTTTAAATGTTTTCGTGCATTCCGTAGTTGTTGCCTGCTTTATTGTCTAATATTTATTTATCAAAACCACCCAAAAGATGCAGAATTAAAGACTGTAAAAGCAACCCTTGGAAATTTCCATTTTTGAGTACCCACGTTGAATGCTAAGGAGATTTACCTATGAAAAACAGAATACTACAGAGGTCATGTCTGGAGAAAGGAACAAAGAACCTTGATCCTTGAGCAAGCTGATTTGGCACTGTATTAGCAGGAGCTGGGCCTACATGACCTCCAAAGGTCCCTTACTCCTAAGTAAGGCTAAATCAATGAACATGAGAGAACTCATTTCTGTGAAATTGAGTGAAACATGTTGAATAAATGAAAGACTTAACATCTGCAAGCAGATTTCTTCTGAAGTCACTGAAGTAAAAACATAAACTCAGTGTGTGGAAGGTCTGTGGTTTTAGTATTTTTTTCTGTATCTCATTTTACTGTTTCCAATGCTTGTCTCTTTTCAGCATGATTCCTCCATTTCTTCTAAATATTCCCTTGGAATCTGCCTGATAATTTTCCTAGTAAACATGGAGGTATATGGTACAAAGTCTTAATTGTGTTCATACAAAAATTAGAATTTTTCAAAACAACATTAAAAACTTCAAAATTAAATTTCAAAATTAATCAGTTTACTAATAGAAATGATTTATTATAATACGTTAATCAAAGAAAAGGTTGGCACTTCTGGAGGAAAAAAAAGGCACACTTTGTTTTTTCCAAATCTCCAATTTAAAATAGAAACATTTTATTATAGCTAAATGAGCTCCCAGAACAATGGGAGATCTCATGTGTCTCAGTTTACCACTCATTCCTCAAAACTTTGATAATTAAAACTTTCTATATATAAAAAAAATAAAATTAAAACATGTGTCAAGATACCAGGTATTTCTCTAAGGTGCAAATTATTTTCTGATAAGTTTGAACTGATAAATACTACGTAAAATGTGTTCTTATCCTAAAAGCGTGTGTTTGTTTTTATCAAGAATGTTAATTGTGAACACACTTGGATTGTGAATTTTTCAATGGTTTCCAGAGCTGCTGCTGTGACAGGGACCATCTGATATGTGGATGTTAGCATTATACGAAAAAGAATGAGTTCCTGTCTCTGCAAAGTACTAAGAGAATCTACTCTGAAATTAGTTCAGGTTAAGCTATTAGATATTTTAAGATTCTGAAATTAAAAATGCCACAGAAGAGCAACATGCTACCATATTGTTATCCAGATTATTTTCTTCACTTCAAGCTATGTGGCTCTCAACCACTTTCATTGGCACCAAGAAATCTACTCAGTCACCCATGTACTTGACTGTTAGCAAATGGAGAGTGAAAACAGCTCTCCAGGATCTTCGGAACAAGGGTGTTTTGTGGACAGATTGTCTGGCCACTGCAGTATGATTCCCATCCAAATCTGAAAATGTTTGCAAGGAATGATAAAACTGCCAAAGGTGTTTAAGAGCAGTCAGCTAGTTTAAAGTGCTACAGAATTCAGTTTCCTGGCAAATGCTCTAACAAGCTTTGCTACAAAATGTCAACATTTGGATTCACAGCATCCCAAGATACCTGTTAGTTGCAGCTCTGCTGAAGCTCTGAAGGTTTAACTATCTGAACAATGAAAAATTAGTTATAGCTGGAAATATAACAGCATTGAAGCCTAACACCTCTTGAAAAATATGTGTTAAGAAGAGGCAAGAAATCTTGTGAGATGAAACAAACATACTAGCACTAAAGTAGTTTCTGTGCTTTGGCAGTGTTCTCCCAAGACAAATACTATTTCATGAGTTATGAGACGTAAACTTTATCCAGTGAACTGGCTCATCATGTCATGGTGCTCAAATAACAACACCCCAGTTTCTTCTGCTTTGGTGATAAGATAATCCATTGTAGAGGTGTGTTAGAAGTAAAGGAACATGAGTGGTTTGTCCCTTACAAATTGGCTAAATAATAGGTTAATGATATTTTCCACAGAGTTTACTAGATGTGGAAGCCTGAAACCCATTTTCATAAATTGCAAAAAATTTCCCCAATTCTCTTGATACCTTTATTTTTAAGAAGCCTTTTGCCTAAGCCATAGCAGTAGACTTCAGTTTTAATAAGCAGTAGTGAAACTGTCCATTTGAGATGACAAAAGTATCTTAGGAATTAAGAACTTAAGTCTCTCGGGCTATCAGTGAAAATCTTTGAAGACCCTGATCTTCAAAGGTGTTTAGGTGTCAGTTTCCTGACTGTCTTGTGTTCAAGCATCTGTACTCTCTTTAAAATAGAAAGTCTGCAAAAAGTTATGGGTACTACAGTATTAGGATAACCCAATCCAGGCATACATTCCTCTTGTGTTATGCATTGCACAGACTAAGCAGTTACAGCATTCACCACATTCTTCCAGAGAGATGCTAATGTGTCGCAGTAACGACACAAAAGCAGCGACGGAGACACCTGTTACCAGTCAGCAAGAGAGAGCAGGAAGGGGGGCAAGGCCTGCCTTCTTTTATTTTATATACATTTAGAAATCACTATTCATTGGAGGAAAGCAGTTCTTCCTCCCTCAATCACAGTGGTCAAAGGAAATGTCCATCAAAGTTCTGTGTCCAGGAGAAAGGAATGTAAATGATAAGATACAGTTACAACAACATGGCCATGTTTACATAGAAAAGTGTGAGAAACTAGCTACAAAAGAATGACAACATCCAGAACTGCAAAAATCAGGGCAACACTAATGAACACTACAGTAGGAAAACAAAATGGTCTAGATCACAACTAGAACAGTGCTTTGGGAAGTGCCCAGGGCTTGGGCCTGAGTTGCCTGACTAAACAGCAGCACAGGGAAGCAGACCTTGCCTAAAGATTTTTTTATAAAATAGGGTTTGGGAACTGGTGGAATAGCATGACAGAACATACAAACACACGTAATGAGCAGGACTAGCTAGAAGATGTATTTCTTTCCATTGGTTTCTTGCCTTGGCATTCTTTCCCTGTTGCCTGCCTTTCTTGTTCCTCACTGGAAGCCGTTTATTCTCACAGGGCCCAGACATGGAAGTTCTGAGCCTCTGCCTGAGAACTGAAATGCAGCAGCACATTTCAGTATCTGGTGGCAGCATGCAGACAAGTTGGGAAAATACAGAAGATGTGAATGAATCTCAGGAACCTTTACAGTTTCAATGAATTAAATCAGAAGTTTCACCCACAGTCTCAAAGCATACTTAAACTACAAATTGGTAGAAATTAACTGCAAATGGTATTGCATATAGGTTTTAAAATGAACATATGCCTCAGTAAAGTTTCTTAATTTGTTATCCTGTCTGACTTCAATATAACTCAACTATGGCAGAAGCCTGTTTTCAGTAAGCATTACAGTTAAAAAAGAAAGAAAACAAAAGTAAGGACTAAACAGAATTCCAAAGGTCTTAAAAGAAAATAATTTCTACTACACATGAAACCTAGAAGCTACATATTTAAAAGAAATTAAACATGCACTGACTCCCATCAGGATAATAATAACTTAATAAATAAAAAAAAGTCTCTGAACTGGACTGACTAAATATCTTATTGTCCCAAAGTGCAATGAAAAATATATTTTCAATAGTTATGCAATAAAAAAGGCATAATCTGAAATCATAATGTCTTTTTTTACCAAGGATCATTTGCAAAATTTATGCTGGTGCTTATCCTTCTGCAGTATCTGTCAAGTGCCGAAGTTCATCATCACAATATTCTTGCAAAGGATTTTTAGGGACTTTTAAATATTTTGATTTTCCATCACTGAGCCAAGACATTGCTGCTGAAACTGTTTCCTGCAGCAGTGTAGATACTTGCTTCCAGTCTTCCATAGCCATACTAAGGCGTTTTATCCTGCCCAGCAAAGAACACCCAGGCTCTCTTCTGGAGCAGAGTTCCATTGCCCAATTTACCAAGCACAATCAGCAACAGGTACAGGTAATGAGAAAATAAAAGGAACAACACCAGGAGAGTACAAAATTGTAGTGATTGATATATGCATATATAAAACCATTTGTAATGTTAAGCCAATTTTTTCAAGCAGAGAAAAAAATTTAAACTTTCCCAGGACAGAATATTGGTGGTTTGCATTTTAATTACATGGATCCCTTGAAACCTGATCAGTCTTTAGTGTAATTTTGGACCTCTTTGGGAAATAAGAGTTTTAACATGATATGTCCTTTGTGCAATATATTTATTAGTGTACTTTAAGAACATGTCATTAAGGAAATCATGGCTTGAATTATGCATAGGATACGATATAAAAGTACTTAAACAACATAAAAAAGTCACATTCCCAAGAGTTCCACATCATATTAGTTTAGAAATAGTATCTTTGTCCTAATTCATGGCTGTAGAATAATTGGTCCTGCCTAAAAGCTTAACTGCAAAACATATGTAATAATAACCTACTCTCAACAAATAATGAGAAAGAGAACCTGATCCTTTTTCATATAGATAAATCACAGCCTGTATAATTACTTTGTTCATCTATCAAACATCTCTGATGTTTCAGAAAACCTAACAGTGAAACAAAATAGTAGAAGTACTTGGACATTTCCTAACGAAGCAGTTTTCACTGGAAAATGTTAACAAGATACTAGGTTTTCCTACAGTGTTTTAATATATGTTTGTAGAAAATTTCTAGTAAATTTCTGAACAAAACATTTAAACTTATAGAGACAGGGATATAAAAAATAGTGCCATGCATTCATAATTTTAATAACAAGATACTTTGAAAAGGACAGTGCAACTTTTTTCCACTATTCTCCATTTTTCTAATAAAAATCAGATTAATTATTCATTTACTATGCATTGAGCTTGGTGCTAATACACAGCAAAATTAAAATTTTAAGAACCAGGAAATCTCTTCCAGACCAGGAATTCTGCATTTGGCAAATGCAGAAAATATCATGTGCCACCATTTTTATTATCTGCTTCTAATATAGTCAATTTAAAGTGTTTTTGGCTGACATACATACAAACTTGAAGTATCTGCTCAGGATTGAGACTTCATTAATTTATCTGCAGAAACAGAATGAGGAAAATATATTTTACTACAAGTAATTCAGAATTTTTTCTTGCTTTATATTTTGTAGGATAATTCAGCTGGCTAGTCAGAGGCAGTAGAAAGAAGGAAATTAGTTGTCTCACCAGTTTAGGTAGTTAATTCCTCTCTACCTAAAACAATAGGAATTTTATTTTCATGGGACAGCAGAGTGCCAGCACAAGCCATAAAACTTTAAAACTATCACAATCAATATTCTTATCCAACATTATAATGTCTGCAAAGACTTAGTATAGAGATACTAGTTTTTCTTAGGTATATCCACCAAATATTTTGGTGATGAGAAGAGTTTCTGAGAATCTGAGGATGTATAGCTCTATTTCCAGATGACCCAATTAACTGTCCCATAGGATGTCTGAGGTTAAAAATATTAACTAAAGAGTCTTAAATGATGGCAAAATCCAGTTCTAATAAAGAAAAGAATTTTCTAAATTATTTGGCATATTTAGAACAGAAACACCTTTAATTTACATTTTCCTATATATAGATTTTAAAAACATGAAAGACACACTGGAATCACAGCCTTTTCCTAAGATGTCATCTATTCACTGTAGTAATTTGTATCTGAAAGCCAGTGCAAACCATATGTGACCTCTTCTGTCACTCTGAAGAGTTTGCTGCTCTTCACATCTCTAAACAACCACACCAACTTCTGAACAATGTCAGAAAAGATGACAAATGGACCTTGTCAGGATAACAGAGATAATGTACTGTAAAGCAAATGATTGAAACTTGAGTCTAGACTGACAAATACACAATGATCTATTTTCTACTGGTCCAAGAACAGTATTTATTATTTAAAATCTAGATCTTTGTGTGTTCAGTGCATTTTATGAGCAGGGACATTGCCTCTATAGTCCGCAGAGTGTGCACCAAGTGCCAAAAAACAGGTACTGTTAATGGGCCTAACTCTATTCATGTCCTCAGAAGTGGGTGATTTGCATCAGTTGAGACCTGGTCACCTATCAGCTGAAGTGCATAAACACACATTTTCTAGAGTGTATTTGCTGTCATTTCTGCAGTGGGAGCCCACTTAAGCACAAGAGATCCTTATGGCAGCACAGAATTAGACCTCTGCATTTTTATAAACCATCTTGGAAGGTAGCTAAAGGCATACTGAAAAAGTGGCTCATAAAGAATTGGTTTAGCATAATGTCTACTTCATGCTACTATCTAAGCTTATAAACCTGCCTCCTTCTTATGAAAATAGAAAAAAAGGTTATCTACATCTTGTATTCTTTTCCTCTATTCAGCCATTTCCAGAGAACAAAGGATAATTAGTCCAGCTTTCTGTTTATATTGTCCATTTAATTAAAGTTTCCTTATCATCTGCTGTAATTCTAACAGACTCAGGGTTTACTACACATACATCAAGAAAACAGACTATCAGGAAAATAGCTTTATTTTTCCAAACTATTTCATACACACAGCAGTGGTCTTCAGGGAAAAATACAGAAAAAAAAAGCAAGGAGACTTGAGTTCTACTCCCAGCCATCCCAAACAATGCCCTTCTCACCTCAGGCAAGTCACTTGACCTCACTGGGCACCCCTTACTGGTTTGAAAATGTAAACAATAATGTGTAAGCTGCTGAATTGGAAAAACATTTTGAACAAGACTATTCTATAATCAAAGCTCAAATAAATGCCACAAATTTATGTTGATAGCATAAAAAATATTTTAAAGCAGTCAAAAATCATCTGTATTAACAAATGCTTCACAAAATATTTAAAGGACTCACAGTGGGGTTTTTTTTTTCTTTATGCCCTTACTTGGAAATGCAGAGTTGTATTGCTGACTCACTTGGCAGGCAGAACAAATGGGGCCTATTAGCTGCAACTCAGAAATATAAAAGAAATATATAAAAATTCTTGTCACAATCGAAAAAAATTATAACAACAGCACATATTTCAGATTTTTGTTTCTACTATGCACTGGATTTGAGAGTGAGCAGAGAGGGAAAAACAAATAGACATATCCAGCTATCCCCATTTTATTACAATTGAAATAATTGAAGAAAGATCTAATCAAATCAAGTTTTGCTGCATATTCTGGGACCTCTAGCAAATAAACAGACTTCTAGGTTGTGAGGGGAAAAATTAAAACCCAATATACATCTGTATCTCTGTATCTATACATATGAATGTGATGGTTTACGCAGGGGCCTCCAGAAAACCACAACAACAACAACAACAAACAAACTCTACGATCTAATTCTAGGAGTTGAGAAGATTTGAAGAATGATCACTTATGCTTTTGAAGGCAAAACTAGTAAGTTCTAATATTAGCAAACGATGATGCTCTTTCCTTCCCAGCAGACAGATTTTGCTCAAAGGCTCAGTTAACACCGTTTACCATTCTACTATTATACTCCGTCATCCATAAAAGCATATCTGCAAACCAACTTACTCTGCTTCTACATTAGTTGTGATAACCAGTTATCAAATGAAACTTCACACTGGCTTAATCCGGCAAACCTCAGAATTAATATGTATGAAAGGTATGATAAAGAAAAAATGAAAGAAAGAGAATTCACTGATGGACATGTTAAGATCTATCAGGTAAAAATGAAACCTTATTTCAGGTGTCTGTCAGTTTTCTCTATAGATCTACAAAATAAATATTAACAACATGTTTTAAATTAAGCTTTTCATTTACATTTCACCTGTTCTACTCCACTTGTTCTATTCTCTTGAGTCAACCACTGTACACATCAGCTTTAGCAGGCCACAAAAAGTAATTTTTGGCTTCAGATTCTGTGATAAATTTCTCTTCAGAAAATTACACGTCAGTCTAATTTCATGGCTGTATTGTCCTTCTGTCTAAAAACTTAACGAACTAATTAAATTCTGAATTAACTGAAATCAGAATAAGCCCCAGACACTAGCTTCTAATCTGAACAAACATCTCTTGAAAGAAAATAGAATTAATGTGTGTCTCATGCTTTGGTGAAGCTTGCCAAAAGCAGACCCCTTACTGTTTTAGGCACATGGCCTTGCTTCTACCACAGGTGCCATTTGCTATTACAGCGTTTCTTTTTCAAAGATGTTAATGCCTCTTTGTAAGGTATTCTAGACTTGATAAAAAAAAAAAAGGGGATGCAAATTGTCAGCCTAGAAACACAACTATACTGTCAAGGCAAGAGGATCTAGTGGTTTATTTTTTCTTAAATTTGTATAAAATTGAATTCTTGATGTCAATAAGTGTTCTGTAATCTGCTTGCAACTCTGAGGATGCTGGAACAGTAGGAATGTGGAAGCTGGCATGAGTTTTTTATAATAGAAGTAGTGTAGGGAAGTAAATGAGGAAGATGTGCCCAAAGGATGATTGGGCAAGGAAAAACAAGGAGATGGAAGCTCAGAATGTGAAGGCACATATACATTCCTTTTTGTTTCCCTGTGTAATTTCTAAAGTAAGATTTTCTTACCTGCACACCCTCTAGGTGACACCACCAGCCCAAATGGCAGGATGCAATAGACTATACCAAAGGTTAATCACGCAGCTAAAGCAGATCTTGTGTTACTGCAAAGAGCTGTCTGATATATCTGCATATGAACATCTGCTAGAGATGATTTGCACCTACCAGGCCCCATAGTCTGCCTTACTTCCCTGTCAATTAACAGCTTTCACTCTTGAGAATTGTACATATGTCCTGTGGCTCTTGCCAGCAGGACATCTCATTTCTGCCTCCTGGCTACATTTAAATGTTAATGACTAATTCTATAGCTAACACATGCAGTTGATTTTATCTTAGTGTCTCCCAGTTTAAAATGTCACTGCTTAGACTTGTCTGAAATGAATTTTTCTAAACCATCTCTTGTTAATTATCTTTTACCATTTATAGTTATATCTAATGGTCTGTGTTGTCAACTGGGCTGCTAACAGTCAGTTCAGCTTTCTGCCTTTGGGATGGTGAGACAGAACAGCAAAGCCTTCAAAACAAGGCATAACCTGATCTTTCCTGATGTGGAAAAAACTATTTGGAAGGACACAACAAATAGAAGCCAATAAACACTAGCTTCCAATGCCATGGAGTTTATCGAAATTGTTAGATGAAGACTACATACATAAGGGACTACTTGCTTACTCCTGAAGCCAAATAGCAGCCTTTTCTTTTTTTTTTTTTTTAAGAAAATGATGACCCACAATCATTACTTTCAAGTAAAGAAGGTAAACAGGAAACCCATCATAAAATCATATTTTGAAATTGTCACATCTACATTTTCAGGAAAAATAAAAACGTATTTTTAGGCTAGACTAAATTACAGGCTGATTAGAGAGTTTTCTGTAAAGATAATCCTGTGCATGGAGGTACGAGCAGCTTTGAGAAATAGAGGTTTATTAAAAGGAAAAAGCAATTTTGAAAGTGTCTGTTTCCATTGCTTTCCTCAGCTTTTATTATTGCCTTAATTTTCAAAAATATCTTCAATTATATAATAGCTGAAAAGTCTCATTCTCAAGTGGAAAGGTATTTCTGCCCTATCTCCCTGGAACTCATGTTTCTTGCATGATTTGAATAAAATGAGGTGAAGACTGGAGGCGGTCATGAAGAAGTCAAGAACTAGTTCTTTATATTAATGATGCCATTGTTAAGACTAACAAAGATCCCAGCTAACTCAGCATGTCCAAATTCAGACTTAAAAGAGCTGATGTCAGGATATTTGGTGATGGACAAAACCATAGTACACATATTTATCAATATGTTGGACCATTTATGTGGCTTGAACAAACCTTGTATCCGGATTATGTTACTGAAAGTCTCGAAACTTCCAGTTATCTCCTGAGCATGGGCTGAGATGGCCTCACAACACACACTCTACTTCTTTACACTTTCAAGAATGGGAAATCTTGGCTTCCAGAGTGAGTCCAGGAGGAACAGTGTAGAGAACAGTCAGGAATAGTGTAGAGAAATCTCAGCATCAGATGCACATATAATAAATAATACTGAAGACAGGTTGCTGGAAAAGCATGTGGGTCTGGAGTGAGTAAAGATAGGACAAGCTTTTGAAATAGTTGAACAGAAAATACTGTTTTGGAAAGAGTTATAATGACACCCTATTGTCCTCACTGAGTGCACCAATATCTTTGCATATAGGATCCTCTGTGCCTTGTTACTATGTCTGAAAACTGTAATGATAGCACTTCACTGTATCACAGAGGAAGTGTACAGTGCTCAGATGTCATGGGTGCTATGAGCCATATATATGTTTAAGAGATTGCCTGCAGAGAGATATTCATGCAAATTAAATCAACACAAAGACATTTTAGAGTGGAATATTACATTCTGATTGAATTGCTGCTCTCTAAACAACCTTACCTCTTGCTAGGCTCCTTCTAGAATTCAGTAAGATTTTTTAAATTTTCTTTGCCCCTTTCATTTTCAAAATTAAGCAGAAATAAACTATTTCAGTGAAAATACAGATTTTCTTGACATGCAGAACTCAAGATCAACAGATTCCTATTCCAGAAAGGTTTTCAAGGGCAAAAATAGTTGGCTTGCAGGTTTAAAACAGAGGGCTTGAGTACATGTTCTCAGATAGTTGTACATTTTCACTTCGAGGCAGTTGACATTGGATGGAAAACCACAACTTTTAACTGTTTAAAGTGTAACAACTTTAAACCACAACTGTTGTGGTTAGAACACTATGCTACCATCATTGATATACCTGGAACATTTGTTTTAAACTCTAGCAGAGGCCTAGCCTTAAATTAGAACTGGTTGACAGTATTACTACCTTTTCTATATCACACTTCATCATAAATTTATATATTACGAAAATTTGACCCTTTTTTTTGCCAAAAATTAGTTTCTTACGTTGGGAAATGGTACATTAAGTTACGCTGCCTGTTTATTTTGTATTTATTTTCAGTTTCTAAGACTGTATTAGATAGAAGAAGAAAACTTTGAGCAATTCTTGTAGCAAAAGCTGTGTGGATCTCTGGCTGCAAAAGTTTCTTATTTCTGTTTATGCAATAAATTTCTCCAGTCAATCAAAAAATTATGAGCTGTAGTTTGTCCTCTCACTGTATAACTATTCTGAAAAAGCCCAGTAGATATGGCTCTCTGACTATCACAATACAGTGCTTAAGGAACTCCAGCTCCAGTAAAGTTCCGTCTGCTCAAGCCTTAAAAAAAACCAAGAAAATAAACATCCAAAGAGGATATAAAGGTCCTCTCTAGACTGAAATGGTATGCATCAGCAAATGCATACAAATGCTAACACACAAAAATTTGTTCTCCCACTAAATATGTCCCTTTCTGAAGTACTAGTATTTAGTACTTCAAAATAAATAAAATTTATATGTGTGATCTGTCCATGCTCTGTGGCTCCATACATACACAAATATAATTCTGTAGAGATGGACATGAGAGGAGGACACCTAAATCTGAGGGATCAGTCATTTCTAGCACTTAGAATGAAGAACAAACTGGAAGCAAATGCAGGAGGGTCAGTGACAAGTGACAGCAGCTGTTCCGACCTAGAGAAATTCCAGAAAAGCCTGTGACTGGTGAAGAGGAGAACCTCAAGGATATCAACTAATTGGAGAGACCTCAGGTGCCAGAATGACTTGATGTGTACTCAGTTGTTGGTTGGCTTGTTTACAGTTGCCTACATAATTTTTACAAACCTCAGTACAATTTGGTGGATAAGGCACTACAAGCTCAAGAGACAGGAGAGGACTTTCCTATTGGCAGATATGTCCTCCTTCTGGAAATAAATAACCTTTTCATGTGGTCAGAAATGGCTGAGACAGCAAGAAGATCTGACACTATTTCTTTTCCTTGGCTAGTGTTGCTGATGAGCTGTATTTAATCATTCATAAGCAGGTTCTGCTCCTTATTTATTTAGAGCAGTTTGATTCCATACAATTTGACAGTTTTCTGACATCCCCCAAATTTTCTCAATAATACCAGAGATAATGGCAATATCATTTAGAAATCTCTCACATGCTGTATGTGAATGGAGCTACATATCTGCTGTAAGTAACAGAATAATGAATGAGCAAATTATTTTGTAGAGGGAGCTGAAATTAGATTGTACCATGCTGCCAAAAGAGACAAAAAAAGACAGATGAATTTTGGAAGGACGAGAAATTGTTATACCCATGAGAACTGCTGGTTCCTTATCTCAAGGACATACAAGCTCTTCCCATCTTGGCAAGAGGTAAAAAACCCTGATCAATTCATAACCTCTAAAATTCTATAAACAGAGAGGAAGCGTGCAGTTCTTTCCACTTAGTGACTGAGGAGCTAAGCTGAAATTTTCAACCTGTATAATTGCTGATTAAATCAGCAAATGCTTCTGAGTGCCACTAGGAATTCAAGCCCTCAGAAGGAGTCCTAGGTAATTCTGCTGGTATGAGTAACCTCTTCTCCCCACATATTCCATCAGACTTTTACCTAAAGGCACACAAAAGTTTTCTTTCCCAGCAGTGCAGCAAAAGCCTGGAACTTGAATGGTCTAGCAAAATTATGCAGAACTATAGGCAATACCAGATGGGAAACAGGGCTAATGGGATTTCTTACTTTAGTCAGCATCCTGTTCCTGACTGCAGCCAAAACCAGTTTTTTTTTAAAAGACACCCAAAAGGTCAGGTACAGAAATGTATTTCCCAGGTATGATGTTCTGTGGAAAATCTGATAATTTATCAGTGTAGGAAGTAATAACATTGGGTTCATTACTTCTGAGTGGCACATAAAAAATACAGAGATACAAGAGCAGTTAATTAAAATCATCATAAAGAACAAGAGAATGTACATCAACAAATAATATCCATGTTGATGTTGAATGTGTTTCACACCTTTTTGTGAAAAACTCTGTATTCTGTAAGTTTAGCCAATCATGAATGCAGCATTATGTACCATCAATTGTTATGGCTCCTATTGCAGTAGACTCAGAACAGGGGGGTGTAAAGCTTCATTTCACTTCAGTTGTTCATTTTTTCGTATGCTATGTTGTATAAAACGCAATAATGTCTCTCCTATTAACATATTGCCAAGCTCCCATGCATAAAATAGATCAAAAAAATCATATAAGGTAGAAGTCCAGGTACTTGAAGTAATTCTGCAAAAGTTGAAGGGTAGGACATGCAAAAACTCTTTTAATATTTCTTATTACATATACTGCTTACTATATTTTTGTTTATGTAGCTTATGTGTAAATTGGAATACCTCTAAAAAATGTGAAGTAATGGAATTACTATTAATTCAATTCAGTACTTTCAGGATTATCCATTAAATAAAAAGACAAACTCTAATCTTCCATTACCATGGTGATACTTTTTTCTTTTTCCTTCTTTATTAATTAAAAAGTGAATTTTTCATTACATGTTATTCTGAAAATGAAGGATGGGAATAAAAATAGGTCAGAATGACTAATGCTTAGAGATTTTTAAGAGGTATAATTTTGTTTTTAGATACTAAGAGGTAGTCAGCAGGGCCTTGGGAACTGTGGACAATATTCTCAACTCTTATCTGGACATCCTTCTGCAAGTAGAGTTTGGAAGAACAGATATATCTTTTGTCTTGAAAGATTAACTTTAAAGAATATAGAGATGTTTTATGAACACATTTTTGAGATGTTGCAGATACTAGCCCTCTACTGCATAGATTTTTCCCCATCTGGATAGGGTTGCTGTATTATATTCTGAACATGAAGAAAAGGGTCATGCATATTTTCATCTCTCACTCTTTACATTGCCAGATCCATAACCCAAGAAACAAGCGTGTGAATTTCAAAACTGGACTAGATGACATGAGAAGAAAGTCAGGTCCAGGGGATGATATCTCAAAGGGATAATCCCAGCAAAACTCATCTAAAAGAAAGAATAGATGTATCTTACAAAGCATGAGCAACATGCCATATTTTGTCAGATATACATAATTCCTCATTGCATTTGGCACTGAATACCTAAACAACACATATAACAATGTAAAGGGAGAAAAAGAAAAAAATTTGTCAGTAAGACGTTACATAATAGTCTGAATCAAATTAGATCGAGGCCCCCCATTGATTTCACTAGATACCACCCATGTTACTCTGCACGAAGGATGTAGAGTCAAGGCCTTCTAACACAGAGAAAACTCATTGTTCACTTCAACAGAGCTATCCCAATTTATATCGGAGGGAACCAGCACCATATTTTATACAACAAAATGATTCAAAGTGGCTAAGGGATGATAAATATCCTGGATTTCATTGCATTATCTCCACTTAATGCCGCAGGTAGAAAGCGTGAGTAACTCGGAGCCTTTAGCAGCAGTCTTGTGTCCTGAGAAAAGTAGCAGGCAGCTTGGCTTCACCCGGTCTCTGTTGGTCAGAGTCGAGCCTGCATCAGAACTCCTGCAGAATCTTGGCTCAGTTCACGCACAGCAGTTTAATTTAAGCGGGGAAATAAAGAGATGAGGAAGGGTTCTTTTCCACTTATTGCCAGTAGGGTTTTATTATTGGAACATGGAGGGTGCGGTAAAAGACACAAAATGGAGGTCAGGGGTGTCTGTTATAGTACGGAAGCGAGGGGAAGGGCAGTCGGGAGAGAGCCAATCACTGCAGAGGATTACAATGATTGACAGGGGCGCCGGCCAGTCAGTCGGCTGTCTGCACTGGCACAGGAACCAATGAGCTGTCCTTTTGGGTGGAGACAGCCCTTGCTGCTCTGGCCAGGGAGTCCCCGTGGCTTGCTACCCCCGGCTGCCTCAGTGTGTGGGGGGGGAGGGAGGGGCCAGTCCCGGCGGCTCCGGCACAGTGGGGCCAGGCCGGGCTGTTAGCCACCCCCAGAGGCACTGCAACAACTTCAGGCTTAAATTACATATTAAATTTTCTGAGGCATTGTCTTTGCAAGGAAGAATTTTCCACATGATCATTAGATCCCATCCAGCTGCTATCAGAAGTTACAAGAGGTCACTCTTTCCTAGCAGTGACTCTCCAAAGCCCACCTTATAAGGACTGAAGCACAGAAAAGGGGTAAAGTAGGACAGTTTTGCTGTTATATAAATATTACCTGTCTCTGAATCATTACTACAGGAATGAAAATGACTAATGAATCGTCTGAAACTGCAAAAGGAATTAAAACTTAATTCATTGCAGTTACTGAAACTGGAATTTGCCCAGAAAATTATGGTTAATTTTCTACCTGTGGTGAAAAGTAGAGGATTTTTAAGAATCATGGGATACCTCTGACCATAGTTCATATCTTCTACTTCTTACCACATTGAGTCTTTACCACGCAGCAGAGATCCAACTTCCCAGTACCACTTTCCTACTGTGCCACTTGATTTCAAGGATCCTTGGGGCGTTGCATGGTTCTTTTACATACAAACCTTCTGACTCTGTAACTCTATGGATAATGAGTTGTGTCAAACAGACATGCTGATCCAGATTATTGCAACTGTCAGGAATAAAGAACATCCCCCTTGTGGTCTATAGCTGCTTCATCCTATACATCAAACCCAGAAATCTGCTGAGACACTTCCTGCATGAAAAGGAATACTTTTGTCAAGTTTTACAAGATAGACTTGTAATCTCCTTTGGACATGGCCTCAGGGGACCAGATAATCCAAGCTGTTGTGATCAGCAGGAAGCTGTTGGAAAGACATTCAAGGCTTCATGAAGGCTATTTCCTTTTTACAAAACTTCCTGTGTCTTTCAGATTGTAGAGAAGGCTGTCAGATATGACTTCTGATGGAGAGGAGAGGCTGCTAATAAGAAAAAGTTTCAAAGAAGTGGACTGGGTGAAAACAAAATCTTTATCCTCACAGAAATACCAATGCTTGCATGTTTCTCTGCTTCCTGGGCATAGACAGGTTCTGCACAAGGGTACCTTCTGTACATTCCTACGCTCCTCTACCTCTTCTTGGATTGATGAGTTACTGTTCATCTGCATAATTTACAGACAACTTGAATGGAGAAGTGTAAGCTAAAGGACATAAAAAGATCTAGATGGATACCTGGAGATTCAGTTTGTATGTAACTGACTGGAAGGGCTGCACTTTTTCAGTTAGTTCTTCACACAAAACATAGGAGCTGTTTATAAGCATGAACTGTTCATATTCTTAAAGAGTCTGTGAACACAGATATGCAAGACAGTTAAAACATGGAATAGTCTAGTTTCTCAGAGCATCTTTTAGAAGGACTTAATCTGCAGGAAATGAGGCTGGGGGTCTTTAATTGACCCAAGGTAGTTAACTGATGTTTACATTGATTTAGGGCTCCTGGTGAAAGGAAGAGAAGGCTGATAGATGGGATGATCTTTAGTACACAGAAGGGAAAATGCATATTTTTAATACATCTACTAAGATTTTTTTGAAAAAAACTCTTTATTTTTATTCTAACAGGGAAAAAAAGTCCCTTTTTTTTTTCAATCTACAGATTTCAGCTTTTTCAATATAATTTCATTGGATCTGAAGTGTCTCTTACTGTATTTGTAAAAAATAGAAGGCAAAGACAACCTGACTTTAGCTGTAGTCTCAGAGAACTACTGAAATGCAAACAAAAAGGGGATAATATATACCAGGAGAAACACAATAAAACAGTAGGAAAATCATGGCCAAATGGATTGTCTTTCAAGAGAGAAATTAATAACCCCAGAATTTGCTCCTAATTATGACTTCTGATGGGGTGTAAGTATTTTTTTTATAAAAATGGAAAAATCTTTTTTGCTACCTAATTCTGCTTAAAAGATAGACTTGAAGCTACTTCAAAGTTGACACACTGTAACTGAAAATTTTGCTATATTTATTGGGAAAAGAATGAGATATCTACACTTTTTCATAGAAACTACTCCTTTCCATCACTTTTCCCAACTGTTTTGGCTTTCCAGTTTCTTTGCCTGTTTCAAAGAGATCATGAATTCCTCTATTATTTCTGCAGTCACTGTTGGTAAAAATCTAATCCAACTCTCATCCTGATCTACCTTAATTGCTTAAAGCTTTTTGTCTTGTCTTCCCCCTGCCAAACTCATTCTTCTACAAAACTCTCTTGTGAGCAAGTCATAAGACAGAATACAGATAAACCCATCTTTGAGCACATTGAAGATGCTTGTTAAAAAGCACTGTTATTCTTCTCTTTAGTTTAAAATACGACAAAATCAATTTTTAAAGCTTCACATCTTAAAGTGATTTTGAAGCTCTGAACCCTCTAAGTGATGTGCAAATGGCAGAATCATATCACATTGCCAATCAGTTGCTCGCTGCTACAAACTCCATTTTCCATGCTGCTTCAAAAGCATGGTATAATCAACAAGTAAGACTTTAAAATGCAAATTATACAAAGTGCACCTTTAGATTGAAACAAGAAATGACTCATTTTTTCCCACACCGAAACCAAAAAAGTCTATTTCATCACATCACTTAAAAAGTGGCACAAAGTTATTGCAGTATTTCAGAGGTCATTTTACCCAGATGCCCCAGTACTGAACTACTTTGCTTTAATTGTTAAGACTTGTGATTATTTAATGTAATTTAAATTTGCATGCTATCCACATGGAACAGATTAGTGTTGCAAGTATCACAGAACAATTCCCATGGGACACATGCTCCTTGCTTCAGAGAACATGGAAATAAAAAATCAACACTAACAGCAGAATCTCTTTCTTATGAAATACATGGGAGGAAAAAGCTTTCCAGTCCTCTCTAGCAGAGAAAGCAAAAGGGCAAGCCAAAGCCATCTTAAAATGTTCATAATACCGATAAGTGTGCTGAGGGAAAAATGCAATTCAGGGCTTCTCCAAGCTGCCCTCCCCAAATTCCCCAGCACCTCCCCCCATTATTGAGGGGGAAATGAAAAGCATTCATGGTTTTTAAGGACAGAAAAGATTGCCATCCACAAACAAGACAGTACTTCCTTTCCCCACCACAGGGATGTGTCCAAATAGGTGACAAATCATTCCCTGGCATGAACAATACATAAAAAATCTCTTCTTGTTTTAAAGGCATGGATGATTGCAAGCCTGAAGTCTTGTCCAATAAACTTTTACTTTACACTTACTCCCGGAAAACTGCTTCTTGTTCAATGTTGACTTTGTGTAGTTTTCACTTTACATTGCTAGGTCTGGTTATCCCTTGTAATTAAAACTGAAATTCTTTCTTCACCCTCTGTTATCAGATGTTTTCTTATAGTTTTAATAACTATCCTTGGTAACTAAAATTGCCTCTCAACTTTATCTGCCTGCTACAGTCTAATTTCCCTTTGTTTCCTTGAATTCTTTTCAGTGACCCTTTCCACGAGTCTTCTGCAAGTGCAAATACCAGAACTGGGTACTGCATAGAGAGCATTTAGAAATAAAGCCTTTTTGGGGTTTGGTGTTCACATGACAGAGCGAGTAACAGTGCTGGAATGTGTGAAAAACAAGTCTGGAAATGAATTTCTTGTCCAAATTGTATACAAACATTCGGGATATCTTCACATGATATGTTAATAGGTCACAATTTATCTGGATCTCAAAGCTGGAAGCCTAATCCTGGATTACAGATCTACAGTGGAAATCTTTCTTCCCAGGGTACCTAACCCTTAATTCCTCATTTCTAACATCTTCTGGTGGCAACAGTGCTACAGTGTTGTGACTACAGGAGCTGAAGTTCAGTTAACTTATTATGCTAAAAGCAAGTGCAAGACAGGCTTAATGGAGCACACAAAAAAAATTCAGTTGAATTAGGGTGTGGTATTTTGACTGGGTGAAAATTAGGATGGAAATACAAATAAGTCTGAATGTTTGTATTACAAATGCTCAACAGTGAATTCACAGAGTTCAGAATGCAGCAGCCATGAGTAATTACGGCAGTTATGGAAAGTTTACTGAAGCCTCATAATGCAAATTATTTCAGCAGCCTGAGATGACAGAAGGAAGGAAGCAAGCTGAGCCTTGCACAGAAATAAGTTGTGTTAAATGCTCATGAATTTAACTCCACTAAAGCAAAGATGTGAAGTTTAACTTTTCAGTATTGCCCAATAAGCTATAAATTTTGACATTTCCCTGCTTATAAAGCTGAACCCAAACACTTGTCACAGCCTTTTCTGCAGTTCAGACGATAGTTTATTGCCTTTAAAAATAAGCCACATTCTATTATGTCACCAGTCTGTACTCTGGAAGATAAAGACAAGGGAAAGGCTGCAGACAGGACTGCCTGGAAAAGATTATCCCCAGGAAATCAATGGATCCTATTATTTTACCAAGGCTCCAGCACACTCATTAAGTTGAATTTTCATTTTCAAAAGAAGGTAAAGAAAAATATGAACAGCAGAACTTGTCATGTGGCTCTTTCTCCTCACACCTGCTAAATGCTTTCTGCACATCAATGCCTACCCAGGAGAACGGCTGCCAACTCCCAATCTGTCCCATGCGTGACCAGCCAGCAAGCATGGTATTTCTTAGCAAAATACAAGTATTTGCAGGAAGGAAAATTCCAGTGCTCCTTCCACAGTTGCAACCAGGTTAAATCCCTCCTAGCAGTGGTTCTCATACTTGATCAACTGAAAATTGTCATTAGTAAGTACTCATGTTACAGATTATGGACTAAAACATATACCCAATCTATATACTTTCTTTGATGCAAAAATTCTGTTGATAGATAAAGCATACAGATAAGTCCTGAGCAGGAGTCCATGGAACCCGTAGTTTTGACCTCTTGTACAGAAGAGACAATCATCCCTCTATTTCAGGAGAAACAGCAACATAAGTTGAATGACCATTTTTCCAATTAGTTTGCTTGCAGTTCCAACAGCTGAATATGAAAACTGATTTATCTTATGAATCCAAGGCTTCACATTTAAATTTAATGGGAGCATCTCAGCACACAATCTTTTGGCTAACAGAATGTTTACCTTTGTATTTATTTTCTTTAAAACTGAAAAACCCCATATACTACATCCTGCCACAAAGGTCTCATCTCTTTTCTTTGAGCATTGCTAGTTCAAGAGCATTGCTAGTTCAAGAGCCTTTCTAAATAGTGATAAAGTTCAACTTATAATGTCAATTCTTATGTCTAATAAATAGCCATAGTTTATGATACTGGAGTTGGTTTGGAAATGCTGAAGCACAAAGCTTTGATGAGGGATTTAATTCAATTATCAGAAAGAAGTGAGTGCAAAAAAACCTGAAAGGCTTTTAAAAGACATTTAATAAATGCTTTCAACATCTTAAGAAAACACTTAGTTTAGTCTTAATATAAGCTTGGAAAGTCCTAATAAAAACGGGGAAAGTACCTCAGGTTTGTAACAGAGGCTCCTTGAACCCTCTTTAGAAATGTAGCTTGGGCAGGTACAGCTCCTTGGAAGGAGCATTTTGCAGAAGTACTAAAAGGAGTCTACAATGTTAGCAAAGTGTCCTACTTGGTGCTATTTGCCTGTTTGAAGCAAATGCACAGGATCTGACAACTCTCTGGAAGCAACATCACCTATGAGTTCAAAAACCTCCCATCTTATTTGTAGGTTATTCTCCACCACCGTATCTGAGTGCAAAAGGAACCAGGGGGATTACAAATACAAAGCATAAAAGCATGTGTTTCACTGCATGATCAATAGATCTAGTGATGCTGTTTCTCCATTCTAGACTACACTACACAGAATACAGTGAATAAATGAATTGGTGACGTGAGTTGACTCAACAAGAGAGCGCATGCGTGCATGCGTGTTTGTGCACATACATCTGAGAATTCTTCAAACTTATGTCATCTTTGGTAATGACCAAAAACTGCGTAAAATCAAAAATGTGTATTTTCAGTGTTGACTAGCAATCATTCAAAATTTGATGCCTAAAAATTGTGAAGTTATCACTTCATGAAGTGGATTCATTTTTTCTGTTCACAGTGCTGAACAACCTCTACATATTCCATACAACAGAAAGGAAGGTCTGGCAGTTTAGTGCTGTTAACTATTCCAGAATACCTCCAGAATACTCCTAAGATCTTTTTCCTTGGGACTGAGTTTGAAATCCAAAGCCTCACTTTCTGCTTATCCCTGCATGGTGATTTTAGTTTGGAAGCTAGTGACAGAATACTTGGATTTCTGCTGTCTAGCAGTTTTAGGTGCAAACTACTTTTGCTCAAGTATTTGGCTGCAGCTTTCCCACAATCTGGATTCTCTAACAGAAAAACAGCTCAAGACAAACTAGAGAAGTACCCTAAACAACACCATACCACTGTGATGTAGCTGATTTATTTTCAGAGTATCCTTAGCCACATTGTGATGTGTTAAATGCGCAAGCCACTGGAAGAAAAAGGGAGAAAGATAGTTCTCATTGTAGCAAAGTCATCATGAAATGATTATTTATTCTGTTAGATACAAATGATCTGAACTCTCAGAATTGTGCAATAAACAGGATAAATATGTAGTTTAAGATGAGAGGTGCTTGGGACAGTATTTTTGTGTTTAGGACTTACATGGGGGGTGAAAATCAGGTGCAGAAGAAGAAAGAGTGATTAAATTCCCAGATTTGAATAGACAGGTTAGTGGAAATCACGACACCTCACACTAGTCACAAAAGGAGAATCACGCCTTCTCATGTATCACACCTGCTTATGGAAGTGAAGGCTTCCCACTGTCCACAAATGCAAACAGTAGGAGCGTGACTGCTTTGTTTCCCTAGATATTTGTTTCCTGATATTCCAGAGTCCTGAGGCAACTGGTTGTTGTGGTTGCCAAGCCACTCTCCATGATATTTGAAAATTCATGACAGTCAGGTGAAGAGATAACGCAAATTGATCTCCTCAACTACAGCAGCAATGGGTCTTTGATGGACTCATACCGAGACATACTTTGTTTCATTTGAAGGTCAATTATTCAATCTGGACTTAACCAGGAATGGGCACTGTTGACCACCTGCACAAATTTGTTTGGGTTCAAGGTCAACAAGCCTTTCTGAATTCATTGTCAGTCAGTTTGCCTCACAAGGAGGCAAAAGAGCCTAAACCTGTAATGTTCAGTCTGGCAAACTGCTGGCTGTTTCCATGTATTCCCAGTAATCCTGGAGGGCAAATCATAAATGCTCATCATGCAAATACCTCACTGAACAGTTGCACCACTTCAAGGATGTACTTGTGCATAGCAATTCCATATGAATATCCACAAACCAGGTCTGGACAAGCTGGAATCACTGCTTGGCTTTGCACTGCACCATATAGACAGTGATTCTCTAGCTCAGGTGCAATAACAGCTTATTCTATTTCTCCAAATTCAATTCCCTGAATGTTGGCCAAGAGGGTTTCTGCCACAGGAGCACAGCAGTAACATGCAATCAATCAACTTGCTTTAAAATCTCTTAATTTTTTCTGCAGCTGCTTTGAACAGCTTCGCTATGATTACAAATTGATCAATAAAAGAAAGGTCTATCTTCATTGAAAACAGCACAGGAAGACTGTTCAACAGAGAGCCAGATGGATTATTACCTTTTTTCCTCCAAATATGGTGAGATGCCAAATATTGCCACTGTGTCATCCTTTCATTTAAACAAAAAATGTGGAGGAAAGTAAGATATTTCACAGATCTTTGATGTGGTGATGAAAATACTGAGCAAAGTCAAAATGGTACAAAAAGCCTTTGAACATGAGGAAAAACGAGTTTGTGAAAGGAAGTTTTCATCTCCTTATCTCTGCAGTCAGGGAGAAAAAGGATAACCAAAAGGAAAGGCCCCAGGTTAAATCTGATTTCCTTTCAAGGTAAAGTTTCCATTTTTACACACATTCACAGGGAAAACTGCTTAGAGATGCGAGTACAAGATTTATGGTTAAGGAGAAGCATTTGTGTCATAGTGAGTGTAAGCTTGGAAAAGCAGATATTTTTCATTTAAAATGCATAATTATCAACCCCAAATAGAATAAAACTTGGCTCATTTTTACTAATTGATCTTTTTAACAACTTGGAGATTGCATAGGACAACAAATGCGGTAATATTATAGATGGAAACAAGCTCTAAACATGCATATGAATAGAAATGCTTGTAATGTTTCAATCTGCATCTCATATGGCACAGCTTTGAGTTCCTGAGGTCAGCCTGTAACTTTGAGGTTTGGGACCTCTGTCACACTAACTGAAGTCCCTTACCTTATTCATGGACATATTCCTTTAGTGAACAGTCTTCAGATGGCTTTCTGCATCACACAAAGTTTCCCTGAAGTCAGAGGGCTTCAGGATGAATCCACAAAGTTCTATCAAATGGATTTAGCAGTTTCCCAGAACTGGAGATTAAGGCTATATATTTTAAAGTGTTCTGAGACTAGCATTGTAGTTTTCTTTATGTGAGCACCATACATAGCACAGTAACTTTTTATTAGATCTCTATGTAATTCTGAAATATTCATATTTATATTACACATGATAACATTTCATATTATGCTATGAATACTTAACATGCATAATGGACTTCTAAAGGGCTTGGTTCAATCTTAACATCTTCATATAAAACAAAGCAAAACAGCAACAAAAAAAATACACAGAAGAACAAATTTTGACCAACTGCATGCTTCATCCAGGAAAACACTTTAGCATCTGCTTTATACCTTCTCTGGGGAGTCCTTCTATGCTTAAAATTAAGCAGTGTCTTAAATGTTTTACTGGATTAGCTCCCAAGAGCAAAAACACAAAATTCCACAGTTTGTCACAATATTTCTGATTTAATAAGTCCCTGCGCTTTTGTCAATTGCCATCTGAACATTAATGTTTTCTAAGTAGAGTTGTTGCTTGAGTGAATATGGATAATAAAATCTGTAGTGTTGCACAGAGGTGATTGATTCTGTCCTTTCATTTGCCAAGAAGATATATTTTCTGAACCCAATTAATAGTGCAAGTTAATTGTTAAGTAGCAGCTGTTACAGTATTCTTGAACAGTTTCTGAACACAGTGTTAGAAGGAATTATAATTCCAAAGTCTTGAAATGCTATGCATATCTTTACATTCTCTTCCTCTCCCTCTCTTTTCTTCTGTGGTCATTATTTTAATGAACAGGTTTAGCTAACACCTCACAGGAAAGGTAGGCATTAACAGACCAAATTACTATAATATCCATAGCTAATCAGGAGCTATGAAGTGGCTCAGCAGGGAGTCTAACTCATAGCCTAGGATTGATCTCTGCAGAATTTGTATGTGGAAATGAAATTATCAAATTCCTACTAAATACATCTTAAGGCGTTGTGAACACTTGCCATGCTTTCTCTATATCTTCCAATTTTCTAATCCTCTCAATTGAGACATTGGTCCAACATAGGACAAAAAATTCAACACAATAAAACACTGAGACTGTGGACACTAAAGAGAGAAGGCCTTTTTCCTTCTTGTTGTTTGCACTACTTCAGTTACTACAAGCCCCGTACTACAAGGTTACTACATTGCTATGTTCTCTAAACAGTGATTGGTAATAGAAACATGTTGTAGGGTTGGATCAACTTTTGGTATGGATATTTATATTTTCTTACTCTGATATGTGTTAAAAAAATAAATGATCTATAAAATTTACAAATTGAGCCAGAATAAAGAGATGGAACTAAAAGGTTGGTTTAAATATATATTCTTAATTAAGTAAATGTAATTCACTTAAACAAAGCCCCCATGAGCTGAATATTGGCCTAAAGAAAGATTTGGCTAAGAACTTCAGAATTTGACCTTCCTTCATTTTATTTTTCTTTACTTTTTTCCTTTTCTTTTTCCCCGTGTGCCAACACCACCATGTAAGCTTACTGATATACAGGGGTAAAAAACAAACTTGTCACTTCTAAGTCATGTAAATATAGTAAAGATCACAGGCAAAAATGTGTTTCATTTTCATTTTACGTCGGAATTACAAGTTTAGGATAAAAATTGAAAACAAAATTTTAGCTGCAGGAGAAGTTTTCTGAACATTGAAAGAGATGAGATAATGTTAAAGGACACTGAATTTAATGGGGGGGAAAAAAGCATTTTTTTCAAGTTTTCCCTTAAGCTAAAGGCAGCACATTTGTTTTGAGGACTGTAATGCAGACTGTGTAATGTTCCTTAAGAGGTGAGAAGAAAGAAAAACAGTTTTCTGTGTTGTTAGTAGAGGACAAGAAAACAAACTATATGATGACCCAATTCATATTTGAGGTAAATCAATATTAGATAGGATGAAAGTGTCATTTTAAGCAAACTAAGAGTCCAAGTCCACAGCATTGCATTTAGGTCGAGATAAAAAGTAGAAACTTTGGCAGTAATTTCCATAGGGAGACATTCTGGCACAAATACCACAACACATTCAACACTTTGGGCAGTCCTACTGCCCTGAGCTGTCTGACAATGTAACAGTTACATTTGTGCATTTGTAGGCTGACCTTCTCAAAAGTACCAAAGTTTCCAAAGCTTTAATTGTTAGTTATCTACTTGGACACATCAAGAAAATACATCAAGACTTTTTTACCCTACAGAGAGTCCAGGTACACAGCCCTCTGTGAAAATCTATTTATTCTAAAAGAGATTTTTCAGAGTTAATGAAAGCACAAAGGATTACCACGGAGATGCCAATCCTTACATTTTGATAGTTCAAAATGGGAAAATCAGAGAGAAAACCAGTTTGGAAAATAGCCAAATTATTTCACCTCAGTTCCAGTTACCAGAATACTTGTTTCCTAGGAAATAAATAACCCTCTATTTAGGAATGTTATCTTACACAAATTGCTTATATTTTTGTGGGATTTTGAACTAATTATTTTGCAGCACAGCTATAGAAATGTGTATTTCCAAGAGAAGGAACTTGATGTTTATTTCCTGTCTTATTAACACATCATTACAGAATTAGGCCATAGGAAATTATTCCTAAATAAATAATTATTTTCTTCTCCTAGGTCAAAATACTTTTGACATTCTACACATTCTGTTGAACTTGTCCATCCAGTCCTACTGGCTATTTACAGTAATTTCAGAGGATAGTGCATGACACCAAATAGCAGAGAAACAGAAAGAAACTTCCTCCAAGAAAGTAGTTTTTCTATCTACCTTCTAAAGCCATAAACACAACAAAACTAAGTCCTTCCTACTGACCAGCTTTATTTGTTTAGTATTAATGCACAAATTTTAAACCCAGGCTCTTTCACTTGTTTGCTTCTGAGAATACACTACTTTTAAATGATTCATCTTCCTTTCTTAGGAAAAATAAACACAACATCCAGCTATGTAGAATGAAAACAGATCTGCATAAACGTTTATTTTATATTAATTGTGTTAGCTTCTTAAAGCAAATCATCCTGTCTCTCAGTTATCTTCCTGAATTTTATAAAACGCAATACAATCAATGAGTTATTTGAACAGGTCATCATAGTGAGATTGAAATGACCAGGTCTCTCTATCCACTCATGAATATTTCCTCTTACACTCCCAGGAGGAACCTATATCAGGCTTTTTGTCACATGGTACCATCGTAAAGCACACGACTAAGTCAAGATTGAGAATAATATAATCCAACCTCAGTTTACAAAAATACATCGCACTATAAATCAGCTCAGTCATCTACCAGATCTCAGTGGAGTTTGAACCAGCATGTTTGAAACTCTGAAACTCAAGTAAAATGCCTGAATATATATATAGATAGAGGCATATAATACATATATTTAAAAAAGAGATCAGGATCTGGAAGTTGCTTGTTTTTCCAACATAACACCTAAAATAGCAACTCCAGATTCACAAGAAATAGACATCAATAGATATGTAAGGAAGTTAAATTAGGTTTGTTTATTGTAAATCAAATGTGATCAACTGTTAAGTTTTTATTCAGTAAAAAAGGGTTTAATTATTCATTTTTATAAAAACTGCCTCTTTTCTGAGCAACTTGCAAGGATTACTATGTCTTTCTAAAATAATCTGACCAGATGTGATGAAAAATGATAGAAAATATTATCCTACCTTCAAAGACCTTTAAAATAAACAAAAAATAAAAAAGGCCAAGAAATTATTATGTACATGAATACAACTACAGTTACGTATCAAGTCTGCACTTTTATAAATATTTCATCAGTGCAATTTCTACTGAAGTCTGTCAAATTTCACTGAGCTTTAGGTTTTTTGCATTTTGGTTTATCAGGGGTGTGTGTTATTGGTTAGATTTTATCCACTCTCTGGGAATTTTTTAAGGAATCAATAGAGAATTTGAAAATATATATATTATTTTTAAAAGCACAAATAATTGATAGTTAATATCCACTGAGTTTCAAAATGAGATTCAGAATCCAGATTCTTAACAGGAAATGGGCCCTGAGCTTCTGAATACCTTTGGAAAATTGAACTACAAGTGTCAGAATAAAGCAAAAAAAGTTATTTTTGTGTTTTGAGCTCTGTCTGATTTCGTTATTGATAGAATACACATGGCTACTCTTGATAACATGAAAGAGATAAATTATTGCTTAAAAGGGTGGGTTACCTTCTGGTACACCCACAAGCAGCAAAATGTTCTGAAACTGTACTGGGAACTGAAGACTGTGCTATATAGTCTGATGCTAAAATACAAATCTTGACTTCAGGCTTATCAGGTGGCTAAAGGAAAGGAGGAATTCTTGAAGAAACTGTGTAATTCGAACTTCAAACTCTTGACTTTTTTTTAGGATAAAACAATAAACAGCAACTATTGCAAGTTGGACTGGAGAGAAATCATTAACAATAAGCAGAATTTTGCCATGGGAATAACAACATTATTTTAGTATTAACAGCAAATCATTAAACATATTTATGAAGAGTTAATAGATAACCAATAGACTGTAATTATCATAACCCATACTCCCAACATATTTCATATGATGACACTTTGAAGAAAAATGCATTTTCGTATTTTGCATCTGAAGAAAATGCATTAATTTCCAATATTCTCAACCCAAACAGATTATTGAACTGTATGAAGTCCAACAACTGATGAAACTTATGCTAAAGCTGGGTTGTTGATACTTTTAAAACCACAATTTCTTTACAGAAAATGCAATTTTAGTTTAAAAAAAAAAATCCTACAGATTTCAGACAGTTGAATTGTTCCCATTGGTAAGAGCAGACAAAAAGAGATGATAAAGGAAGTTAGAACCACTTTTTTATACCACTTTTTCTTTTTTTGTAGTAGAGAAAATTATGATAGAAAAAGTTCTATTTTTGTATAAAATACAGTGATATTCATACAACTTAATACAGAAGGAAATTTTACTCAGATGTGTAAAGACATCACAAAATCAGTCAAAATTATTTAAATCTCCCTGAGTTTTTTCTCACAGCTCTTTTTTTTCTCCTAGTCAGTCAAGTCAACTTCTAATAAAACATGGAGAAACACTCCCTGACTATAGAAAAGTGAGACCAGGTGGTGTTTCCAATGAAACTGGAGATCAGTTTGCAAATTCCTCTAATTGCACGTTAGTGCTTCTAAAATGACACAGCAGGGAACGAAGTACAAACCTCAAAGAAACACTATTTTTTCCCCTCAGAAAACCTCAGTGTGCTACGCCCTGTGGGGGACCCAGTCACCCTATTTAATTCAGTTTCTTGTCATGTTCCACATAAGAAAAACTTCAAGAAGTCTGTTCTTGTTTTAAGGTAAGACTAACTAGGCTTAAATAAACTTGAGTTCTAGAAGGTTGTATTTTCTTTGAATTATGTCTTCAATCTTTCCTAGAAATGACCCCAAAACCCCTCACATCTATGCCCGACTTTTAAGAGCATAGTCCCAACCATAGCATGTTTGGATGTATTCATCTAGAGGAAGTTGAAACAAAAAAAATGCCCCCCTGTACACTAATGACCAGTAAAGCCTCAAGGGGACATTTGTGATGAATACGGTTTCATATAAGGTCATGTTTGAATGGGTATGGCTGAAAGGACAGTCTGTTTAGGGTCTCAGTGTAAATGAGGTGTTGTGGAATGCCAGATCATGGATATAGCCAACTGACTGAATGTTAACGTTATAGCCTGAAGATTGCTCATTTAGAGATTGGGAGTCTTTTCTGACTGAAATCCAAAATGTTTAAAATATATTTGGATGTGATACATAAGAAGCAGCAGGGACTACACACATTCCATGGACATACATTTCTCTAAATAAAAAGGATAAAACAATTAGTAAACCTCAGAAGGATACACAAGCAATCCAGCAACTGTGGGAGAAAGAATGCTTCTCAAGGTTAGTTAGAGCAACGGTTTGACAAAGAAAATCTCTGTGACCAAAATAAGGGGAAAGTCTGCTTGTTGCCAGCCTGTGACTGGTATTTTAAAGGGTAAAGTTATAAACAGCACACAATGTGACAGGGTCAGAGGACCATGAAGTCATATTTATGTGTTTGGGTTTAATAGCCTTGAAGACTTGGCAGCAAAGTAATTTTGCTTTAGCTTGCTTGTGAGCAACACTGGTCTGGCTCAGTTCTCAAAATTACTCCAGAGAAACAGTGTGCACATGCTTAGTGAGCATACAAAACCTGGAATCAAAGTAGGTGCAAGCATATATCATGCAGACAGTCACCTCTATGTCTCAAAAATACTGGACTTCATTTGATAGGTATAATTTTCCTGCTTTGTCCTCATATAAGACACTTTAACTTCTTTCCTTGTCTCATAACTGGTCCAGCTGTGCTGGCTGGTGTAGGTGAAATTGAAGCCACAACTTCAGCTGCACACTGTCAACCTGATCATTGGGTGACTACCAGTCATACAAGGGTCATACACTCCTGTATGCTCTAAAAAAGGGCGAAAAAAAAGCCACACAAAATCATTAGAAAAGGCAGGTCTTAGTGCTTTATTGGTCAAGAACAGTGACAATGTCCACAAAATCTCTAAACTGCATTGCATAAGTACTCAGAAAAGGCTTAAATAGATACCTAAAAGCTTCAAGCTGTACTTGGGAAATAATTTTTATGCTTTTCCACACAAAATATTTTTCTTTGAAAGTACACAGTCACATACGTTAATGTGAATGCACATTGCGAACATAAGATGAAAAACACTAATAGTAATAATTTGCACAGAAAAAGTGGCCAATAATGTGGTTATTTTCTTTTTTCTACCAATCTTTCCTGCCAAAATATACAGAACTGCTAAGTGCCTTTTCTTTGTCAGGTAACAGTCTGGGTGTCCCAGCCATTTTTATGGTGTGCACTGTGACACCTTGCCTTTCATTCTATTTGTGGTAGGGTGACCCTGATATTAAATGGCTACTCAACCATTAATGTTATTTAAGAAATACAATGGCTCATACACATCTAATTAGGTTTAGAACCAAGAAAATTACCATTTGAGTAGGAGAGACAAAAGCACTTTACTGTCCCCTGAACCTGACAACTGCCTTAAGGAGTACTTTATGGTTTACTGCTGTAGACTCAGGAAATACAGTGGCCACCTTTTCCATTAAAAATCAAAAGGATTTAGTACCTTATGCCCTTAATTTACCTTTCAAAATTACTACAAAACTCCAACCTTCTGGCTGTCAGCCACTAACACAAACATGCCAATTTGCCTCTGTCCATTTTATTCTGCTAATTGTAGCCAACAGCTTCCCCATGACATCCGTTCTCTACTTCAACGCTGATAAATATGAAACACAACTTGGACCAGACATTCCCCTTCTTGTCGCACCAAAAGGCCAGAGAGGGACACAGAAGACCTGCTTGCCAGGCAAAGATAACACTTTCTTGATCATTATCCAGACAGAATATTTTGCCAGTAATTTTCCTGAATGCGTGCCAATGCCAAGCAGCACGACTGCAAGTTTTCAATGGATTAAATAGACAAATGGTTTATATTAAAAGCACAAAACCCAAACGATTGATAAGACATGGCTAGGTGTGTTGCAGTCTCCCTCCACATTATTCCCCACAGGATGAAATGTCATGCTGTAGAGAAGGTGACAGCAGGTCCTCCTCAGGAATTATCTCTAAAACCACCTTTGGTTGTTCTATATTCACTAAAAGTATACTGCATATCATTTTCCAGTTCTTCTGGTGGATATCAATCTCACTGTCTCAACATCTCTTTGTCACTGGTACTAGAATCATGTCAATGGCTGAGACACCTTCTCAGGTCATAGAGGTTGACTCACTTAGATGTTAAACACTAAGTTATAATCCCTGGAAGCAGTTTTGTCAATGTCCACAAAATACTTTGAGCAAATTCCTCACACTACCCAGTACAATGCCTCCTCCTATGGAAGATGACTTGCCTGAACCCACTGCAGGAAAATGGGGAGGCCTACAGATAGGAGATAGGCTTCCCAGAATTACTGTGAGCAGAACCTGAGGAAGTGCAGTAGATTGGTGTAGTTCAGTGCAAGCAGCACATTGAATGAAAATGAGCACACTGGAAGCAGCCTGTACTAAAACAGTTTTCATCAAACCTTTTTAGTTTGTTTTTTTTTTTTTTTTTAATTTGTTTGCTTTGTTTAAGCTTTCTTTGGGGAATGATGTCCCTTTTGTGTTAAAACAATTAGCAGCTCAATGTTGATTTATTTGACCAGCATTTCACTGTGGTGTTCATCTAATACATTTATCTTTTTCTCATTACAGATATTAATTTAACCTGTGCATGGAACCCAGTCTGTGCATGAAATCTTTAATCACCCTCGTTACTCCTCAGAAAACATACAGACATTTACAATTCACCTTTTGTTACAGTTATGAATAGAACGACCTTCCTTTAACTCACTTCATTCTGTGCTTCTTGACCAAATCTGAGAGCAAACACAAAACTGAATTTGGTTCTGCAAAGTTGCAAACAGCATTAGTGGTATAAGGAGCAACTTCACCACTTCTTGATATTTCAGGGCTGATATTGACACTAGGGTGAATTTACATGACTACAGAGACGCTCTTGAGGTTTGCTGGTCTGTACCCAGCAAAAAATTCCTACCAACTTCTGAATTCTTCATACTGATATTGGATTTCTTTTGTCAAAGGGTCATCCTTTAGAACACAGTGATGGGAAGGAGCTTTATAGAAAGCCTGAATTGTAGCTTAGATATTAACAAGATAGGTGCAAATTAAGCATCTATAATTTCTTGGGTTTGAGGCTTTTTTTGTATTCAGAATAGCATTCAGGAAAGATATTTCATATGTATTTTTTCCAAGTCACTGGTCTTTCTCCACTATTTAGTGCCTTGGATTTTTGTGTCATTTTTAGTGGGTTTTAGCATCACCTCCATTACATGTGCAGCATTGAAGTTATTGTTAGATTACTTTCCCCTTTACTTTCACCTCACTGGATGAGGAATTTTGCACCAGAAGTAAACCTGGCCCATCCTAAACTGAAGAAACTGGAATGGACAGCATCATTTGCAAGAGGATTAAAGGTATGCCTCAGGCACAGTAAATCAGAACCCAGTCTTACAATCTGAATACCAGATTTTTATTTATCCTGTAGCCTTCACTGATCTTTTTCTCGTTTGTATTCACGAATAACATGCCTGTGATTTTCTGCTAATGAATTAGACTTCAGCTGTACAGTAAGTATTAGCTGCTCTTCAGCTTGTTCCACTGGATACATTGTTTGCTTGAAATAAGCCCTTTACAAATGAATGAATATTAGCCCTAAGCCCATACTTATGAATGAAGGATTATTTGTGATACCAAATTTTAGTACAGATAGACCATTTGATGCCATTATTGAATATTTTTCAGCGTAAAGTAAAGATGCAATGTTATGTAACACTGAATATTATGTTAGGATAGGAGGGGAAAAAAGCCATTTAATTTTGATTAGGACTCCTAGATCATTCTGGCAAGATTTTTCCTGAAGGAAAACAGACTTCATTAAAATGCACATGTACTTTTTTACCTCACATACATTTCAGATTAACCTCTTTCTAAAATAACACCTCATACTACAAGTTGGTTCATTTGTGATACAAGAAATTCACTGCACCCTGACGATTTACTGTCCACTGGCAAAAAAAAAAAAAAAGTTTTTAATTAACTATTGTAATCTCATTTGCTTGAGCTACAACTACAAAATATCATATTTCCTTTTTATCAAGAAAGTGAGTGCAATCAGACCTATCTCCTCAGTAGGTGTTAGATTCTTTACTGTATGAAATGTTGATTTTGGCCATAGAGTGGATTGTCCCCATCCTCTGTAAGCCACATATTGCAGATGGATTTTTCAATTAAAAAAAAACAAAACAATAAACAAACCAATCAAGAACTCCCAAAGAACTCTATCAAGGGAGTTTTCAAGATGAAACTAAAAAAAAGCTTATTTTGTTTCCACATGCACAGTCGTACCTATACCAGAGAAGCAAGAGATAGGAAGTTGCAAAAGACAAACTAAACTTACAACTTAAAACAGGGAAAGAACAATTGTTAAATATCTCACAAATCCTTAAACTGGTTTCTGCAGCAGCCAGTAGCAGTTATAGGACTGAATTTTATAATTCTCAAGTGAAAGGTTAGGAAGAAGAGTAGGGACACTTTGCCCTTGTTGGAGAGCATGCCCTCCTCATCCAGGGAAAGGTCACCAGGCACAACTTCTTTGGATCATCAGTTACCTACTCTTATTAGTGTGCTTTGAATCATTGAATTTTTCAGACATCACAAGCAGTAGGACCATTTCTGGTAGAATTTTCCCTGGTGAGCTCAGAAAAGGCCTCTATTCATCTCCTTTGTTGGAAGTATGAGACCTCAGCATTTTGCACATCAGCATTGTCAAGAATGTTCTTTTATTTAGGGGGAAGACTTTTCATTCATTTTCTGGTCTGTTACTGAGATGTTATCTTTATTATACAGTGTCTTTTGAATTTCAGTTTCATTTCAGTCCTTTTTTTCCTCTGTTAAGAAAGAAATTTTTTTGGTGGTGGTGGGTTTTTTTTCAGTTTTACACTACCAGTCCTATTACACAGTCTCCTTATGGCTAAACTTCTGGAAAACCTGCAACACAAACTGGAGTCTAACACATGGAGTACAATGTCCCTTTTTTAAGACTAGTGTCCAGCACATCACAGAGGCCTCAAGAAATTTACATCCAAAAAATCACACTTGTAAGTGTTTAGAGAGTGGCAGTGAAATCAGTAAAATAGCAGAAGTATATAAGGTACACATGCAAACCCCTCCTGAGCTATAGCTTTTCTCAGGGAACACAAACAGCAGACAGTGCCCACACAAAAGTCTGGAGTGCACCTGGCAGATTTTTAGACACATCTCCCATAAGATTTGTACAATTATTATGGCTATAGTTGCAACTCAGTATCTGTTCTTGGCAGCATGTCATTAGACAACGTATAGAGAACAGTGAGGCCATAAAACAACTCTCGTACTCAAGAATTTTAATCCACTCTACACTTGACAGCCAAAGAAACTGGACTGACATATTACTAGAAGAGATCTTTTCATCTGCTACTCTTAGTCCGCAGTGACTTCTTCACAATAAAAAATTGATGGCATTTTTTTAAGAGTCAATATAAAGGGAGTTTGTTGTTCTTCATAGAAATGTCCCCCAGAGAACAAATCTTTTATCCTATTATTTACTATTTCTATATACACTGAAACAATTCAAAGTTAGAAAGATTTCTAATGTGGCCAAGGCTGGAATACAGAGGTGAAAGCCTCTCCATCACTTGGAAAGAGTTCTGAAATATCAGCCAACCAGCACCTACTCGCTCAAATGCACTGCAGTGCTGATGGATGGACAGCTTAATGCTGCTACGGTACCCTGCCGATCAATTTATCACACTAGCTATTTCTCCACCATGATCCCCTTAAGAAAAAGAAGGGAGTAGGGAGAATAGAGTCAGGGACATAAAAAGAAGTAAAACAAAAATAATCTCCATCAAGCGAGTAGCAATTTCCCAGTGGCACCAGGAACTTACAGGGCCCTTGCACACTATAATGATGGCACCTGTAGCAAGTGGTGTGTCATCTTATAGCTCCTATAGGTAAAACTGCAGGGCAGTGGTGTCACAATGACAACTGACAAGAAAAGACTTAAAAACTAGATTTCATTTATATGGGATTTTTGACTAAAAGAGGCAAAATGAGTTTTGTTTCAACTAGTAGCATGCCATTATTTTTTGTTGTTGTTTAAGCAATCCTCTTTTTATGAGCACAGATCTCCTGGCAAAGATAAGGAGACTATTGATATGTGGGTTTTAATCTCTTGCTATATTGTCCACTTAAAACTTCCAGTACTTATCTTTAATAAATATAAGAAGATAAAACCTTACCTTCAAAGAAGAAAGCTATTGCTATCCTGTTAGTTCTTGCTGAAAGTACTGATAATGAAATTTGGCATTAAAAAGGCCTTGAAACTTGTTCAATGTATAAAGAATTTAGAGAAAGCCTGGTTATCTTTTTCACATAACACTATGACTAACTTTTCAGAGTGACATATTGAAATCAATGGTCACTTGAACTGATGAAATGAATACATTAATTGTAATGTAAATTCCAAGAGCTGAGTCTGAGTTCGGGCACTTTAGCTCAATGTGAGTATTCTGGAGAACTCACATGAGATCTTCAGTCAGTGGTAAATGAAGTGATTTTGAGTCAATGTTAACTCCCACATTTGAAAGACTCAAGTGTAGAACTACAGATTAGGCCACTATGGACTGGGTAAGAAAGGAAGTCTGAATAATATTCCTTTCTTCTTCAAAGTGGAAGTGGGAAACCGTTCTGGTAAGAGATTTGGCTCAAAGCAGCGTATAGTCAATGAAGGAGTTTGGAATCAAGAACAATAATCTTCAGTAGAATTAGTTCAGATAGCAAATGGAAAGCAATAAAGTCTTGGATGACAGAATGGCAGTTTTTTTTCTGTCCCTTCTTTAGCTACCAAAAAACTTCAATAAAAAAGTTACCTACACTATTCAGTTGTTTGTATTTTACAGAGGCAGTAGGTCTAGATTTCATGTTATATTTTTCATTAAAATGTTATTGAAATAGTTATTCCTCTTCTGTTTACAGCAACTGAAAGCCAGGGACTTTGTCAAATGAAGTGAATATTTGAAATATGCCTGTAATCATATTTAATACTTGTGCAGGGAAAATTATTCCCATTTCTCCCCAGATCAAGAAAGGAATAAAGAAAAACATAAAAAAACCCCATCTATAGAGTACTTTGATAAAACTTTTGCTGTCTGAGGCTGGAAGAGTATTATGGGGAAATGCATTTGTCCCATTTTTGTTTCTTTCTTAGGCATCTGATAAAGACCTTAGTTGGAGACAGGATGCAAATTTAAATTAATCTGTCATCTGATATCTTCACGAGGAGAATGGTGCATCAGTGGTCATAGAGAGAAGCTATGCCTGGTGCATCACTGAAGGTTTTCAAGACAATCACAAAAAGCCATAGCTGAGCTAAGCTTTACAATCGTTCCACTTCAAGCAGGATTCTGGACTTTCTAACCAGAGGTACTTTCTAACCAATATTTCTGTACAGAATTCCATTAATATCCTTATGTTCCTACATTATACTCTTACAAAATAATTCTCAAATTTAAATGCATTTAACATAGACATGATACATTTCTACATGTAATTTTTTTAAATTTTATAAATAGTTTATATTTAATAGAAAACTAAATAGAAGAAAACATTCTTTGCAAAAATAAAATTTGGAATTATCATGTAAAGTGGACTTTCATTTCCACTACTTTCAAGTAAAACAAAACATATAAGCCAACACAGCCCCTAATCACTCATTCACACAGAAATCAGAAACACACCTAAACACCTAAACAGAAGTGAGAACAAATAAGTCTTAAAACACCTGGTGGTCTCTAAAACTTACAAAATGAGCTGCTGAAGCATTATTTAACTCCATTATTTGAATCCACCATCATAAAGCTGTGAGGAGAAATTATGGTTCCTGCTAATTGGCAGGTGGGGAGGATCGATTCCATGTGTCTTGAAACAGCTTGCTAACCTGTATGTGGTGCCTAACAGCACTGATAACCCAGAGTCTTTTCCACTGGAAAGGGTGGCAAGTAGAGAAAACAGCTTTTAGAAGACTGCACATGAAGACTTTCTCTGCAGCACGCAATGTAAATAACAGTATGTGCCCCCTACTTACACTCAGATAAAGGGAGAGTCCTTCGGCTGCACTGCCTTAAAGGCCCTGAAGTCAGAGTGCAAGAACAGAGGAAGATACAACTGGTGGAAGCAGATGAATTACTATTTAGCAAACTGCTTTGGATTGCAACAGAAAGAGGTTCCTACTGTGGGTGCTGTACTTCAGTGTAACAGTAGAGCTCATTGGCATGTGAAACCAGAGTGGTTCTCACTGACTTGCTGCCAGGTACTAAAAAGAGAGAAATCATTTCTGTGGGCTTTTAGAACATGCTTTTTGCTTTCTGGTTACAAGATGCTTATAAACAACAAAATATTTATTTTCCTGCTTCATGGGATGGAGAAAACATAAAAAAACCCTCAACATCCTGCATCCAGACGTGCTGCTTTTCTACTAGAGGTGTCTTGATTTACCATCTGTATTGAATAGTACACATAATGAATTTTTCCTAGGAAAAGACTTTTTCTGAGGGTATTTGTTGTCATTTTCTCAGAATACTCTCTTTGTTTAATGCCTTACATTGAACATGGTTTTAACAGTTATTTGCTTAGAGATGATGATAGAAAGGGGGTTGGGTTATTCTCTTTTTTTTGCTTCCTGAGCCCCTAACACAGGAAAAAATTTTACAATATTTACTATAAGTATTTATTTTAGACAAGGACTCTCACAGATACAAATATGATATCCACAGCCCCTTTAGACACCTCACTTAAGTAATTGAGTCTTTTGCTCTTCAAGAGTAGCCTATTACCAAGCAAATTGGTGCTTTGTTTCTCTTTAACAATCTTTCTTCTCTGATATCCTAATCTTGCCAGTCAGTTAGTAGGAGCACGTTCTTCCATTTGCTTGAATAAACTACTGTAAAAAGTACTCAATGACCTACACGAACATAATGTTCAATTTACTCCCTAGGACTGAATGACAAAGGAAAGGTGACTTTTAATGATTCTAAAAGCATTGAATGAGATCAATAAACCATCAAAGATTTGATCCCAGGAGACCTCTTAGCAGCTCTCTTTGCTCATAGTTTCCTTTCAGAGAAGATTGCATGTGAAAATGAAGTTCTCTGTCTGTTAATGGATTTTTAGGCTTTTTCGTATGCATTAAGTAAAGTGTAATTAGCACCTGCATTCTTCAAGCTTTCAAGAATGTTACTTGTGTCTGTCTGCTATTTTCTCGTTTTGATGAAAGTTGCAATCCTTCATCCTCAAGAGCTTTATTATTCAAAAACATTTTTATGGCAGGAAAACAATGCCATACATAGTTGATTCAGTAAGAAAATACCTTTTTCACCAAAAAAAAGTCTTATTTTTAAGTTTAATTTGAACAAATAGATTAAAATTTAAATACCACCAATAAATATAGAATCTTCTAATGTGTCTCATTCAGATCATTATGGGTATTTATGTTTTCCATGGCAATCTGAATTCCTTGTTAAGTTTATTTTCCCTGAAGAGAGAAAGCAGGATCTCTAGGCAGCTCCTGGCTTAATGCACCATGGGAGTGGTATCCATACAAAAGAGTATTTTGGTGGGGAAAAAAAGGTATATCAGTCAGTTCAACAGCAACTGAAATGAATTAATTTTAACAATAAAATAGATTTACGAGGTGTTCTGATTTGTATTACTGACTCTCAGTAATAGTCACCTGACAAATACAACAGCAAATAATGACTCTTTTAAAAGTCTACGTTACGGTAACCTACATGTTGGTTTTTTTGGTTTTGTTGTGTTTTTTTTGGGAGGGGGTTTATTTGTTTTTTTTTTTTTGGTTTGTTGTTGTTGTTGTTTTGGGGGGTTTTTGGTTTTTTTGGTTTTTGTTTTTTTTTTTTTGCTTTTCTTACTTCCTGAGTCACAGGGGCAGACAAAATTTCAGAGATTTGGCAGATAAACATTTTTTCTAATGGAACTTTTTTCCATGTACAGATTTCTACTGCTTTTGAATATTTGCTAGTAGAAAATCTGCTTGTAATTGAAGCAGCTTTTAATCTGATTTCAAAGATATTATCACAGGGACTGGAACACAAATATCCCAGTATTGTACTAGCACATTAGAGACATAAAAAGAAAGCAATCTGACAAAAGTGTAATTCTATTTCACAAGCTGAGTTCTATACAAAATCCACATCTTGTAAAGTAAGTTATGCCCACCTATTTTAAAATATACATATGTATTTGTAACACAAGTGAGAATGAAATGCATATGCAATAGATAAGAAAGTACAGTAATTGCCAAAATGAATGTAAATAGAAATCCAACTAGTATGACATTAGTTGTATACACCATGTAGTTGTACACACCATTTAGCTGTATAACCCAGTTATGAAGCTGTAAGTTTAAGTACCCAAATGGACCTCGTCTCTGGAAGTTAAATTGAACTTGAAGCAGTTGGCTGGAGTATGGCTATCTCATTTAATGGACAGCTCTGAATTTCAAGGTATTTTCTGGATTCTATTGCTTTCTTCATTACTTCTCACAGAACAATGAACCCATCACTGGCTGTCTCTTCCTTCATTTCCTCAGCAGAAAAATAGAAATGACAAAGCAAAGCAAAGCTATCTTCTTAATTTGATCAATTCAGGCTACATTGTTTGAGCCTGAGGCAGCAGTCAAGAAGTGCACATATGTAAGTGAGAACAATGAGACCCATTTTCCCTGTGCTCTTTAAGTATTATGCATGTATACAATATGCACACAGGGGCTCAGAAATATTTCTTACTAAAAGAAAGACACTAAAAATCTTGCTCAGATAAATTGAATACTTGAGTGTGTTATTAGAGAGCTTGTAATTTTACGTGGAAATTTATAAGCAATTTCTCATGTAGTTTCCCATATGTTTCCTTAGAATAATCCCATTATACTGAAATGAAGCCACATTCCCAAAAGCATTGGTGACTTTTCAGCTAAACTAATGTACTTGGAACGAGGCCACAGAAGTCGTTTTAGCAGTATTTAGAATTACAACCAGTTACTGAAAGGTATGTTATTTTCACACTGAAGTACAGGCCCTGCTCTTTACTAAGCAATAGAAGGATTTTTTTCTCCCACTCTTTTCACTAACCTACTTATCCTTCCTACATTTTCCAAACCTAAAATGATTTTTGCAATGATCATTTTAAAGAAGTTGAAATGTAACATTTTCGACAAAATTTTCTCATTTTTTATTGTTTTTAAATTTTCCATGAAAATATGTTGAAAAATTGAAAATTGTTCCCATTTTTCTTTTATAGTAGTCATTATTTTAAGAAATAAAAAGTCATTCCCTGATTCTTGTAAGCCAAATCAGTTGGATTACACTGCAAATCTTCTCCTGACTTCAATATAGTCAGGCAAATCCAAATTTCATTCCATATCCAATTGCAGTTCTGGATTCAGATATGTTGTTTTAACTCCTTAACTCCCTTGTCTCCAGTCAAAATCATCAAGGCTAACTATTTTTATATGTGCAGTATCTGAATTGTGGAAAGCCTGTAGCTCATTACAAAAGTATTTACATGATGATAAAACACTTCAAAAATTAAAATAGTTATTAATAAGAATCCTTCACTGAAATCTGAGTGCATACCTTCTTTCCCTGTTTTATCTTCCTTTGCCCTTCAGGCAGCCTGTTTATCTGAGAAATATAATAAAAAGATGCTTAATCTGTATTTATACCCTGTAGGTTATGGACAGCACTTTTGTTTGACATTGGCAGCAGCCTCTGAACTATTCCAAACAATGCAGCTCTAAGAAATCTGAGTACTAGAAACCTAACAGGTTTAAAAATCAGTGGAATCACTCAGGGAACTTTAAATCAGAGCTCTTACCTGGGCTCTTTAATAAAATAAATTAAAATCAGAATGCTTCAGATAAACATGAAAACAGGTATTCTCTGTTTATGATGGTAAATGCCTGCACTCATAAGACCTGTCTGAACTGAATTAACGGTAATCACATTACTTGCTTAAATCAGAGAGGAATCCAGGTTTCCTGTTTACCAGCTCATTTAGCTCTATGTCAATGTAATTTTCCTGTCAAAATATTGACTAAAAATAAAATAAATAGAATTAGTATTGACTGAACAAATTAAACAATGTGTGTTCTGGCAATAAACACTTTTTTTGTGTCTTGAAAAACAACTACTTCCTGTCAACCCAATTTTATTGAGGACAGTAAAACGTACTGAAAAAATTAAATAAGTAAATAAAAGCAACTAAACTTTTGTAGAAAAACAGACATAGATAACTATATTATGAGCCAATCCTTGTAAGGCAATAGAAATAGCTGGATTTTTTTAAGCCACAATGATGGAGTTTAGGAGTTTATGGATACATATCACATATATATTATCTAATTTGTGCCATGTTTCCACTACATTTTGAATATCTTTTCAGACAGAAAAGAGACTGCATTACAAGCTGAGCACTCACCAGGGCTGTATACACTTCAACTCATCTATTTTCTAGCAAATTATTTTCTCTCCATCATAGTCCAACAAACCACGGTAAAGCTCAAAGCACACTAGCACTTCTACAGAATTTATAGTCTCACTTACAGAAAATTCACACCTAGCAGTCCTCTACATCACTCTGAAGAACCTTCAAAGTAGTTTTCATAACTTGTTTCTGACTTCCAGCTCACCAAAAGAAGATCTTTAGATGTATTTCTATTTGAGATAAATGAAAGGTTATTTTCTTCCAGCAAGGAATGGAAGTTTGAAAAAATCAGACAGGTTTGAACAAATAATGAGAAAAAAAATGAAACCCATTTACTTGGTTAATTATTGTGTGTTTAAATTTACTCTGTATCTTTTTTCCTTCTTTTTTTCTTATGTTATCATTCTTTATCTGTTTCAGGGACTGGCAAAACAATCACTGCTGGAAGATCAAATTCATGCCGTTCCTTTTGACTCAATGCTCAAGCTTCAGCTTCACTTTTTCACAAAAAAAGAAAAAATCCTTACTTTCAAATTTTTTAGATGTGCAATAAATTTGAGTTGATTTGTTTCCTTTTAGTTTGCTAAATACATAAAGATTCACTATTCTTTTCTAGAATATTTGAAAACTTTCTTTTCTGCTTATATTCCTTATGAAGGCTTAAGATCATTCTATAGATGGATGGTAACAAGAAAGAAAAGGTAGAAAAATACCACAAATGATTTATGAGTGCACAGGGACTACAACTTCTCAGAGATACCTGTCAGTTCACAACTGAGGAAAAGCAAAAACCAGCATGAACCAAGAAGTAAAAATCTCACCTGTAAATTTAGTTTTCCCTTAGTTAAGATGAAACAAAATTACACTGGTTAATTATACATGTACTGGAAAACAAGACTCTTCATAGAATACAGCTGTGAGATCTATTTACAGAACACAACAGGGGCTGCTATGATCCAACACCTTCATACATCATGTAACTTCACATGCTGCTGAAGAACCACAGTCAGTGTCAGCAAACAAGTTAGATGAAAACATTCTAACAAAACATCTTTGTCATTTTAAAAAGCTCATGGAAAACAGCTTTATTTCAATGAAATGCCCTTATGTCCATGAAATTCCCCTGGAAAAGAAAATGTAGTCAGAAAACAATCTTTTTCTCTTAGTCTTCAATGTGCCCTCCATACCTCCAGCTGCAAGGCTTACAAGCCAGTGCTCCAAACCATCCAGACAAAGGAGAAGTGCTTTCAGTAAATTTCTATAGCACAAAATAAAATAGGACCACTGGCCCAGTTCAAGCCTTAATTCCAGCTGTTTAACTGTGAGTTCATTTTCTGATACTGTTTTTGTCTCCTCTGCTGCTTCTGTATCTCTTCCCTGAAGGGAGCTAGATTAAAGTCAACTGAATGACACCATTCATACCCTCATCTCACTCTTAGGGAGTAACACAGTCATAGCCTCAGTTCTCCAAAGTAGCCAATGACTGGTTTATCACCCTATATCCATTCTTGTGACAAGAAAAGTCAACAAGAGGTAAAAGGGATTTGATTAACATGGGACAATATAAAAAATAAAATCTCTCTTTTCAGAGTACTGAAAAGCTCAGCTGATGACATCCTATTACTAAATGAAGTGGGCTTGGGCACAATCCTCTAACCATGAGGGCAAACTTATAACAAAGGCAGATTTCCCATGGCTACTCTCTTTCCTCTCTTCCCTCACAGGACAGTCTCACTCCTACAGTCCTAGGCAGTCCTAGCCTATGCCCCGAACCACATCCAGACTTTATGCCAACAGGGGTTTCATTCTTACAAAGTCACACTACTTAAGTAAAAGTAACATTTTTTCTGAGCAATAAAGCACCATCTTCCATTACATGTGTCGGGTCTTCCTAAAATCCTTCCTCCATCGAAGAATTTAAGCATATGTTTAATGGTATTAAACAAGTGAAGAGTATTTTACCTCCTTAAAATAAAGAACAAAATCAAGCATCTGCTGAGCCACGGACTAAATCCCTAAGGACCTTGGCACTTGTCCATGCACAAATCACTCTCTTTCCTGCTGTCACAGCTGAGGCTACATCTGTCAGCGCTGATGGTCAGCTGCCTGCTGTTGGCAGTGGAGATTCCTCAGCTGTGAGCATCTGGCCAAATGACCATCAGAACTGAAATGGGTTAGGCTTTCTGTCATTGTAGACAATCAGAAGCTCAGCAAAATGTTATACACGTGTGTGTACACACACACTAGGTATATACACATGGGATCTTGCCTGTTTGATGGATTTTTAGTCTGTACCAGATGTGTTTCTGTGAGTAGCTACACTTTGCCTTCTTGATGTCAGATAAAAAATCTGCTTTCTTAAACCAAACCTAGTGTCCACTTAAAACAATAGAAAATTATCCATAATTTAAATAGGTCTATCCAGTTTACTGTGCAGAACTCTAGATTATTTTAATCACAATTACTATATAACACAGTAAACTCTATATTTTATATTTGGTCTCATGAAATCACATTTTTGCAAATATTGCTATTCTAAATATTCAGTGAATTTTGAAAATTTAAAAGAAGTTAACCAGTCTTGTCCTCCTGATTATATTGCTATTTGCTGTGTATAACAAAATGCATATTCATTCTAATCTTGCTGGCCAGCTGGTGGAATTGCTAAATACCATTATTTCAGACAAGATGGAGCACCAAATTAATCCAAATATTCAGACAGCTTTGGCCTGGTGGAGGCTAGTTTGTCTTTTAGCAGTAAAAATCAAAACCATGTTAGTAACAAACATGCAAGTTGTTCATAAATTTTGCAAGTGACACTTTATGGAAAAGGATGACCATTTGAAGCAAATTCCTTACTGTAATTACAAACATAACAATTTTAAAGAAATCTCTATTTAAATTGAATTTACCCAAAGTACTGGAGATCTAATGATTTCATTGTTTTATTGAGAGCATTCACCACTCTAGTCTTTATGCAAATGACCCTGTATGGAAATCCCACTACTTGGTCATATGACCATTTCCTGTATATGAGCAAAATTCTTGCAAATGGCCCAGTGCTACTCTGGCTTCTCAATTTCCTTCTTTCGCACTTTTGATCTTCTTGCTTTTGTTTTATTAGCATCATATGCCAATTTTCTGCCTTTAAAAAATTGCAATTGCCTCTGGCACCAGTCAAATTGAGGATTTGTACTGAAGGTAGGAAAGCAGTTCTCCAGTTAAGGAAATAGGAACTCTCCCACATATATTTGGAATCTAGAGCTCAGGCAGCATCATGGTAATGAAGTCCCTTTCAAGCCTGAAAAACTGCATGGCAGTATCTTCTTCTCCTGCATTAACCACAGAATGTTTGGAAGACACACACAAAGAGCAAAATACACACAGTCCTCCCCATGATGCTCTATGCTTGTAAGACAGGATATGCCATACACAGTGCACACACCTTCCCTGCTCTTAGAAATTCCCATGGCAAACTTCTGTGGACCACTGTCACAGGACACAGTGTTAGCCAGACCTCCAATTTGAATAGGTAAGGCTGTTCTTATACATTCTCCATACTGGGTAAGAGCAAAGAAACAAAACTCTAGACATAGTTTTACAAATGCTACTTGAGAAGCAGTGCACAGCTGTGCAGTTGAATGTTGTGAATGTCATTATCGTAATATGAGGTGGGAGATAATGAATTCTCCATGAATAATTCTGTTGTTACCCAGTCCTAACACAAATTCAGAAATGTTCTTTTTCTCTCATTACAGAGGACTTCATAAATAAATTGCACACCACCAAGCCTTGACTGTTCTCTCAACTATTTTGGCTTTTCTGCCACAAAAGGAGTGTTCTTAATTCTCTTCAAGAAAACACACAGGATCCCTCAGGAATTTAGAAGAAATTAATTTAATTTGATAGTCTAGAGTCTATTCAAAAGTCTTGTATCTTTCTTCAGCTATATGAATTTCAAACAAAATACAAGCTCTGAGTCAGCTCAGAGTTTATCCGTTTCAGTTATGAAGGCCATTCTGCTCAGTTAATAACAGGGCACTTCTGGAATGCAGAAGTATGAAAACACTTTTCATCCCACATAATTGAAGGTGCCACAACTACCCCTGACCGTCATGTAAGCATGGAAGAAGTCCCTGCAGTTCTTCAGTCTTATCATCATCTGCAGATGTCACAGGAAACATAGTGAAAACTCCACATATATTCAGGTTGTTGCCAACAGTTCTGTCAGTCAGCTTAAAGAAATCACTTGGAACTTCACTCACATTAAAGACAATGATTTAAAGCATTAAATTCCTTTAAAACAGATTTTCATTGTTACAGAGCAAATCATAAAATCCCCTTATATTCTTCCCCAGATAATTGTTTGTTGTTTTTTTTTTACTTAGTGAAACTGACAACTCACATGTCTTCACTATGAGATACAATGACTTGGATGTGTCATTTACCCACACTACAAAAGACTTAAGCAACAAGACATTCTCTCTGTATTCTGCCTTTTTTCTCAGCGCAAGGACACCATGATAGGAAGGCAAAATAAAATTTATTTCAGTGCTGTTCATTTCTTGTCTATCTGCAAAATACAACTGCATGAGACTCCAGTTTGTCAGCATCTAAGAAGTCTGTGAGCTGAGAAAGGAGTGAGAGAGGTTCCCTGTGCCCCAGTGCTTGTCTGAGATACACGTGGGCACAATCTGTAATACAGCTGCATCTTACTACTAATATAGCTTAATTTATAATCCGATAAAACATGATAGGTAAATATGTTATCTTCTAATGAGGGACAATAATGTTGCATCAGAGATGCAGAAAAACTCTGAATAAACACTCTTAGCCTCTAGAAAAGATAATAATACTTGTGTGTTATATAATTACTTTAAATACCTGTATAGTCAAGTACATATTCATTCTTTTTAATGCTTTCTATTCCACAGTGAAATCTATTGCTTTCAGGTGATCTTTTAGCACAGGAAAGAAACAAATGTCTTCTTTCTGTTTCCACCAAGAGATAGAACAACACATCACATGTATCGAAAGTGGTTTTCTGCAAGATTTCAGAGATATAAAAGCTGGCAAAGATGCATATCTATGTTCTGGTTATTTTTCTTACTATTTTAATTTAATTATTTATTTTCACTAACCAGGACTTTGAAATATCCAGATTCAGGAAAAAAAAAAAAAAACAACCAGGTGTTTCTGTCCTTCTAGGTGGTGGAATAAAGGTTTTGATTAAGTAATCAAAATGTATTCAGATTGCAGTATACTACATCATTTTACACACCTTTCAGACCCAACCCGTGGCCTTTCTAGTTGTTCAAGGCTTATGAATCCAGCCTGATGTAAATCACTTCCTTTAAAAAAGTCTTCAACACTTGAAGGATCCTGAACCATGGGGAAAACATGCAGTCAGGCCAATCTTATATTGTTTGTGTCTCCAGAGGGAAATCAGCTTCAGGTGCTTGTAAGGATACACTCTACACTGAGTGTCTTGAGGCACCAACACCAGCAGAGCATTTCTGAAACAGTGGGAGAAAAGTCCTCAGTATAGTCCAGCTGGCCATTTACTGTTTGAAAACCAGAATGCTCTTCTACTGAAGTGTTTTCCTAGGCTTATTGCAAAATAAGGAAAAACAGGTCTCAAAATAAGGAAAACCAGTGAGCATCACATCCCTGGGAATGAAACTCAGTCTTCCAACCCACTATTCTGTATAGTCATAATATTTGTCAGCGAAGTGAAACTCATGTTTCTGAGAGAACTTCTCTCAGCCACTTGTGCCTTATAGGTCTATGCTCACTTCAGTAGAAGTTAAATGGTAACTGGAATGCATAATGCAGAATACAGACTTGACTTTCCATATAGACCAAGCTAAAGTCACAGGCCATCATGTTTGCATTCAGAGGCTGGTATGACATGCAGAGGTTTTTTCACAACTTTTTGAAGAGTAAAGCAGGAACTGAATTCTCAACCAATTCAGCTTGACTGAGAGGACCGTGGCTTAATTTTTTGTAACATCAGTCTTTCTTGGTTAATTGTTGTATGAATCACCAGACTGGCTAAAATGCAGGACATAATTTCCCTCACAGCCTGTACTAGATCACGTTATTTGTGGTACAGTAAATGTGCATCACTATTTCCCACACTGTGCCAGGGCTTTACAACATTACTTCAAAATATTGTCATCTTCACATATATGTTGTACTATCTGACAGATTAATACTAGGAAATAGGCTGTAACTGGAAGAATTGCCAAAACTGGAATAAATTCCCTTAGACAGGTTAAGAGACCTTCATCATCAGAGGTGTAAAACCAGATTAGACATATGTCTGTCACAAGTGGTTGCTTTTTCCTTGAGGAGGTTTCAGCAAGTCTTCTACAAGCCTTTTTTTAGGATTGTAAAATACTCCTATACAACTCCCAAATGTATGAGCATAAAAACAAAAACAAAGGGTGTGAAAATGCCTGACTTTCAGTCACCAATATACAAACAAGTCTGAGAGAAATATTTTCTTTATTTCACAGGTGAAAGGGAAAATTCTATTTTATCAAATGGTTATAAGTAACAGACACAATTTTTTTAATTGAAAACCTGAAATCTTCTGCCCAAATTAAAATCTCCAATACTGTTTCTGAACTAGGTTATGAAACGATACATAGAAATTACACAGGATGTGACACAATCATAATACCATTCAGCCAGGAACCAGATATGATGGAACACGACTGGTAACAAATACTGTCTGAAGTATAAATGAGAGCTAGTAAATTTTTCAATTCTGATATAAAAGCTGGCTTTTTTTTTTTTTTTTTTTAAGAATAAAGTTTCTGTAAGAACATCCTGGTATATTGCATATAGAATTCAGCAGCCAGTTTAAATTCAGGGAAGAACTAAACATGAAATATATAATTCCAAAGTCATTAAATTCTCCACACTGATTCAGTGATTAAACATTGTAAAGTTAGAAATATTGCCACTGTTCCTCAGACCTGCTGATCCAGCTTCAGGTAATGATACAGATAATTCTTAGAATTTTTTAATTTAAACCACAATGACCAGGGTTATTAGTTAAATTTCTTTCTTAGGCTACAGCATTAAAATACTGTTCCTACTTCCCTGAATCATCTGTCTTTTGGTTTCCAATTTTTTTTCCACTTTCTGTTTTGTTTTTTTGTGAAAAAAAAAAAGAAAAAAGGCATTGTTTTTCTACCACTCAGCTTACTTCCTTCTTTAAAAGAAGAAACTAGAAAAATAATTGGTTTTATTCCAAGACATGATCCAGAAGAAGCAGACTAGTATAGGATGTTTTTAGTCAGACTTCCTTTGGTTATAATAGTCAGTCCTCAATTATCTCTTTACCATGGAGACTGAAAAATCCTTAAACAAGCTGATTGTTAATTCAGACTGCCCCATGTCACAAAGCAAGGAGGAATGAAACTCTCTTCATCTGAGTACATGCTTAAGTGTAAATGCACAATTATGCCCATTTCATTTACATGCTTGCAAAACACACACAAAAAAATATTTCCCACATCAGCACAAAAACAGGGTGAAAATTGGCATGAAGTATGAATCAATCCCTCAAAACACAGTATTAATTCTTACAATATATTGCACTTCACTAAGAGGGACATGATCTTTGTAAACATTGACCTAAATCAAAACAAAAAGACATTTAGAATATAAGTAGGAAATAACTGGTAAGAAAACAGAAGCTTATCTTCATAATTTTCACTGACACCTGTTAAGGGAGCTTATGAAGATGATGCAGTTGGAGATTGGGTAATCAATACAGGGGTTGAGCACTACTTCAGTTATCCGGGATAAGAGTCCTCCCAGTAATAAGTTTCATGCTCAAGAAAAATATGAAACTGTCTGAACCCCGAAACATGTGCTCTGAAAATGAGAAGTCTTCAGCTACTTCTTCAAACCAAATAATGACTTTTCCTGTACTAAAGGATCAAATCAAGGTTGTGGATAATAAATTCTGCCTGTCAAACTCTATTGAAATGTAAATAAGATTTTGTGTTGCAGATAACATCTACACAAAATATCAAAGCTGTGAGGTCACAAGAAAAATAGCAAAAAATAATCATAACAAGTGGAATTAAAAAGGCCTAGACAGTTTTATGACTGAATACATGGAAACATAAAGGGTGCTACTACATAACCTTAAAAAATAAGTTGCATAGTTATTACTTCTGCAAAGATTTTGCTGTGCTCCAAATAATTTCATTGCCCTTGTTCTTTTTCTAAATAGGCAGATTATTAAAGAAAATACAAAATTCTTGCAGAAGAGGGTCCAGAGAGGATCTCATTTTACTGGGGCTCATTAATAGAACTAGAGGCTTGAAAGTGAAAAATATTAGTCTTCTACACCCTTTCTAGTGAAAAGATTAAATAGAAATCTGCTATGCCACTTTTATTCCCTTTTCTTCTATTCTCACTCAATCTTACTTCACAAGCAAAGTAGTTGAGAAATTCAGATTGTCTGGCAACTCTGTCTGCTAATGTGGAATGTGGTTAACAATAGAAAGAGGGGGAAATAAGCTGTTTGTGAATCAGGCACTTTGGAAATTACAAATTTATTTTTCTTTCTTCCTTTTCTAATCTCTACTGTCAAAATCTGACTCTTTCCCTAAATAAATATTTTTCGGAGAGCTTTGATAATCTTGAAACAGTTTGAGCTGGTATATAGCACAGACCAGCAGACACTATCAAGCTTCCAGTCTCTTTGCATCAGAAGGCACGAAATAGAGTGTGTTAGCCTTTTACTTATGTTTTTCTTCTTTCCAAGAGAATAGAAACAGTCACTTCATCTCCTACATATTTTTAGAACATATCTGTCATGCATCTAACCCTAGAATGCCTTCACATTCCTGAAATTTCTATACCCCCACAAATCCTCAAGTATGTATTCTACAGAATTGAACATATCAGTACCCAGTTCAAAAATAGCACTGAAAGTGGTACAAAAATGAAGCATTACCTGAAGCAAGTATAAGACAGATCAGACTTCTGCATGTAAGAGGGCTTCCATCCCAGGATCACTACTAGTGTGTTTTACCAAGTTTTGTGTTAAATGCAGAAACAGTCTTGGAAACAGGGACATGACATCCATCTTCCCCATTTCTTAACAGGTAGCCTTAACTGCACTACACTGGATGTCACTCTGGTGACAAAAATAGCTTGTTGTTCCTTCCCCATGCAGAAATTCCAGCAGCTTTTTTTATTTTTTCTCTTCTTTCCTAGAAAAACTGAGGCCAGAGCAAATAAAATTTCTGTGGATCATTTTAGCCTCAGGGGATCACCATGACAGAAACTGGTTCACTAATAGCTAAAAACACTTCATTCATGGCTCCTGCCTGAGAAAAATTATGGTGTGGTGCTAATCTATGTGCCCTGGGCATGTGTCTTAGTGTCTGTGCAACTGGATCTAATTGGACAGTCTGTTATTGATAGTCTGAGAACAGATGATGCAGAATTAATTATCTAGGAAGATAGTGCTTCACCTACACTGTTTCAAGTGTTCCCTGTATGATGGAACTGAACTTCTCCAGCAAAGCAGTCTATGATAAAGCTGGTGTTCCCATTCCAAGGGATCTCTGTATTGTTGAACCAGATAGTCTGATAACGCTGACTTAAATTTTCCAAAAGAACGCACATGTAATTTCTGAAGTTTTTGCAGAAACATGTTTTCCTTCTAACGGATATAACCTAAATTTCTATAAAACACAAATATTCATCAACTCCCCTCCCACACCCTACTCAGGGCCCACTGAGAAATGAGATTGTGTATCTCCTAAGGCCATCCCAGAGAGCTTTAAATCAATAACTAAGACCTATTTATCTTTGCAGGAAATATCTTTTGAAAAGTCTCTGCTTGTCCCTGTTGAATGTCATGGTGTGCAACTGCAATTGCACTTCCATTATATCCTATTCCATTATTGTTCTTGCCACTCAATACAGTGCATGTTTCTCTTTTACTCTCATCAAATACCTTTGTTGTCAATCTAAAATCTAATTTCTTTTCCTTGGTTACAGTTTTTCTCACCAGTACATTCCCTTTGCATTAGTATTAATATCCAAACTGTTAGCTGATGGTACCTATACTCTTTCAAAATCTGCTTGAAAGTAATCTCTATTATAAGATAAGAATAGGAATAAAAGCCAGAGACATGGATGATTCTTTATGCTTGACACAGTACAGGGCCATTCTTTAGGGATGGTCAAATTAAGTACAAATTTTAGTGCTACTCAGCCAGCTGAACACTGCTTCAATGAGACTGCAGGTCCTGCTGCAGACTCTCTGAGATACATGTGAAGTGTCAGATTGCTGAGCAAGGAGAGAAGAGTCTGGGATCTATAGCTTAACAGTTAAATAGTGGTGTAATCAAAGTTTTAATCTTTGAGCAGTGTCCTGAGTTTTGGACTTTACAGGACTGTGTTCTGTAGAACATCACATCCAATATACTCCATAAAATAACTCCATGTACTTTAACAGCTAACAAACTTTATGAACATATTGGTGGTTTCTGCAGAGAACAGGAACATCCAGAGAGTTTCTTTTTCTTGCAGGAAAGGAGACAAGTATTAAGACTAAATAGACAACAGCTGTCTCCAATATTTAATAGAACACAGATTTGCCTGTCTCTGCCAGTCTTTCTGGTACCTTTCTGTAAAATGGCTGCTTGTTATCAGACTCTCTAAACACCATTAAGGACCAAGACATTCAATATTCTAAGGGGTATTCAGTTTTAGAGTCTATGAGAAAAAAAGAAAAGGTGTTCCTGTGAATGCTCTAAAGTGCAGGAGTCTCCAAACCCAAGCTCTCATCCTCAAATATATAATTCAGGCTGACCATAAGCTTTTCCCAGAATGGTCCTTATCTGCTAAAAAGGGTAGATATCTGTGGGCTTAGAAAGCATTTGCAATGCAATAAAGAACGAGTTGAATTTCTGCCCTGATCCACTGAAGTTTTTACAATGTGTTCTCCAATGAATCACATCTTGACACTCCCTTTACTTTTCAGTTATAATTGAAAGACCTAAGGGTCTGAGTTTGTTCCAACAAGCATTAATACACTGACATAATTCCATTGGACTTCACTCATATTTATACAAATGTCTTTTTACACCATTCAGCTTTAAATGAGATACTGGTATACAAGAGTATTAATCAGAATCGGGCACTGCAGTCTTGACTAGAATTGCTCACTTACACAAAACAGAGGAAACAGAATCAGCAGTGGAGACTTGTTTTAAGTAAGTGCAGAGCTTGCCCTTTCTATAAAGAAAGGAGCTGTGAAGCTCTTTAGTCTGACTTAAAGCTGAAATATCTTTGTTTCTATGCTTTGGTGCTTTTATCATCATAAAACATAAAGCCAAGAGAAAAAGAAGGATGATTAAACACCCACTAGTGGAAATCCATGGATGCAAAGCATTTCTCACTTGGGCTCAGCTGTCAGGACAACCCCTTTTGTTAGGCAAGGGTGGTTTGCAGCAGCATACACCTGTCAACACTTACTGAAGTTACTTTAAAGAAGTTTATCTGCATCCATCTGGAGAAAATAACTCCTAGTGACAGAAATGCACATACCCACAGTCAACAATGATGATGGCAGTGAACAAGTCAGAAACCAAAATGATAGTCATAAAGCTCTTTGTTTACATTTGCAGAAATATATGTTTTCTATAACAGCCTGAAGTTTGGAAGGCTGCAATGTCATATACCATCAAAGACAACTGTGTACCTCTCTCTCTCAAGATTTCTCCAGGCACACACTGCTTCAGAGTTATAAGAGAATAAAGAAGAAAAAAATACAGCAAAACGTAACGTGAAGGAGAATAAGACAAAGTACAGTTAAATCAGGCTTTCTGAGTGTCAGGTTGAGAGGGGATGTTTCTCAGGAAACATCGATAAACTTGTGGTCAAGACCAATGAATTTTATTCCTGGTTCCCATTTGATTGTGTGGCTTTGCTCAAATTACTGAATTTCCCCATTCTTAATTTAACACAGTGTGCTGGTTTTGGCTGGGATAGAGTTGATTTTCCTCAGAGTAGCTTGTATGGGGATGTGTTTTGGAATTGGGCTGGAACCACTGTTGATAATACAGAGGTGTTTTAGTTATTGCCAAGTAGGCTCATACAGAGTCAAGGCCTTTTCTGCTCCTCACACTGACACACCAGCAAAGAGGCTTGGGGGTCACAAAAAGTTGGGAGGAGCTGACCCCAGCTGACCGCAGGGATATTCCATATGGTGTCATGCTGAGCACATAAAGCTGGAGGAAAAAGAACGAAGGAGAAACATTCAGCATGATGGTGTTTGTCTTTCCAAGTCACCATTACATGTGATGGAACCAGGCTGTTCTGGGGATGGAGGAAGCCCTGTCTGACCATGGGAAGTGGTGAATGAATTCCTTGGTTTGCTTTGCTTGCATGCACAGCTTTCTCTTTACCTATTAAATTGTCTTTGCCTCAGCCCAAGGGTTATCTCCCTTTTGCTCTTCTGATTCTCTCCCCCACCCCACCAACTGAGGAGGGGGGAGTGAATAAGCAGCGAGGCGCTGTGTGGGGCTGAGTTCAATGTCTGGGGTTAAACCATGACACACACACACAAAAAAAATGAGTTCATTGTTTGGTTGGACTGAAATCCTCAGATGAAGACTACTGAACATGACTGTTCTAAATGTCAATAACCTGCAGAGTTGAGTTAATCTGGAACTTTTATGTGAACGAAGGGTGGTTGGAAAGCTTTGCCAGCCACCGAGGAAGACTGAATGCTGCAGAGAAAAAAAATTTAAAATATCTCCTTCTGTAAACAAGTAAAAAATGCTAATGTTGACCAGATGGGAAGAGAGACTTAAAGTGGTAAAAGAGAAGATGCAGTTTATTCTGAGTTACAGCTGACTGTACCTTTAGTAATGTGCTATTTTATAGATTATAGTTTTGCTTCGGTTTCTGCATCATAAACAGGGATAAGATGTCTACCAATATCAGGGAGGAAGAGAAGGCTTGGGAACAAGCACAAGTCATGAGATTCACACTCCCTCTGAGCAAATGTTTTTCTGCATAATGCTTTACTGTGTTTTCCTTTATGTAAGAAGACAATGTGTAGCATTGTTGTGGAAAACACACAGACATATTTGCTACTGTTAAATGAATCACTCTTGGACTTGTACCTTTATGCTTGGATTACCTTAAAATAAAGTCTAATTTTTTTTTACAGCATTATCCTGCAAAGTAGCAGCTTCCTTTGTGTTCCAAATCCAGAGTGCTTATTCAGGAGGAGGCGACCCATGTACTTTTTAATACTTTGTTTCTTCCCAGATCAGACCACTCCTCAAATTAACAACTTCACTATTTCATAGACACTAATTAGAACTTTGATATAATGCCATTTTAATTTACTTTCTTTTTCCACTATTTGGACTTTTAACAGAATCTGCACAAGTGTTCCCATCAAAGCGAATTTGGAATTAATCTTTCAAGTAGGAGCTCATGTCAGGAGTATCAGATGTTCTAGTCACTAACATAGTGCATCTGCTAAATTCCCATCATCCTGTAAGATTGTACTTCTGCTTTAAAAAAAGCACTGACATTTTTGCCTGTCAATATTTTCTCATTGCTCGTGACATAGTTGTTCTCAAAACTCACAGTGAATCCTTTCTCTGTCTATATGCACCATAATTATGCAGGAATGAAAATTAGATTTAACACATATAATTGCCATAATCATGTATTTGTACTTTCTTTTAACTTGGAACAAATTCTTTCCCCAGTTTTTTCCCTTGCCCCCACAAATACCCACAGATCTTCAAGTAAATAAACTGAAGGTCCAGTATCTGCATCATCAGACTTTCCTTTGACCAAACTGTACAAGACCTCATTGACTTTCACTCTGAAGTTATTTAGAAAGCATCCTAGTATATGTTACCAGTTTGTGTGCTGTCTTCCATTCTTTAGGAAAGACATTCTAAAGGTGAAGTCAATTAAGGCTACCAAGTTTATATGAAGCAAAATTAGTCAGTGAATCATCCTTTTTTCGTTTGCATATAGTGCTTATTCTATCTTTTCATTTTACCAAATAGACAATAAATGGCATTGACTGCACAAAAAAAATTAGACATGGCCGGTTCATAGTTATACCTAATCTCATCACCTTGGGCTCCCTTTCTAGCCAGCCAAGACACAGATTTGTTTGAGAACAATTAATCTGATCTATAGGATATGTCTAATCCAGGCGGTAAAATTCTACGCAGGAGAAAGAACCAAAATCTTAGTGCTGTGTGCATAACCAAAGATTGAGCCCCCAAAGGACTTCCTCTCAATTAAAAGCAAGAAGATCTTCTAAAGAACAGTATTCAAAGAGTTGCCTTTGGTGGTTCCCAAATCTATTATTTTTATATACAGTGGAGAGAAAAGAGTGTCATAAGGTGAAAGTGCTTTCCAGAAGCAAAGTACATAAAATAATAAACTATTAATTTTATAGAACCATATTAATTTATAAAGTTTTATGATAATGGATGTCTTTCATTAGTAGTTATTTTAATAATAACTGCCATTTTTAATAATGATTAATCATCTATGATGATTTTTATATGGAGGGAAGATGCTGGTGATCTGTAATGAAAAAGGGTGCAAAAGACTTTTTCATCCCTGAATGTTTTCTATTTGTTTTTACAGTTGGGTGAAACATGTTCAGAAAGGAATCTCACAGTGATGGGCTGAAGCACCTGTCCAGCATATCTCTGGCGCAGTTATGCCCTTGTTATACAAAACACAAAACTGTTGCACTGCCTGGAGAAAGGGCAGGCCTAGGAAGGAAACCTTAATGTGTTTTGGTTTTGGTTTTTTTTCTGATAATCATTGCCTTGTGAAAGAAATCAGACCTTTCTGCAACAGAACATGTTCTTCCAAAACTGAAAGTCTGATGCTTAATCACACTACCAGTCCATATATCTGATGGCAACCATCAAAGACATTTACAAGGCTGTTGCCCTGAGTTTTGCAGTTCTTCGATGTTTTCATTCTTCTGTAACAGTTTCTCACATATTCTCTGTAAACATAGCCATGTTTTCCTAACTGTATTCTATTGTTTGCATTCCTTTCTCCTGGGCGGAGAAATTTGATGGATATTTCTTTTGATCAGTGTGATGGAGGGGTGGCTATTTCTCCCTCCAATCCACTGTGGTTTCTGGAGGATATAAAATAAAGTGTGGGGTCTTGACCCCCAGCTTTTTGGCCCACAGTCTTGGCTCTCTCTCTTTTCAATGCGTGTCTGCGTCTTTCTTTCTTGTCCCATGCGACACAAGGCAGCACAAATCATCTGTCCCATCTCAGTTGTTTACTTTCAGCAGTTGCCATGCTCAACTGTTTTCCCCCTACTGTTAGCTTTGCTTCACATGCTGTGGATAAAGGTTTTAAAGACCATCTTTGTCTGAAGCATTCTCATTTCACCAGTTTTTTGAGTTTTCAGATCTTCTCAGATCAGGAGGGGAAAATCATCTGCCTGTGTGAAAAGGCCAAGCTCTCTGTGAGTGAAAATTCCTGAGAGTGTGTTTTAAGCTATTACATTCTGGCTAAAGTTCCCTGAAGGTGTACCTCGTATTCAGAATTTTTTCAAATTCAATGTTAGTGTTTTCTTGATCATATACTTTCCCTTTCCACCAGGTAGTACCAATCTGACAGGGTAAATCATGATCTGTGTTTATATAGTCTAATAGGAACTGTCAAAACAGCCAGTAGTCAATCAGTCATCTGTCTCTCATTTTTCAAAGCATTTTATAACTCTTTGCGGACTTGTGTAGGTTCCAGACAGATATGGCACATGATGCAGTTGATTTAGAATGTCATGCATTAACAATGAAAACCTTCAAGGACTCCTTCTTTGTCTCATTAGAAAACAGAAAGAAAAGTGCATGGCAGGGAAAATACTAGACATGAATAGACATTATTTTTTTTTCTGAGTCCTTAATACGTCATGAAACATAAGTCTTCTTGATCTTTACCTAATGTAACAGTGAACAGCTCATACAGCTCACTTGCCCAGAGGTGCTAAACAGCTTTAAAATGTAATATTGTTCTGCTGTATTGCTGACCTCTGTTCTCTTGGGTATTGTTTTAAGTTTCTCTTGCATTCTGTCAGAGTTCTCATTGCCTAGTTCTCATTGCCTAGTTCTCATTGTCTTTCTCTCTTGCATTTCCCAGACAGACACCAGCTTGGATATGGTTTGCAGCAAGAAGCAGCATCTGTCATTCTTTGCATGTGCTGCACATGTAGTCTGAGAACAGGCTGTGTGTCCAGAGGATTTGAGATATGCTCATTAAAAGAGCAGCAGCCATGCTTTTGTGTTCTACCTGTAGTCCATATTTTCATCTGGATATGTAATTTAGGACTAATTTTAAGTCTAAGATCAAAGGTTCCCTCTCCAGCTTAGTTTGCAGAGAACATGCCTGGACCGAATAAGGGTCCCCCAAGGTACATTATTTATAATCAGATATCATTTAAAGTGAAAGGATTGGGAACAGCTTCCACATTACTTACACATGTTGTTAACTTCTTGACCCTCTGCCACTGAGGAAAATACTGTCTTGTTCTTCCAGGAAGGAAGGAAGGAATTGGATATTTCTAGACCAATGTAAAGGAAACAAGACCAAGTGCTAAGAGACTGATATCTCTGAGGCTGGGAACAAGTATGGATAATTACTGGTAGATCTCTTCAGCACCAGTTCTAAACATCCTTCTGAGGTCAATGGAGGCACTTTGACTTTTGTAAATTCAATTAAGCCTTTAGTTTACCCTCATAAAAATGGACCAAGTTCTCAATTATGGAAAAAGCTGCTGGAACCAATGAAGGAAAAGTGGTGTGAATCCAGTGGTGTGAATTTTGTTTAAGCTCAGTCTGCTTTTAAACTTCTGAGAATGAAATACTGGGAAGATTACTGTAAATCACAGTTTGATAATTCAGGACACCGAATTTTATGCATATACAGACAGAAAGAGCTCAAGATTCACAGTCACAGTATTACTGACAACACAATCCAAGATCCCATCTTCCATGGCACACAGTTGGGATATTAGATAATGGCATGAATACCAAAATTCCCATTCTTATTAAAGTTTGGGTACGGTTGTCACTGATATAATTAGTCCTGTCCAAATGTGATTTACTTTTGGTCTTTTGTCATAATAGGGCTCTTGGCCAAATTCTTGCTTGCTTGCAGTGTTTAGGATTCTTTTGAAGATAAAGTCTTTTGGAAAGACCATGCTTCATGGATTTATAGAAGCTCAGACAATTTATCCAAAATCAAGAAATGAGCATTAACCACTTCAATGAGGCAATCTGGAACTTGCATTCTATCTTCATAAACCCTGAGGGATGGGGCATGCCTGTGATGCAGCCTGACCCAAACTGCTTTTTGGAACCACCTGTTTCAATTGCCTGCAAGAAGCATCTATGAGGACTAACCTCTGTGCCTTAGACTCCTAAGTTTATAAGGAAAAATCTATTTTATCTGAGTTGGCCAAAATTTTATACAGAAAAAGAGGGCTTGATTTTGCTTGTTTCTGTCTATTAGCCCGTACTCTTTCTGGTCCTTCTTAGGAAAATGTGAGAAAATGCATCACATCATTTATTCTTTGATTTTCTCTCTCCTATTGCATAACGCTAGATCAGAGAGGATCATTTAATTGCAACTCCTTGCACAGAAATGACATTTCTTTCAATGTTTCTAGACAGATGATAATGGCTTTGAAGAAATGTTTCACTTTTGATGTTGAAGAGATACAAGAAAGGAGATTGCAACTGAATGGTATGAGAAAGGATTCTACAGTAAGGCTACAATCTGAAATGTTACTGAACAAAAATCAATAACGAAATGCTAGAAGTGGTACCTAGATCATGAACCGTAGAAGAAAAAAACCCAATCAAACAAAACAAAACAAAAAGATAGGAAGTCTGGCAAAAATAAAATACATGTTAGAAAATACATCTTAAATTAACTTTCCCAGGGAGAAAGTAGTGGTTTTGTTCTGCTGAAACCAAGTTTATCATGTTCCTGTGGAAATCAATTGTAATCAACGACCATAATAAAGAGCCTAATAAAGTCATGACTAAATATCTGAAGGAGCACTATTATTTCTTTCTAAGAAAAAGGCAATGGCCAATCCAATTTTATGATTTGTCCATCAGTAGTCCTATAGCCAGAATCCTCTAATTCTATGCTATTTTCTCCTCTTGCAAATGTAAAATCCTTTAGAAATGTTTCAGTGCTGAAAAGCTTAGACAGTCACAGAATTGTTCAGTCACAGTTGTGCCTTTCAAACTTATTTTAGAACTAGAAGTCCAATAAAGATATTTGGAAGTACACGACTGGCCTGAATGCAGCGCTCCTTTTTTCCACTCTTGAAATAATCAGCCAGAAAGTTATTTTACTTAATAGGAAACATGACAAATTGCAGCCTCCACTTTTGGCACAAACCCTGACAAACTGAAAAGAAGCAAAAATCGTTGTTTACTATCATTGGCTTTTACTTTTGGATAATGACTGCTTGGGGTTTGAATTAAGAAGCTTAGGGGACTGACTGCTCCTCTCAGTTATACCAATGCAATTGCACTGAGCATTTTGGAACTGAAGGGAAAACAGATTCTGATATCTTACTGTTGTTCTTACCCAAAAGCTCATCATTTGTATAGCAGAATTTGTGTATTGTTCTGGATTCAGGAGGAAGATTGTATTTAAAAAGTTATACAAACCTTCAATATAATATTAGGAGTGTTGTTTTTGTTTTTGTTTTCCTAAAACACTGTGATGGAGGTCAAACAATGAAAGCAGACATCGAGCATAATGAAGAGAATAGTGGGACTTTTGGCAAAGCCTAAGGATTGTACTACCTCCCCAACAACCTTACTTCATCAGCTCAGTTACAAAGGAGCAGTGTCTTAGAGACAGATCATGTTGCAAAGTAAGGATGAAATGTTATACACAGTCTCTAATGTGGTATAAAACAGACTTATGTCATAGAGAAACCAGTGTAAACATTGGTATTTGGGAGAGAACTACATAAGCTGGAATTAACTCAAGATATTCTTTGAGAAGCCAATGTTCCAGGCTGGTTTCAATCAGAGCTATCAAGTAATTAGGCCTCCATATGGGATTACAGTTAAAGAGAGGTGTAAGCAGATTTCAAGGGCTCAGAAAGTATGTCTCAGTAAGGTTAAGTGAAAGTGAGTTTGCTTAATCTAAGGAATGAGAAACAATCAAGTGCTTCAGTATATATGAAGCTATTATAATGGCAATTGTTGTGAACATAGGAGAATCAGTCAGGAAACCAAATTAAATTTTCAATCATGAGCACCTTTATCCAATACTAAAAGGAAAAAAAAATGTGAATAAGGTATTGCACCATAGGATATCTAAGGAAACTGGTTTGTTCCATTCGTCTCCAGTGGTGGAAGTGCTTGATCCTGCCTAAGTCTAGCAGCACAAACAAGATGGTCTCTCAAGGTCTCTCCAGGTCTGTGTTTCTATGATTCCAAATTCACACAGAATTCAGCCTTTAGCATAACACATAAGGGAAGCTTAGTTTTCCGAGAGTCCTAACCAGACTCTGATTTAGTTGATCCAATCTTTGTGTAGGAAAGCTGCTGAAAGTCCAGGCCTGCTTTTCATATTTTCAAATAATTTTATTTCAGCTTGAAGAATTCAGATATTGCATCTCCTTTTAGGGGCGTTTAGGGGAATTGTCATAGCTAATAGCTTTTACCACTCTCCATCTCTAATAATTTACCTCCCAAGATAGGCAGAAAATACATGGCACCTCCTTACAATGACCTTACAAACCAATGTTCAGTAACACATGATGAGAAAGTAATGAGATAGGACTGAACAGAGAAGAAAGGAAAGGTGAAATATTATTAAGATTATGTATGACTGCCTAATAAAAGCTCTTACAAAGGCTGATGGACTGAAAAGGGTATTTTCAGGGGAGGAGTCAAATGCATCTATTTCTGCATTCTATTTAGTGCAAATAAGCAGCTGGCATTTTGCTGAATTTTAGTCATTCTTGTTATTTATATGCTGCAGCTCAAATGATGCCTAGATCATATTTGGTGTCTTTGTATTTGTGGGTTTTTCTTATCCTCTTGGTCCTTCAATATTCTAAATTATGCAATTAGGTTTTTTTACAGTTGGGGTTTCACTTTATATTTTATTCATAGTAAATATATATATCCATAAATACACATGCATGTACACACGGACAGAGAAAATCCTTTTACCATGACATTAATGACTTCTGCTTGCAAAAGATAATTTTGCTAGAGCTTTGGTACCTTCTCAAATCTTAACATGTGGACCCTAATAGGTAAATGTAAAACTTGTTGTATAAAATTTCTATTACCATCAGTGTACAAAACTGTTTTAGAGAAACAAAACTGGCTAGCACGATAAGTTAACTGCAATACAAGTCCATTAAATCTTACTGCCTTTCTTCTATATTGATGCCATTCCATTAACTTACACTGTATGTGCACCTCTTGTGGAAGAAATGATGGCAGCATATATAACCTTGGGAGGAGAAAAGTGCTCTTTTGATGGCAAATCAGAAAAGAAAACACCCTTGGCTTTATTGCCAGAAATGAGAGAAGGATTTGTTGTACTACGTTCCCCCACCCCAACAACAACTAATGAGGAAGCTTAAAAGGCAGAAAATCTCTGTTGTTAATTGCAATGTTGGTAATAGGAAGTACATCAAAATAAGGATCCTTTTTCCTCCTACAAATCTAATTATGAGAAGTTGAAGAAATCCTCTGAATAAGCAAAATACACAGTAGAAATTAGAGAAGTAATTCAGAGCCATAGAAATGCAGTAACATATTCCCTTTGTCTATGGCAGCCATGTTTTCCTCCTATGAAATAGAGCCTCAACTTCCAGATCTGCTGCCATAATATAAAATATATTTCCCACCCCCATATTAACACATAGGTGAATTACCCTAAGTTCTGCCAAACATGTTAATCATGCTTGCATTTTTAGTCCTGGAACTATTCTCATTTGTATCAATTTTATATACTCAGTCAGTGCAGATAAAACTTTGAATGTCCAGTTCACACTTGGATATTTCCTAGCTTAATTGGTGTACAGACTAAAGTAAATATAAACCAAATTCAGTAGTAAGAGTGACACAATTGATCCGGAGACAGATTGTGAAATTAGTCTCATCGCTACAAGTGCTAAAAGAGGACTAAAAGTGGCCTAATAGGGACTAATTTAGTGCTAGTTCTGGGAAGCTTGGAATACTAACAGGAAAAATTTTAAGCTGAATCAGGATGAAGAAAAAATAAAATATTTTCTGCCAAAAATACAATTTTTTTTTAAATTACATTGCCAAAAGGGCCACATAACTTTCTAACACAAAAGAAATTGTCTTATTTTCAGAACATTTTCAATTTGTTAATTTAAAAATAATGATATGTAGGAAAATTTACAAGTTATTATTTTTGTTTTTTTTTTTTTTAATTGTAAGCTTTTGTTAGTTTTGAAATAGAAAAGTTCTACATGTTTCAGAAATTAAAAGATTGGTTTTTAGGTAACCTTATCTAATGAATTTGACAACCACTTTTCAGTCAGTCCACGCCACCCTGTACTTTGGCTTAGTTATCTGTTTATAATGAAAACATCACCAGCTGTACCTTGCATCTGGCAAATCAACACAACAAAGGTAAAAACCAAAAAGACACTTTTTAGCACACAGTAGCCCCAATATAAATCTTTGTTAAAGTATATAACTTAGTGAAAAACATATTCAGAGTGAGATCTTGCTGAGACGCACACTTGAGAAATTATGAAAAGTATCCTTATACACACTCCTCTGCAGTAACCAGACATGATGTTAAATCTAACACTCAGAAGTACTTCTCAGCAAAGTCAAACACAGATGCTGACACTGTTTCAGTTTCATGTTAAGGGAGATCTTGTTTATTTTTTCCTGAGAGAAGGAGGTACCAATCCAAATAAGTATTAAAGATATAAGTGCATGTCCCACTTTTCTTTACTAGCAGCAAACACATTTAGCATCAAGCTACCATTACAGTAATGTCGGTGAAAAGGCTCTGTGGTCTCCCAGCAAACTGGAAAACAACAAAACTTATCTCAGCTTAAAAATACTGCAGGGATCATAAAAGTTTGACAATAAAGCAAAGTCATATACAAAGAACCAAAAAAACCTAGATTTTGCAATTTCAGCTCTTCTGGAAACTGAGTGGGTCTTGTGTGACTTCATTAGGATGCCAGCTACCAAATCACAAGAAACCCTGCAGTAGCTTCATTCAAACAGATTTAACTCCACATTTGAAATCGACCAGGTTGAAGAAAAAATTATTTAAATATTCATTTTCAGTGTAGAAAGACAGTCCAGCTTCACAATAACCCAGGCTTGAAAAGTAAAAAACCACTCACTAGAGTGCTAAGATTAAGCTCTTCAGAGACAGACTTATTTAGCTTACACACAGTGCCCAGTTGATATGTCTCTATTGCTTCAGCAACCCAAAACAGTATCTCTGTACGATGTTGCATCATTCAAAATATATCACCTTATTTGGAGCTACCTCAAGGATCTCTGATCTGCTTTGCTGCTATGATTTGCATCATACAAATGAACCTCAGGAGCTGGCTGACAGAAGAATATTGTGCTGGAAAAATCAGATCTGACTGAGTCAAAAACTAAGATGTTTGTTTATCTCATGGAGTCTCGGGGATGTTTGTCTACATCCACATTTCCCCAGACAGCTCATTTTTCTGTACAAGTTTTGTAGCCACTGCTTATTCCTGAAGGATTCTTGGTACCTCAGCTGGGGGCTTGAGAAGTCTTTAACACTTTGGAAACCCAGACCAACTTTGCACGAACTGATTAGTTCTGCAGATAAAAAAGTCTTCACCAGGGATACCAAGATTTCCAGATTATTGACTTTCATAGCTGACTGTTCCTGAGCTTTCTGCAAACTTAGGAGTCTAGGCAGGGCAGAGAATAACCTCGCCAAATGATTCGTCTCAGATTTTGCTCCTGCACACCAGTTTTCAAGTTTTTACTTTGTCCTTAATTTAGGACCTTTAGGGAGTTTTATGTTTTGTTTTGTGGGTTGTTTTCACAAGTTTGGCATTTTCACTTAAAGGAGCCATTCTCTATTTTCTGCACCATTTTCTCTTTGTTTCATGTCACAGGCTCAGACTTGTTTTGAGTCAAAGTATCCTCCTGAGATGAATAAGAAATAATAGATCAGTGTTTTTCTTCTGGACTTATGCTTCCCTACAGTGAGGGCAAAAGAGGCACAATATGTTCAAGACAATTGTGTTTCCCTCTCAGCACTGTGTTTTATTCCTGGTGTTGATTACAGAAGTGCAAAGAACAATTACAAGTCAGGCCACATTCTTCCCTAAGTATAAAATCCTTGGATAGCTTTCAGCATATTTTAATTTATGAGCTTCATGAAGGAACACAGAGCATGTAAATGGGCTTATTTTTATAAGTATTGGTCTGTATTGGGATTGCACCTTGCATAAATTCTGCATCTTTGCAACTATCTACTTACTTGTAAAGATAAGCAAACCTCACAATCATTCTCAAAGCTTCTAATAATGTTCTAATCACAGCCATAAAATGGGGAAAGGTGGAAGGAAAAGGATCTAAAAAGTACTCCTGAAGTGATCAAACCACCTTGAGAGACAAGGTTATTGAAATGCTTCAAAAGATTGCACAATGGTTTTACTTTATTTTATTACAGAAGAGCTGTTTAGGTCTAATTGATATAAGTATTTACTTCCCTAAGATCTGTGAACTTGGACAGGTGAGCTTACCATATTCTTCTGAAGATTTGAGTTTTCCACGTCTCTCTGATAGGGTGCTTTATATAGTTTTGAGGTGGTACTAGTTATTTAGTTATTTTGGTTATTTAGTTAAATTAGACAAAAGTGGAAAAAGTAGAACACCTCAAAAATGATAAAAGCAAAAGAATTTCCTGAGGATATTAATCCCAGATCAAGCATAGAGCCTGGCTTAGCAAAGCTAATGCGACTGTCAGTTTGCTTATCTTCAACCTTCTAAAACAGAAGCCTGAAACGAGGTAGTAAAAAAAAAAAAAAAAGATTCTATTGCTCAAAAAAAGATGCATGCAACATCATTAGCTTGTTTCTGAAGAAGACCAATATATGGCCATGTTCACAAAGACCAAAAATTTTCTTACAATTTTGACATGTAATAACCATAGCATTTTATAACTTTACTGATGTAAACAATACATAAACATTCCCATTAAAACATGAGTCGTTGAATCCTATGATAGAAATAATTTTTATCAGGAAACCATTTTCCCAGGGTTATACCTAATGTATACTTTTTACAAGTGCCACTGTTTAAGAAACTAATTTAAATTTCTGCATTCAATGGTTTTATCTCTGCAGGTCTATGAAAGTGTTGCTATAACACTGGAAACCATGACAACTGATTCCAGTTTCTGATTTAATTATAAGGTTACATCTTACCCAGGTTCATGAACCTTTCATACAAGATGGACTTAGTAATGTTACAACTAAATCTTTCAAAAATATACAGTTTGATACAACAATGCTGCTTCATTTGATCTCTCCATCTAAAGAAGTCACCATTACATTGCTACTGCTGTGCTTTTCCAATTGTTGCCCAATGGTGCCACTATTTTTTGACAAAAACCCAAGCAGAAAAACATCCAGATACAAAATAGCTTCAAGAAATAAACTGTGTGAACTTACGGCCTTAATACACACCTGTATCTAAACACAGGCCAAGTTTGTTCCATAAACATATTCCTTTTAGGGGTTACACTTTGGGAATTCAGTGGTTTTTAATACACGTTTGCAAGTTTCTCTAAGTCACCAGCCCCTGCACATGGCAAAGTCTGATGTTCCTGTCATTCTTTAGGATGGATTTCTTTTATTTTACTTATTGTGAAGTCTTCATAAAATGTCAATATTAGCACATGCTGGGGAAGTGCACTAAACATCAAGCTGGTACCTGGTCTAGTACGAGCTTTCCTTTCTATTGTGCTTTTGAGAATGGAACACTCCAAACATTCACAGCTTAAAAAATTCACTGCTAGTCCTGACAATTTAAGTGTTCCCTACAGTTATGAACACGTCCAAAACAGAGGCAGGATTGGGTTAAGCAATTCTCCTCTCATTATGTTGGTATTTGTGATTACAGTCTTTGGCTTGTGAATTATATCCTTTTGGTCTGATCATGAAGACGACTAAAAACGTTATCTGGAATAGGAGAATCCCACCAGTCCCAAATCTGAGACATGGGCAGAACCACTTTCACAAGAGACTTTTTTTTTTCCTAATTCACTGCTAAATACAGACCGCCATAATTTACTGTGCCGATTACTAGTCCTTTACCAGCAAAACAGAATTTAAAGGATTGTTATTAAGCTGATAAGACCAAATCCCAGCAGAATAAACTTCAGAATTACTTTGGCTGCATTCTGACAACCTGTTTTCTCTGGAATCCTCTGCGACTGATGGTTACTAAATGCAAAATTTGAGAGTAGATGACCACAGACTTTGATCAGTCATGACCAATACAGCATTTCTTTGTTTTTGACTGGGAAGAAGTTGCAGTTACCAAGCAGTTTCTAACATTCCCAGATTATTTAAGTCAAAGTTTTTCAGTCAGAATCACAAAGTGTTATAATTAACCTTCAGTTTCAGAAGAGAATGTTTTGAAAATAATATTGAAGCTTGGAAGATCGATGCATACATAAATGTTTGCATTCTGATATGCAATTTGAGAAAAGAACAAAAAGGTGTGATGGTTTGACTCTGGCTAGGTGTCAGGTGCCCACCGAGTTGCCCTATAACTCCCTCCCCCAGAGGGACAGGGGAAAAGACAAGATGAATCAGGGGGTTGAGATAAGGCAGTTTTTATTGAAGTGACAGAAAAGCAAAAGCAGGGTCTGCGCGCGCATAAGCAAAAGAAGGAGAAGTCAATCTCTACTTCCCATCAGCAAGCGATGTTCAGGCACGTCCCGGGAATCAGGGCCTCAGCACATGTAGTGGTTCCGTGGGAAGGCAGATATTACAGAGTGCCCCCCCTTCCTCCTCTCTCTCTCGGCTTTTATATCTGAGCTGACGTCATATGGTATGGAATATCCCTTTGGTTCCTTTGGGTCAGCTGGCCTGCTTGTTTTCCCTCCCGAGGTCTTGCCCACTCCCTGCCCCTTGATGGGGAAGAATGTTAGAGGGACAGTGCTGCTCAGCAGTAGCCAAAACACTGCTGTGTTATCAACTGAAGCACAGCACTGGCAGGGCTGCTGAACTCTACCTCCGTTAGAACCAATACAAAAGGTTTAGTCAGAACAGAACCATTCTTTTTATTACAGTGCAGAATTCCAAAAAAACCTCTGTAAATGTTGCTCAGTGACTGATATATTTTACCAGCTCTCATCTCTATGTTTCCTCCTTTCCTATTTTTCTTTTCTGTTTAATCTTACTCTAACTTCCTCTATTCATAGCACTGGAGATTGCTAATTCTCCTTTCCAAAACCCCTTCCAACTCACTTTCAGATAACAGCAGTTTTGCAGCTGTCATTTGCTTCACCAAGAGAAAGCAGGTGGGCATCCATTCACCTACATTCCAGAGCTCGGGAATCAGAGAGTTAATATCTCTACCAAATACTGGCTAGGTGAACTTGGGAAGTAGATTAACATCAACTCGCTGAAAATAGTCCATTAATTTTTCTCACCAATTTGAGACATGTCACATTTAATTTTAATATTTTAATAGTGCATGTGCACCAGCATCTCCAGTTGAAGTCACCAGGAAATGCATGTGTTCAGTAACTCCACCAGTTATTATTTTAATACTTTTCTACTGTTTGCTTCTTGTTGAGATAATGAGCAGCTTTCACCTGTGAATTGATGTAGGCACTCGGCACAAGTCAGAAACCAATATATGTCACTGTCAAACTATTATATGCAATCCAGGACAACGCAGTGCAAAGCTGTTTTTCAAGTATTCCTGAGGAGTCTCAACCCATGAAAGAACAGACAATTGTCAGATTCTGAAGGATACCAGTAAATTACCTCAGTAAATAGAAAGGAAAGTGGGAGGACCTGTGTATGTATGTATATGTGTATTTTAGTATCATAAACTTGGTTCACATACCATTGCCTTGTGGAAAGATAAGGGAAGAAAAGAAATTTCTTGTCTGTATTTCACTTACTTTTGCTTAGGACAGAGCCAGACTTCGCATCCTTTGCCACTGACTTCCAAGTAAAATTGGGCTTGTTTGCTGTCTGTGATCTCTACAGCAGTGCAGAAGTTTTTCTACAGGTCTCTACCACCCCATGTCCTAAAGAGGCAAATATTATAATGAAATTCACTAGTACCTTCAGAAAAACACAAACAGTAGGGTGAAATCCTGAACCTACTATAGCCTAAGTTTTGCTACTGACTTTAATAGGATCAGAACTTCTCTCAAATTCTTTCTAACCTTTATCTTCACAGATTATGGATACAGCCTGTCTAGCAGAGCTCAAAAATACAAACAAGAAGAGGTGAGAATGAGCATGATGCTGCCTCTCACACTTTTGGGCAAGAAGGCAAACACAGTGCTGCACATCTTGAAAAGCCATTAGAGATAACTTTTGCGTGTGCACCTGTTATGCTACTTCATGCATTCCATAATGGATTTATGTGTTTAAAAGCAACATATTATTGCATTTAAAAATAAACCTGGGATTTTAATTCTTTGTCTAGACGGTGGTTCCAGAAAGCCCATTCTATTTTCAGTCGTCCCTAAATTCAGAGGTGCATTTATTATAAAATATTAATGTCTGGCAATGACTTAAATCCTGCTCTGGAATATCCGTAGGGACAGTTTCTAATTACTAGGCCTATTTGGGGTTCATCTGTTTCCCAACATTTTACCTTCCCATTTAACTTTTTCCCTCTCTAGATTTACTTCATTGATCCTCGTCTTCCCATCTTCTAAGGGTTTATAATTCTATCCTTTATTTTTATGGTTACCTTGAAAGTGTTTATAGACTGTGAAAGGTATTTATAGACTTTGATCATGTCCCCCCTGAGGCTCTTCTTCTCCCAGTCATATATTAGTTTAGTTCCCTGTGTATTAGCTCACATATCTCATTTTCTTCTGTGTGCACCATTTTTGTTGCCCTTCTTTGTATTTTCTCCTGATCGTTCTACGTTCTTTCATGCCATGAAAACCATCACAATATGTAATACATGACACAGAATTCTAGATGTTTTTTTCCTCCAGTGCTATGTAAAGCAAAACAACTACTGTATAAACCCTAAAATTTTTTTCTCTAGTTCACCGTTGGTTGAGTTTGATTTTGCAAAGCATTGTTTTCAACAGGCTCAGAACAGCTCTGGAATCTATTTTACCCAAATCACAATTAACGTTTTGTGGGGCTGAAACCTCTGTTTTTTCCTATGTTTTTTGTTGTCAAGTAATTTTACTTCTTGCCTTGCTCTCACAGAATTCAGAGTAGTTTTCACCTGGGTTCTTACTCTGCTGTATTTCAAAAGCAAGGAGGAATATGAAGAAGCAGTTTCCATTTGAACCCATGCTTTTTAAATACTCATGTGGAGCACTGGCTTTTATGTTCTCCAGTCCACTGCCTTATAACATCAATATTAATGGCAGCTTTGCTTTTAATTTCAACAGAAATAAAGTCAGGCTGTAGGACTGGGTGATATCCCCTGGGTAAAGCAGGACTCCTGTGTTCTCATGACAACTAAAACGGTACTTCTATCACTGTCCTTTTTTCTGTTAAATCTTTGCCTGCCATGTCAGTGTGCTTATCAGTACCACACGAATACTGTCATTACCTTTGTGAAAAGGGACTAACTATGAAGGCTTTGACTACTTTCTTACATAAATTGTGCTTATATAGACTGCTTTTGTACAGTTTCCCAGCTCCACTTGGCATTACAGTGTGAAAATCTTTCATGTCCTGCATAGAATTTTATTCCTTGAATAGTCCTGCTAGTTTCATGAAGTACTATTCATCTATAATGAAAAAAGGCTGAATTGATATTGCACGTTATTTTCTATTTCTGATCAATTACAGCTGATCTTACAAACCTTTTTATATGTTTCAATAACATTTTATTTTTGCTGCAGATAATAAAGCCTTTTAAAAATTGTTTTCTCAAGAACAAAGTAATACCAGTGCTCTGACAAGTTTTATGTACAAAATGAATACATAGGGGAGAATGCCATTTAGATTTCAATGCTTTATGCAAATAATCCAAGTATGCAATTAGACAAAGCCTTGTTAACTGGGGTTAAAACACATGCAATCAACTGGTGCACTTATTTGGTAGAATTTAGATAAGCATAATTAGGATGCAAAATGAATCTATATGTAAATAAGTGGAGTTCTTGTATTTGAGGATAAACAAAATCACAGATAATTTTAATCACCAGATTTATCATTTATAGAGTGTAGGTACATAAGGAGGTTTGAAAAGAGTTACTTTCCAGTCTAGAATCTAAAAAGATATTTTTTTTTGCTATCCTGCCTCCTCATGTGCTGTGTTTAGAATGACTCACTGAAGATGCTTATGAACCTGCTTTGATATAATACGAAAGTCCCCTTTGCTTTTTTACCACTATACATTTACACGAGTAAATTCAGTTGAAGGCCTAAATCAAATAAATTTTTTTGGCACTTGTTCACACAGAAATTATTTTCTTTGGGACTCAAAGGGAACCAATAAGACACTGAAAGTAAAGACTGAGGAAAGGACTCTCCCTTGGTGTTTTCTTCTTGTTAACAAGCTACTTAAATCAGCTGTCAAACCTTTTAGGTATTTTCTGTCTTGCAATGGACAGTCAGGAGACATGTCAAGGATTCAAAACTTCAAGCCTGGTGGTCCTAGCATTGGCTTGATTCTTTGTTTGAGTGCTTTTTAAAAAAAAAATATTTTATGGCTGGTTTTTGCCTTTTGATTATAAAGGAAAATTAAACTGAACAGTGCCCTGGCCATATTTACAGTACTAATCCACTTCATATCAATGTTTTGTTGGTTTATCCCTCAATGACAGTGGAACCACCCACAGAATGCATATAGGCAGATTCTGAAGTCTTTCAAAGTGGTAGTTTAGAGCTGGATAGCAGTTTTTATGAGATTAAGCCTCCCACTGCTGTTTTGCACTCCACCTCTTCTACAGAAGGACCTAAGTTCACACTTGCCTATGTTTTTAATCAAATTTATGACCTTTAATTTCAGGTGGCTGATTTTTGTAAATCTTCTCCTTATTATTTGTTGTAATAACAAATAATTTAAAACAAATACTAGCTAGGAAAGCATACATACTTTAGGTCGTTAATATCATCCGCTCAGCAGTGGATCAGCAAGGTTTATTTCAGAAACGGTGAGGCCTAAAAATGATTCCAAGGTGAAAACACCAAATGTAACATGGAACAAGCTGCCCTGGGGAGCCTGAGCAGCCCCAGCCCAGGGGCTCCTTATGCACATTTTTGAGAAATGTTGTTCAGGAAAGAAAGGCGTAGGGGCTGTTTCTGTGTCAGGCAAGGGGTGAAGCACCTGCCTTCCGACCTCTCGGTGCCACTGGGGAAAGCTATGCCTGGGTCAATTCCAAGCTTTTGCTCCACGCGGAACAGGCACATCTACTGCACCACTGGCCTCCCCGCGCCTCAGTGCCCAGCCCTGCTGGAAGGGCGGGGCGACGGGCCGGGTTTCACCGGCAGGATGTGCCGGCTGCGGGCTTCGGGATGCCCCCTCCTCGCCTTCGCCCACACCCGCTCGCGGCAGGTTCCCGCCGGCTCCGGCCGCTTCCCCGGGCACTGGGCACTGGACACGGGGCACTGGGCACTGGGCACTGGACATTGGGCACTGGACATTGGGCACTGGGCACGGCCCCAGCGAGCGCGGGCCGGTCGCACGCTGCGGTTCCCGTGAGGGGCCCTCGGAGGGCGCTTCCCAAGGCGCGTGCTGGGATGCTGGTGGGGTTTTCCCCCGCATCCCCGCATCCGTAATTAAAAGTTCACTTGCACGCCAGCAGGAGCCTCGATTCCGGGAACAGCGGTGGCGCGGCGCTGCGGTGTGCCCGGGCTCTGTGCTCCCGGGGAGAGCGCCGGGGGCGGGAGGAGCCGTCGGGCCTCGGCTCCGGCTGAAGCCCAGGAGATGCGGGACACCTGAGGGCACCTCCCCTCACGGGGAGGCGCTGAGGGCTTGAGGAGGCCGGGCCTGGCACGGGGATCGGTTCTGCTTGTGAAGGCGCTGCTTGGAGCAGCCGTAGGGAAGATGCCTTAAGAAATTGCCTGACGTTGCCGTTCCCACGAAGGAGATCCTACCGTGGAAATACCCAAAATGTGGAATTTGTAATGAATTCAGCCTGCTTTCATGTTCTCGGTGTTGTGCTGGGATGACGCCCGAAGTTTTTACTTGAGCATTCAGGTTATGACAATATTAAANCTGGAAGGGCGGGGCGACGGGCCGGGTTTCACCGGCAGGATGTGCCGGCTGCGGGCTTCGGGATGCCCGCTCCTCGCCCAAGGCGCGTGCTGGGATGCTGGTGGGGTTTTCCCCCGCATCCCCGCATCCGTAATTAAAAGTTCACTTGCACGCCAGCAGGAGCCTCGATTCCGGGAACAGCGGTGGCGCGGCGCTGCGGTGTGCCCGGGCTCTGTGCTCCCGGGGAGAGCGCCGGGGGCGGGAGGAGCCGTCGGGCCTCGGCTCCGGCTGAAGCCCAGGAGATGCGGGACACCTGAGGGCGCCTCCCCTCACGGGGAGGCGCTGAGGGCTTGAGGAGGCCGGGCCTGGCAGGGGGATCGGTGCTGCTTGCGAAGGCGCTGCTTGGAGCAGCCGTAGGGAAGATGCCTTAAGAAATTGCCTGACGTTGCCGTTCCCACGAAGGAGATCCTACCGTGGAAATACCCAAAATGTGGAATTTGTAATGAATTCAGCCTGCTTTCATGTTCTCGGTGTTGTGCTGGGATGACGCCCGAAGTTTTTACTTGAGCATTCAGGTTATGACAATATTAAATTTGCTGAGTAGCATGCAGAGAGAAGGGTTGGAGTTTGCAGTGTTTAAATGTTCAATCTGATGTAATCGTGTTTTGCTGTCAGTGTCTTGGTGTGTGTATTTTGCAGGGGTGGAAGATAAGTTTTGTTGTACACACATACTCAGTTTGAGAATTCTGGTACGACATCGTGAGAAATGAAGACAGATATTCTGAGTGCCAGTGTAACATCTTTAGCAAATTGACATTCTACCCATCCAGATACCCTGTGATTTCCTTCACCACTACCAGGCCATTCAGTTACTGAAGCCGAATATAATAATGTCAGATAATTCCTAATTAGCTTCCTCTGTTGGAAGCTCTGCTCCTTTGAGCATGTTACTTTTTGCAAGCTTGTTTGAAGTGGGTAGAAAACCCCCATAAGGATTAAAAATACAACATCTGGGAGATGAGTAAACATGCAATCATTTGGAATAAACTTTAAACCCAGCAGACGTCAGCACTGTAGCCTAGAGCAAGGCTAAGGAGGTCTAAAGACACTAATTATTGTAGTCATGCAATTGAAATAATGGGGACCTGACAGTATGACTGATAAACAGCTAGAAAATTAATGAGCAGGATGCCTGTCTTCCATCAAGGACTGCCAAATGTCTGTACAAGACGCCACAGACAACACCGGCATTATGTGCAGACCAAAATACTATTTAAAGATTTGTGGCATGAACTGAACACATGGTGCTCCTAATGACTGGAGCTCGTGTGCCCACTGTGTATGGATAAAGTAATCAATCACTTTAAAATTACACAATGGGAGATTAATTAAAAAAATACATTATATACTGTATGAGGGAAGGAAAACATAACTTTGATCCTTTAGATTAAGCCAGACTGTAGGAATGCTTTTTGATCACTTACAGATTTTTTTTTGTCACCATAAGGCTTTGTACTTTTGTTCATACAATTAATCCAGTTTTGAGTTGCCTCTTATTTCACTGACTGAGGGTGAAAGAAACAGTTTTATGGAAGAGATAGGATTATAGAAAGAGTTTGGAGCCCTGTCAGAGTCCTTGGATAACCTCCAGATCCAGCAGTTACCAGCAGTCACTGGGGTGTCTATAGTGGCTAATGGCAGATGCAAAAGAGCCAACTTATATGAACAATTACAATTATCATAAATTTGTACAGATAAAACTTCCTGAAGAAAGCCTTCATATCCTCACTGACATCCCCAGAGGCATTGTAAAAGCTCTAGCAGGGAAAGTAAACAAGTCAGTGATGCTTCTACTAGTCCAGTGGCATGAAACCTGGCATAAGTGAATTTCAGTTTCACATCTGACTCATCTTCCCTTTCACAGCATCGGAACTGTCATCCGGACACAAAGCACTGTGTTACATGGTCCATCAGTAGCCAGATGCTTCAGAAGAAAGTGTCAAAGACCTCCTGTTTCAGGCAGATGCTAGATAGTATTCCTTCAGTCCTTCTCCTAAAACCTAATGGTAGGAAGTGATTGAGGCCTGAGAAACCAGAGAGTTACCTGCTGTGACTGTGTGATCATTCCTTTTATCCAAACACATTTTGACATAATTTTGGTGAGCCTATGCTCTGTTTGTTGAGCTTTAATGCTGCCTCCCCCATTCTGGAGAGTCATGGACACTGAAATGCATCTCGCTACATTTTTAGGAGGTATCTGTGCTACAAAAATGTATAGCCTTGTGTTGCCTCTGGGGAAGAGATGATCTCTTGCTGTAGGGCAGCGTGAACATCCCTGCTCACGCTGGCAAATTTTATTGGGTGTTCTCCCACAGAAACTGAGAGAATATTTGATGAATCAAACCTTCAAATAGTCAATCTAATCTGTGCCAAGTTGTCTGGCTCTGACTGTCTGTGTACACTGGGAAACTGAGTTAGGGAGTGTAGGCTTTCAGTGTAGGGCCTTAGTATGTTAGAATATAAATGGTAAAAATAAAACAGAAAATGACAGAGATTTTCCCAGATAAGTAGGCATTGGTACTGAGTCCCCATTACCAGTAATGGGCTTTGATGATTTCAAGAGGCCTTGGATCAACTCCTATATATACACTGTGCTAAAGAGCCTTTGGAGTAATAATTTACAGTCATATTCCCAGGCAAAGCAACTGTTTGAGCTCTTGATTTTATTTGACATACCTCTGTAAATGGCTATCTGAAAGACCTGCTTCCAACCTCATGAAAACCTTATATAGCATAGTCTAGATATTCTCAATACTTTCTTAAATGCATTAAAGCGCAAATATTTCTTTGGGGTACATTAGTGCCATTAGCAGCAGTTTTGCTTTTCTACTTTTCAGGAATTTAAGCTTCAAATACATAGATTTCCAGAAATGTCAGAACACGAGCAAAGGGAAAAGGACACTGTATCTTTTCAATCACAGATTTGGGATGTCACGGGAAATGCGAGTTCGCCCCTTGGACTGAACAAGAAGGTTGATGGGTTTAGTAAACTGCACACCGTTCATGTGAATAATTTGTATACTCTGTGCTTTCACAGAACATTGCCCATTTAATTGCTGCACAGGGTTTATTAGGACATAAGGCAGTAATGTGCATGGTATCCTTTTTTGTTGGTGGGTTTGTTCCATGAGGCATTCTCTTATAAATTAACCAAATCTGTTAAAGCACAACCCAGCAATCCTCGATAGTTTTCAATGGTATTTTTATATGTAAATTCTAAAAGCAGTACTGCAATTGTTGTGCCTTGCTATCACTGTTATTGCATGCTGTATCTAACAAAATAGGGTCTTTCTTCTATTAGAGATCTCAAGGTGCTGCAAGAACAGTAAATTAAAAAAGACAATGTAAATGTTACACAATGCAGGCCCCCTCCCTCTGCTTGTGGATATATGTCTCCTGCTGTGTGTTCTCAGGAAAATCAATCACTGTGCTAAGGAGCAACAACAAAAAATCACTTTATAAATGTCTTAGCAAACAATATGGACTCTGAAATTTTAAAACATTTGAAAGAAGAAAACCTTCCAGCTGAATTATACAGAATTCTCATTTAGGAAAAAAAAAAGTATAAAAAATGGAATGACCTCTCATGCAAGAAATAAGGCATTTCTAGGACATATTCAGCTCAACAAAACTGGAGTAGAATTGGTCAATGTGAAATTATAACAAGCTCTTGACCTTCCCTGGCCCTTTATCCATTTTCATGAAATGATGTAATTCATTATTTCCACTGATATCTGCAGAGCAGTGGACCAGTTTACTTTGTATTCATTTATTCAGTCCTGAGTAATCTGTGTTTAATAGAGTGCTGGAGCATGTCAGAATGAACAATTAAACCTGGTTGTTATAGAAGAAAACTTGCCTTTATTGCCAGCATTAGTTGTATGTGGTTTATTTTTTTAATAAAGAAGGCGTGTTGCAAGTTCAGTATATAACCCCATATTAAAATTGTACACTTTTTTATTTAAAATGGAAATATCTTTCAAACACTTGGGCCTGCAGTTCTTTAAATTGAGCTCTCACTTGACGATGCAGGCTGTAATTTTTTGTCAAACCTGTTCTGCAAGGATAAACAGACTGTGAAGACTGAGCCAAGCTCTAGGAGATGATTGTGGTTGTCTTGGTTTTGAAAGACAGGTGTCTGCTGGGAGAGGTTGAACCCTCCCTTAGGACAGAGAATGTGATTTCCCCTCCCTCCGAATTATTTTAATTTTGAAATCAAGGGCTTTCAGGCAAAGATACGGGAAAAGAAATAACAGTCATTTACTAGTATCTATAAACAAGCAATAACAATAATAACAACCATAAATAGAACGAGAAACCAATAGCAGATGACTTTCCCGTGCGGTGTAATCACGGTCGAAAAACAGCAGGGGGCGCTGTTGAGCGCCCGGCCAGGCAGGGCAGGTGCGATGACTCCCGAGCGGCTGCAGGTGGCGCTGTGGCGCAGGGTCAGGTCAGCCTCAGGCAGCTGGTAATGGCGGACAGGCTGGAGAGCAGCCAGGCAGCTCAGAGCGGCAAAAAAAACCAAAACAGGGTGTCAGGGGCAGGAGCTGGCTCTCTCCTGTCTAGCTAGTGGGGTAGCAAGGATTTCTGCAGTCACAGCAGACGCTGCGGTCTCGTGAGGCGGCAGGGGCGGCAGGCAGCAGAGGCAGCCGGACTCTCCGGACTCTCCCAGCAACTGCTGCGAGAAAAACGCAGCCCGGGGAAGCGTGCACTTCCCAGTGGAAAAAGTTGAATCAAAGCTCACCCAGTCAGGAGAAGAAAAACAGGGCACAGTTGGATTTCCTCCGGTCGCAGCCAAAAGCAAAGAGCAGCCTCTCCTCTCAGCGTCCGACCCAAGAGTGAGTGCCTGTTCCAACGCCCGGCTCTTCCCTTACCTGCCCCCGTCCAAGCACACTTTTTGTCTCTCACAAAAGAGTTGATGGCCCCAATCATCCGGCTATTTGTTGCTTAGTGACAGTGATGGAGAAAAATTCCAAGGCACCCCCCCAACCTCCAACAGTGGTGGAGAAATCAGATGTCCCATCAGCAAGATACAAAGTTTTGGAAGAATATTTTCTACAGTTCAGAAATTGTATGGGTTTGGTTATTCCTCAAAGGGAAAAAAATGGCAGCCTGCTTTAGGGATAATATATTTGATAAATTCCTCTGCTTGATGCTCAAAGAGAAAAATACGCAGGAGCATTTTAAATGAGTGGGACAGAATGCACACAGGGCATGCAACCGTGGTGCTCAACATGTGCCAATGCAATGAAGAAGATCCTTCAAGACCTTCCATTGCATTGCACCACTGACCAGGGGAACAGCAACAGGAAGAAATGCAAATGTTCAGGCCCAGCTTCCCACAAAGGTGCTCTGAGTGTCCTTTGTCTCTCAAATAAATGAAGCACTGACTTTTGGAAAACCTGTAGTGTTTCAGCTTTCCTTTTTCTTAGTATAAGTTGCTGGAGTGAGTCACACTGGGTAGTGCCCCATCACATGAACGAAGGTGAATGTGTAGAGACAAAGCAGATCACCAGAAGATCATCATTAGCTGATATCTCCATAATCAACTATGTGCTGCCATTGCCATGCCCTGTATATTATCAAGAACTAATGATGTTTCATTGCACAGCAGGTTGGGGAGGTGGGAGGCAGGTAAAGAACAGTAACAACAAAATCTCTGAATCATGAAGGCACCACATGCAGAGCTGTTTGCCAGTAGTTTCCTTCCCTGGGGTGTTCAAAAGTAAAGGGAAGATATTTTGTGTCAAGAAGCAGGTGGCTGGAGGAAGTCCTAAGAGAGCCCTGTGATCCTGTGTCATCAACTATGCCTATATTTGCTTGCCTGTACTTGCAATTCAGCCTTATGAATTAGCAGCAGGAGTGGTGACTGGTATTTACGTGTTTATGCGTGTAGCCAGCTATGAATATTTAAGATTGTAGAATGAAATTCACTTTGCAATAGTGAAGATTTTATCTGCCATAACACGGAACACCAACTCCATGATTCAGTACAGAGACATGACACAGATAAAGCAAGCCCAAATGTAACAGAACAGATAAACACAAGTAGGCCAAACCTGTGAACACTACGAGATACAAAATTATGGGAAAGGAAATAAAAAAGTGTTTATCAGCACAGTTGTTTAACATCTGATGCATAGAAAATCATAGCTCTCATTCTTTTCCATTTGCTCCAGGAAAGCTACAGAAAACAGTACTGGAGAAGTTACAAGGTACATCCTATATGCTTGTGCAAAGTGCATCAGATCTTGTAGACAATAAAAAGCAGTGAGCTAGATGAGGTAGCAGCCCTTCTGCAAAGATTTAACCTGCCGTTTCTGGCTATTTATGTCATTGTTGGTTCCTGCGATGTCTTTCACTTAACAGAGTTCTGGAGGGCACAATATCTTCTCTCAGTGGAAAGTACTGCTTGTTGAATGATGTTAGTGTACCAATTAGTATAGATTATGTTTTACAGATGACAAAATTGCAAATGTTTCTTTCTTAACCTAAAGATGTTTCTTCCCTTCATCCCAAAATGCACACTTGAGTCCATTGCAGGCTATAGTGATGTTGGGTGTTGTAAGCACATTGCTCTCTAGGTAAACAGCAACTCATTATCCCTTATATTGTCCAGCAAAGACAAATTTACAATCAGCAGACTACATACTGCCAGCTAACAGCACAAAAGCTATATGAAATGCTCATAGGATGTGTCTAGCATTTTAGCACAGTTGTTTAGAGCAGGTGTTTTGTTAATTGTGATATATCCAGAACTTCACACTGTGTTCAAAATGACCCTTAAATGGCCACCTCACACCAGTGAGATGAGAAGATGTAGCGCACTGAGCTGTGAAATGAAGCAAGGAGGAAGGATGACAGGAGCCCAAGACTTATATTCATTGCCCCTGTTATCAGAGCAGCCTTTTTTGTTATCTTTGATTCCATTTTTAATCTTTCCTCATTTTTTTAAAATTAGTATTTTGCCAAATGACTTAAGTTGTTTTTGAGCAAGCCTGTAAAATAATTTGAACCAAACTGTAGGAACCCAAAAGGCAGAAGTTCTGTGGGTTGGAGATAAGAAGCACTTTGTTAATTTCTTTGTTTTTCAAAAGGTAAACTACTATATTTAAAGCAAATATTTCTCTACACACACCTGTCATACCTAGAAGCGCTTAGATGCTGGGTAAAAAGGACTTTAAACTGCAATCATACATAGGTCATTATGTTTCAGGAACATGGTGCAGAAGAGAGAATGATAAGACAGGTACTGTGTGAGTCTGAGGCTGATGGAACCCATTGACTGCAACAGTGAGTTACATTTAAGGAAGAATTAAACCAGAAGGGGCTGATGATACACTCGGTAGCCCATTGCAGCACAGAGCTCTCAGGGCAAGAGCCTCTGTCTGGAGCAGGTGCTTCTCCAGCTGCCCCAGGGTGCCCAAAATCTGGGGTCTGGCTAGACAGGGGGTACCTGGCAGGTCCTAGCCCTGCAGACAGCAACAGGGGAGCAGCTGCCCCGAGAGAGCCCCAGGGAAAGGCAGGCTGCTTAGCAGTGCAAAGGCTGAGAAATGGTAAGGCAGCAAAAATCACAGGCTAATTGCAGTTTAACTCATGAATTAACTGATTTCAAAATACAGACTGACAGAATACTGATTTCACAAAGGAAGAAAGTATTTTTCCTTTTGTCTTTTTCCACACAAAATACTTTAAAGTGTTTCCTTTTGAATTGTGTCTTCAAACCAATATTCCTTCTAAAGATAAATAAAATGGAGGCAAAAAAAAAAAAAGGTCTGGAACTGAATATTTATTCAGTCCCCAATTTTTCCCCATTTGTTTACTTTGTTGGCTGACAAACAAAAAAATCCATTTTTCACACAGCTCTAGTACAATATTAATCATCATGAGTACAAACAGCAGACTCTAAGCCCATGTCTATTCATACTGTGTTATTCTGCTTCATGCTTCTGCATACTGAGTAGTCCCTACTCTGGAAGTAAGGAAAATAAGGCTGTGTGTAATTGAACGTGAAAATGAGGCTGGCAGTGTCAGGTCAGTCTGCTACCCTTGGGATCTCAGACATTAACATTGTTATTTTGGCCTAAAGAGACAACAACTGCAATTCTCTTTTAAATTCATAAACCATACTCCTTTTTCTTTTTCCTCTTCTTTTTCTCACAGGCTTTCGAACAGAACTTCCTGTGGCTAAGAGTTCACTGCAAGGTAAAGGAAGAGATACAGATTGTAACAAGGCAGTGCACTTTGATGGGCAGGCATAGAGAGGTTTTATAGTTCAGAGGGTTCCTGAAAGTGTGCAAAGCAAGGAGAAAGGTATAGTGTCCCTTCTCTGCTAGGTTTCATCTGAATATCAGGAAGACTTTTCTCCACCGTGCTGAAAAAGAACATCTTCAGTGGAAAAAACCCACAAAAAACAAAAAAGTAGGATTTAATTTTTAAGTTGCAAGAGCTGCTTTTCAACAAACACAACTACTCTATCCCTAAGCACTAAATTATAAGCTAGCAAGATGAAAGCACTCAAGTTTCCTTCTGTCATGTTTACAAATGTTCAAATTTAGTAACTTTAATTACTAGTAATTGATAATTTGTTGCTTCTTTCCAGAAATCCCAAAAAGATGGGTTAAGGTCAGTGAAGAAAAATCTGTAGCCAAAGAAACAGCCCAACTCACAACCCCATTTCTCCTGGCCATCTCAGAATTTGGGATAACTTTCATTACTGAAAGCAATATGTAAGATCCAGACCATAAAGACCAAAATGTTAAGTCCTGAATTACTTTCATCTGTATGAAACTTTCTTCCAAATTATATCTGCAGCAATACAAGAGTGGAATCTGTCTATACAGGTGTTTGCTCAGGTCCTCTGGTGTTCAGACCTTTAAAACACAGAATAGTAAGAGAATAGAAGGGCTTCTCAAAGCATGCTTTATCACTGCTTGGGTAAGATACGTGTTTGTGTTTATTGGCAGTGACGGATAAATTGATTAATAAGTAGATGTCTGTCAAAAACATGGTTGAGATTCACACATCCATCAAAAAAATAAGGGTGACATATTAAAAATAAGGCCATATAGAAAGTTGTCACCTGTCTTGTAGTAACTGCCAGTGTTTGCACTTCTTAGAAGTAGCTAATCCAGAGAAAATTGGTCCACGATGAAAGAAGCTTAAGCTAAGTCCTGCCTAGATCATATGTCTGAATAAAACATGCTTGCAAAACATCAAAGAAAGTCTGCACCTTTCTGGGTGAATGCACACTTCTTGTTGACTTTAAATGGTCTTAGGTAAGTGGCAAGTTTACAACAAACTTTCTCAAGATAAACTCTTCAGAAATATTCACAATCAGCAATAAACTCCAGCTGAAATCAAGCACGTCAAGGGTTAAACAAAAGACATGGAATATGTATGAGAGTTGAAAGTCCACCTTTAAATCTGGAGGGGAAATGAAGTAATAATAAACCTGGTATTTTGCCACATGAAGAAAAAACAAAATTAATTGAGTCTACTGTAAAGGACAAAACACAGTTACTGTAGAGGCTGAAACAAGGCATTATTTAAGTACACTGGAAAAGCAAACTTTTCTCAAAAATTAGTCTCTTTTAGACCTGAAACAATACTGCCTCTATTTTAAAGGGCAGAGTAAAGGTGTTAATTACTTACTGTAATGCCTCAGAGCTGCATTAGTGTAGCTGTTTATAGTTAGGGATATATCTGATATGTAGCTATTATGTGGAGACTAATGCTAAGAATAGATTAATATTAAGAACAGTGGCTGTTGCAAAAGCTTTCTGCTACCTAGATGTTAAACATTTCTGCTTATGTTATTTCTTTCTCTTCTAATAATCCAGAGGATCTGAGGCACTGCCTTGGGCAATGGGATATGCATAAGGTCCACCAGCTGACAAGGAGTCTCAAGAGGCAAAGTGCCTAATGCTGTAATTTGTAACTGCAAAAATGCAACAGCTATGTGAACTGATATCTGTCACACTGATAGTTCAAGTTTGTTTAAAAGTACTCATAATGTTGAACTTGTTGCATGAGATTTCACACTGCATCAGATTCTAACTGCCTGCAGCACTCTGACTTTAATTGCTAGAGAAGGAGCACAATCCCAAAGGCAGGTACTCTGGCTAAGGATCCAGTTTCACATTACAGCAAACTCATAGTACCTAGAGGCTATTAAAAGAATAGTTCTGCTTCTCCATCTCCTGTCAGCAGCTCAGTCCCACTTCCAGGTGTGACTTCAATGTAGGACCACTATTTCTACCACCAAGAAGGGTGGAAGGGGATGCACAGGACCCGCAGAGCAGAGCAGTAAACCATATTCTGACAAAAACCTGCAGTAGCATCCGTGAAACAGTGATGTGGACCCACACCCTAAACTCAGCAGGAGGGCAATGACACATATATGTTTGAGTCACATTTAAAATACTGTGCTGGTGGACCCGGGACATTGAGCATTGGTGACTGCAGAGCAGCAAAGGCACCTCAGTGAGTCACAGTTCCTCCAGTGCCCCCTGCTTACTGCTAGTGAGGACTTATTGTCAGTGCCTTGTCTGGCAAGTAATTACTGCCATAACTCTGTGCTTTCTTCATGTCACTGTCAACAGTGACATTCCAGACAAACTTCTGCTGGAGAAAGAGTAAGTAAGCAGCACTGTGCAAGTCAGAATCTGCTTCCAGCACTCACCTAAGCTGCTTTGAAAGACTTTACTAAAAGTGTAAACTTTTTATCTCCCCAGTCTGTGTGTTAAGGCACAACCCATATGGTTTTTTCTTTCACAATTAAAATAACTCCTCTTTAGCACCAAATTACTCAAGCCTCTTAAATTCCTTCTTTTGGAGGAATTTACTAGTTTCTGTAGTCATACCATTTATTCACAAATATCATCACTGTCTCTTGTACAGAGCTACCCAGAGACAGAAATAAATAAATAAGCCAGACTTCCTCCAAGTTTTCCCCCTCACTTGCTTTTTCCTACCTTTCTTGACATTTATAAAATGTTATATAACTTTCAACCAGGAAAAATATAAAATACATTTCCAGTATAGTTGTTTTGTTGATTACAAAAACATTGATGCCGTAACACTAAAATAATAAGCTTGTAAATCTTCTCTGTTATACTCTCCATTCATTAAATTTAGTGGAGTGATAGGTACAACTCTGCAAAATACAGTATTTTCATGGGAAGATGCAACACGTACTGTTTCCAAGCCTGTTTCTTATGGCAAGTCAGTCAATTGTCACACTAAATCTTAAGTGTAGATGGATGAGGATTGTTGGGAATGTCATATTTGTCACAGAGGTGCTGGGTCACAGAGTCTTTTATTTTTCAACAAGAATGCTTCTTAGACAGTAACAGATGCAGTCCCTGCATCAGGGATTGCTTTGGCCAGCATGCAAGCTCTGTGCTCCTTTGCACACATTGTGAAGATCCAAACATCCCACTTAAGGTTTACCAGCTGCCAAGTGATTTTTGTGTCTGTTACTGTTGATATGACATCAGCAGCACTCTTGTATCCTTTGCACTGGACATTACTCACTGCTGCTCACTCCCAGCAAAAGTTGTTTTAGCAAGGAAGATTTCCAAACAGCAGATTCCAGTGAACCATTGACTTTGTGTTTGAATTGTGCTTGGCTCCTTTGAACAACTGTATTTGACTCATCATTGAAAAATGGACCATTCTAAATCACAAAGAAGAGAAATAATACAAGATGAACTGTGATAAAGCAAGAAAGGAATCAAGAATGTTTGTACTTCTGTGCAGGTATGCACACAAAGAAATAGACATTAGTACTGAGAACATGCTGCTCATGCAAATTGCCTATTTGACTCCTGTCAAGGACTAAGGAGCTAAACTCCAGAGCTAAGCATTTATCTCTTTAAGGTTTTGCATGAAAGGGCAGAATTTGACTTGAAGATATGGGAGTTTAGTTCATTTAATTCTTCCAAAGGAAATAGAGGTTGTCAGGGAAGGATGCTGTGCTAGACCTTCATCTGAAACTCCTGTCTGTAAGGTGGTGGTTGCATAGTGAGAATATGGATTTGGCCTTACTTTACTTGGCCACGTGATCAAAAGCCAGTTCCAAAGGCTAAGCCAAGAGGTTGTGCAAAACCTATGACTACCAAAAACACAGATTCGAGGTAGCATTGACTACCCTGTTTATGGGGTCTTAGAGGCTCTTTTGCAGACCATGTTTACAGCCGACTGCAAAAGGCAATGTAGATGACCATTACAGCCAGGGAGTACTGTGTCCCACTGGTGTACCTGGAAATCCTGGAGCATTTTCTTCGTCATGTGATATTTCTCTATGGGCAACATCTGTAGGAAGCATATGAGCTTCTGTCAGGTGTCAGTGTAGGCAGGAGGTATGTAAAACCTCTATAAATCAACAAGGGTCTTTGTGAAACTACAGAAAGAAGCAGGAGCTTTTGTTATTCATGTTGCAATATCTGGGGATGTTCTCTATCTTCTTTTATAAGTTTTTCTTATTTTCTTTGTTTCACAGAGATCTCCAGTATTTGTTTCTGGTTTTTGTATTAATACATCAGTTTTATTTTTCATTTGGTATCACGGTGACTCTTAAAGCAAATACAAGCAATAAACCTTAATTAAAAGAACAAAAATGCATCACTTGAAAAGAGGAATAGTGTATACTAAGGTTTCAAATGTTCAAAAGCAGGTACAATTTTAAAATAATTACATTTTTAAATCCCTGCAGGAAATTATTTTTCCCCTCCCCCAAATTAATATTCTGTAAAGTTGCCTCCTTAGTGAAATTTCAAAGTCACCAAATGCATTGCTATTTAAGGGAACATGCTTTCAATCTGTGTCTGAGGAAGAGTGCACTGGGAGGGTATCAGTCAAATAAATAGGACGAGCCAAATACTGATATTAGTAAAGTGGCATTGTTAATTGTCAAGATGATGCTGAATAGACAGAGGCACTTAATTGTTGTGTTTGTGCTCCATTGCATCATTGTCTCTTTGTGTTGTTTTTAATTTGTTTTCTACTGTAACTCATGAAACTTACATTACTGCCATTAAGGTGAATTCTTTGAAGCTGCATCTGCTCATTGGTTTGCCGATTCCCTCTCTTGAAATTAGATTGATGTAGTGTTATATATTCATTCCAATCTAATGACTTTTCCAGAGCCCCGGAGTAAAGAAAATGGGTTTCATTAATTTCCCTAATAGCATCACTGAAAGACATGTAATGTGCGAAGCTAAAACTTCTTTTGTTTTTAATCTCTTAATGATCTCTTTTCCCTTTGTTCAGACTATCCTTAGTTTTACAGAAATAGAGAGGAATGAAAATGTCTCTTGGTGGATTTGTCAGGGAAGTGAGACTTGAACCATTTTGGTGGAAATGTTTCATGGCATTTTTATGTTCTCTACTGATGTTTATTTCGCTATTCAGTCCATTTATTGCTCCATAAATTGCAACGTGTATGGTTTCTTCTATTTTTTTCACATCCCAAGGAAAATGAAGACCTAGTTGCTCAGCCGCATCCTATTTAGCATCCTGAATTTGTGACTTGTCTCTGAATAAAAGTCTAGAAGTACCCTTACAATAACAAGAATTATTGTAGGGAAAACAAGATCTTCACATGTTTCTTTTCTTCTGACCTAACTTCACAGTTGGTGAACCCAACGATTTGACACAGAAAGTTTTCACTAAGTGTTCTTTTTCCGAAAAACAATTTCATTATTACAGTTATGATCTGATTTGGGCAGCATAAAAAGGGATAAACACCTATAGAAGAGACTGTCTGTACCTAGAGTATGAACCAGCACCAGAAATTAGGTTTTTCATCATTAGCTGTGGGATGCAGAATGAACAATCTTTGATTTTAGGTGGCCCTAATCTTAATTCATCACAGAAGTTCATTCAGTTTAAAGGTGAGGTTAACAATTAATTACTGACTTCATCAGTGTCAGGGCCAATAGTGTATGATCATTTCATGGGCCTTTTTTTTGTACAGACTTAGTTTCACATTTTGGACAATTAATGAAAAACAATTGATAAAGCACTGTCCAGTGTTGTAAATGTTTCCTGTGCTTATTTGCATCACCTTTGATTTTTCATTCCAGAAAAAGAGAACCTTTCCATCATTTCTTGCAATGTAACTGTAAAGGTTTATTGAGTCCCACTTTATGTAGATATAATCTGTGCTATATAGCTACATCATGCTGCAGAGTGAGATACACTAATCTCCAGACTGTCTCAAATCAACATATTTGGAACTACTGAAAAAACTGCTCTTACTTAAATACTTGTCTTGCAGACTCTGGTATGGCCTTGTACTGATGTAGTTTGAGTATGAATTAATATTTATTGACTCAGGAGCATTATGGTGCCGCAGAGAGCCAAGCCAGGATACAAGGCAAATGCGAGTTGTTTGGGATGCTGCCAGCACTGCAGACTGATAATCTCAAGCATTATGGACAAAAGGCTACAGTCTTCTCTGTGGTATAATCCTTGAGGACAAGAGACATGAAAACACCCCTTGTTCTTTTTTTGCACCTGGACTGAAGACAATAGATGTGGGTTAGTCAGGAGATGCAACAGGCATTTCATGTAGACATTTCTACTCTAAGTACTTCATTAGCAGCTCTATGTCTGACTGTCATCAGTCTGTGCTAAAGTTAAGAACAGAGTTCAGTCTTTGTCATTAAGCTCTGCTGTTGTGAGACAATTGCCCACCTTATAAATATATCCTCTACTTAGCAAAGAAGTATTAGAGGATGAGCAGTGAGCCATCAGTGTTTATGCATTATACGTCAGATTTTCTGATGGGGAGGGGGAAAAGCGAGTGGTAATTCACCTCTGAAAAGATATTCTTGGGTCTTGGTTTTAGCTCATATTATTTCCAAAACTATCTGAAAAGGTTCTTACTTATTAGTTGAGCATACTTCAGTGTATTTGTCCTGCTTATCTAATTTCCTAGGAAAGTGTTTTCTCATTATATTCTACTTATTTGCAAGTTCCAAATTTTTTTTATGCCACTTAGCCAATTCTTTGCAGTTAAAATTCACTGGTTTGTGAGAGTGGTAAGCACCATTGACCTACTTTTCCTGTTATTTACTAGTCAAATTATATACTACAGAAGCTTCCTTGACATGCTCTCTGGTCAACTCCTGCATGTTCCAAGTTTGATGGAGGAGTCAGCTCATTAGTGCACTGTCTGTGCTTGTGTAGGAAGAATATCATCCTATTTTAGCATGATGTGTCTGACATTTACTTTCAAATGGTATAATACAACAAGAAAAACTAATCTTGAATTTACTCTGCTCACCAAGTATAGTGGAAAACTGTAATTACACCATTCTGAATCTATCTCTATTCTGCATTTTGTTAGAAGTCCCACAAGTCTACATTACATACTAATTAATATTTCAGTTATGACCTAAAGGAAATGAAGTTTGGGAAGGTTTCTCAACATAAAGGCAAACAGAAATTCAGTTCTGAATAGTTTGGATCGTTCATATGAATTACCATGGAAACCTGACCATGGCAGCCAAATCTCACTGCATGAGGTCATGCATTCCTTCAGTTTACTTGGTTATGTCATATTGTGATTTGTGATGATCCAGGCAATGTTTGTCGTCAATTAATGCTATGAAGTTCTCCAAGTATTTCTCTGTGACAGCTTTGACCAATGTCTTTACTGCCATATGACTTCAAGTGTTCAAACACTTTATAGCTATAGATTCCTATATCTATAGGAGTAAATGTCACAACATCTGCTTTGAGAAAGTCCTGAAAGTAGGAGCCATTCACAAGAACAAAGACATATTAAATGGGACAGGAATAAACTGGTTTTTGAGGAACAGTTTTGGACTAGGGCCAGAATGTGCCTGCTTAGCAGTAGTGCAACCTGTCCTACACCTTCAATAATCTTGGTCGGTCTCTAACTACATTGTGAAGCTGAGAAGTAAAATGTATTTGTAGCTATTGTATCTTTACACAAATGTGATGCCAAAAATACAGCATGCCCAATGTTTTTCATAAGAAATTAAAATAAGTCCTTTCTTGTATATGTCTAGGTTTTGTGTGTCTGTCCTTATTCCTGTTTCTGTAAATCTTTTTCTATAACCATGAAGCAGATGCAAAGATTTTACTGCTCTTCATTGCTCTGTGCCTTTACAGATCGTATCTTCTGCATCTTGCAATTGTCTGAGTTGTAAGGACACTTCAAAGTGGCACAATCACCCAAAGTTCTTCACCAAAGTCCAAGCCTTCTTAAAAAAATTTAAAAAGATAGCAGAAGTAAAACCAGCACTTTTTTTCCTTCTAGGTTTTTTTATATTGTTTTGTTTTGTTTTTTTAAACTGGAGACACCCCTGAAAATGTGTAATAGTATTTGCTTACAATTCTGTATCATCTCATGATTCCTCTCAGAGATGGAGGAATAAAATTCTACAGTTAAAATTTTTTCCCTGCTTTAGCTTTGTTTACCACATATGTAAGCTAATGTACATATATCACATTAGGATGTGCCATATTCTTATGTTTCGGCTACTGAATTAAACAATCACTAGGGTGTTTATGACGCCTTTCATTTCTAGCCCCACAAGATGTTTCAGAACAGCAACATTCAGTTGCTCGTTGGAGTATGGATTTGGAGCATCCTCGGGGATGAGCTATTTGCTTTTGGATATCCAGTTTGTGTCTTCCATCTTCAAAACAAGATGGAAGAGCTCTTTTCACACCATACTTCAACACACCTCTCACCTACTAAAACTTTGGATCTACCTCATTAGAACTAGAAGTTATGAGGATTACTGAGGAACAGGGCAGCATTGTCTTCATACAAACCAATTTTTAAGTTGAATATTTAAAGTTATTCTGAAAGCACAACATCAAACATAGCTGTATTTCTGTCCTCTCTTTGATCTTGCCAAATGAGCTCATCTCAAAAGGTGCCTTCACCTTTTTCCTTTGCCTTCCTGAGGGTGGAATCTTTTGAGGGTGACTTTGGCACTAGAGTAGAGTGGTTTTTTACTCTGCATTTCTGACTTCCCTTCCCTTCCCTTCCCTTCCCTTCCCTTCCCTTCCCTTCCCTTCGCTTCCCTTCCCTTCCCTCCCCTCCCCTGCCC